>CM037887.1:20590135-21170135 GCA_021292165.1 Shinisaurus crocodilurus | reverse complement strand
TATAGCCTGTTCTGGATGGGGTTACACGCCCTCTGAAGGATCAAGTTCTCGACATGCTTCACAATGGAATATTAAGCAACTCTGGGGGCAGCCCACCTTTTCTCACATACTGTATCTGGGCATTTCCATATCTTATGTTTTAAAGATGAATAACAGTTAAAACCCAGCTACACACAACTGTAAGAATTGTTCAGTAAAATGTCTTCTTTGGTGAATATGCTTTTCCCCATTTCTCTATACAGTAATACCTTGGATTGCAAGCATAACTCATTCTGGAACCGTGCTTGTAATCCAAAAAACTCTTATATCAAAGTGAGTCTCTGGTGGGCAGTGAACGGGGCCGATTTCGGCCTGCTCGAGGTGAGTGGTTACATCCCTATAAACTACTTGTCTTGCAAGACCTTGCTCGTTTATCAAGTCAAATTTTAAAAAAAATTTTGCTTGTCTTGCAAAACGCTCTTAGACCAAGTTACTTGCAATCCAAGGTATTACTGAACATTTTTGGGATCATGCATATGGACTAATAAATTGTTTGTAATGTATTATTGCCTGTTAAAGCCAAACTACCATTCTTACTGAAAGCAGCCTTCCCAGCATCTACCAGTAAAACAGGAAGTGGACATAATGCAAATTCAGGCTGGATATACATTTTATTGTTATTATTTTGTTCAGAAAACAATATGTTATCATCTCTGATCAAAACATTAAGAAGTCAGCTTCATTCTAAAATTACAATGGGAACTCATTTATAAGAAAATGAAAGTCAAGAGGATTAAATTCAATTATAATCACTTTGAAGTTAGTATGGGAAAATTATTTCAGTAATGATAGAAATCAACAGATTGTTATTGCTTTCATTTTCTTATGTATAAAAGATTTGTAAAGCAAAATGGAGCCAAAATTATAGGTGAAGAACAAAGTACAGAGAAAATAATTTTGTGCCCCCACAAAACACACCCAAGTCTAAATTAAAGGGGATGGACAGATTGGTGCGCGTGGATGGAATCTTTTCTATATGCTTTGTGTAGGAGAATCATGGTACTTTTCCTTTCAGCTTCTATGGCGCTTACAGGATGCAGCAAATGTAGGGATTCAATGAAAAATGCATCATTGTTTCAAAATACATTTTAAGTATACATGCTTTTCTTCTCTCTCTCTCTCTCCCCCCCACTTTAATGGCATGATCTCAGCAGATCAATTAACTTCAATAATCTATGGATTACAAGGCATATCAAACCTTCAAAGCATTGCAGTGTTAGATCTATTCTCAAAAGGGTTTAAATTACTTTAATAGTTAATAATAAGTGATATGACTCATTTTCTCGACTAAATTAGGATCAGTTGTCATTTGTTCCCTCTCTGCCTGAAACTCTTAATTACAGTGAACATGCTTCTCAACACCCATTGTACACCTCTATCGTGTGTGCTTTGCAGTTAGGATTTCAACTTGTGCTTGCTTATTTATTTTCCCCCACTGTGAAACCCCATGCACTACAAAAAGCTTAGGATCTTGGCATACTTTCTTTTATCCCTCTAGCCCAGCACCTGTCAAAGTCCACTGAGAAAATGTACAGCCACCCTACAGCATACGTGTGTGCCCATCTTTTATTGTCAATTGAGCTATTGATCATTCCACGTTCCAGCACGCAGAGTGTTTAGAAATTCACTGGGGTGTATACAAATATATATTACTAGACACCTGCAGCCAGAGATGTGGCTGATCATTTTGAATCAGTTTTAGATAATGTAATCCAGGAGCCCCCTTCCTCAAGTATCTTCCACTCTCCCCGAGCCTTTCACTCGTATCTTTTTGTATCTTCAACTCTCCCCGAGCCTTTCGCTTCTGTTCCTCCACTAGCAGAACACACACACACTTCTGCACCCTCCACCAGGTTTCTATCACTATTCTGGTGAGCTGATGATCAAAGGGCTGCCCCATGTTATTGGGGAGGCCCTGTCTGGTCACCCAGTTGGATAATCACGGTGAGCTTCAACAGCCCCTACTTGCGTTGCGCCTTAGCTGTGCCCTGACTATTCTTTGTGTGTATTCCCCACCCATGCATGCGCGCGCACACACACGCACCTGACGGAATATGGCTTTTGTGTTTTCCTACAGCAGGGGTGGGCAACTTGTGGCCCTCCAGACATTTTGGACTACAACTTCCATCAGTCATAGCTAGCATAGCCAATGTGCAGGGACTGGGCCCATTGCTCCTGCAAAAGTGCTTTCAAGGGATCTGGGAACTGATTCTGAGTCAGAGGAGGAGGAAGGGTTGGAATCTGCAGCTGAGATGCCAAGGCCAGGGCACTCAGAGATAAGCCAGGTGGTATTTGGGAGTGAAGCAACTCCAGACTCCATGGGAAGGCAAACTGAGCATGCTAATCAGGAGGAGGGTGGATCAGGCATCACTAATCCCAGGGCGCGGCATCATCTAAAGAGGCTGGACCAGCTGAGAAGTGTCAGACGTTCCAAGCGACCAGCCATTAAGTAAGAGGATCCACCTTAGAGGAAGAGGCTGGACTGGAAGAGAGGAGGGGAATTCAGTTTGGAATCAACTTCTTACCTATATAGGTCACACTTCTTGAATGGCCAGTATCCTAACTATGGGTGATACACGAACCTGATGGTGGCTCTCGGCTCTCCGCGGCTCGCCTCTCCGCGGCGGCGGCCACCTGTGCTCGATCTTCTTAGCGGTGCGGAGCATTCTCTGCGCCGCTCGAGCTGCCGGCGCCGGTCGAGCTGGTCAGTCCTCCGGCGTGTCACTTCTGGCGCGGCCGGCACGCAAACAGCCCTGTTGCCCTGGTTTCCCCCGCCAAAAACATAGCACGGGGGTCCAGCGCGCTGGAGCAGGGTCCCGTCGCGTCACTTCCGCTGCACCGGAAGTGACGCGATGGGACCAACACGGCCGGCGTGGGCGGCTCGCCACGGAGAGCTGAGCCAGTGAGCAGCCGCCCGGCCTCAGGTAGGCTCACGTGGGCTTCGGGCGGGTTTGGCCCACTCGCGCCTGCTCGAGCCAATGGTAACATCCCTAATCCTAACTATGCTTGTTCTTTTTTGTTATTTATTTATTTATTATATTTCTACCCCGCCTTTTTTCCTGCAAGGAACCCAAGGCGGCTTACATAATCCTCCTCCTCCTCCCCCTCCTCCTCTCCATTTTATCCTCACAACAACCCTGTGAGGTAGGTGAGGCTGAGAGTCAGTGACTGGCCCAAAGTCACCCAGTGAGTTTCATGGCCGAGCGGGGACTAGAACCCGGATCTCCCGAGTCCCAGTCCAACACTCTCACCACTACTTTGCAGTACACTTCATTTGTACTTTTAAGTCAGTCTGGCTGGCTGGCATTAACATTATAAAGCTTTAGTTCAGAAGCCATCATCTGTGTCTGCCCTCTGCCTGGAAGGAGTGTGAGAAGGACGGCCTCCAACACAATGGTGACAGATCATGGGAGTTGTAGACCAAAACATCTGGAGGGCCACAAGTTGCACATACCCATCCTACAGCTTCTTTCCCCCCATGATATCCTCCCTTCCATACCATATGCTTGTGTCACTGATTGGGAACCAGGATCTAATCTAGGAATGGGAAACCCTGTAAGAATCCTTCTCAACACATTGAGAGAGAGAGAGTGAGAGAGAGAGAGGAAGAGAGGAAGAGAAAGAGGAAGAGAGGAAGAGAAAGAGGAAGAGGAAGAGAAAGAGGAAGAGGAAGAGGAAGAGAAGAGGAAGAGGAAGCAGTCAGTATATGCAAAGGGGTGTCTTATTTGCACAAGGCATCACATCCACAGGTTTTGAAATGTCTGGTTAGAGCATTTTTAAGAGATACTTTTCGTACTACTGTATCCCAGATCATTGGTCTTCAACTGGTGCGCTGGGATAGGGCTGGCTCCAGCTTTGAGGGGGCCCTCAGCTAACTAAGTGCCCTCTGGTGGGCCCCCTCACCTGTCAGTGAGGTCTAGCAGAATCACTGGAGGTGTTGGGGGCCACAGCAGCAATGATCTGAGCAGCATCGGGTGGCTGGGTCTAACCACTATGTTAAGTTCCCACAATGCCCCAGAGGAACACTGCCAGGTCATTATGATAAATGTAAATGGAGCTACATTTACCCGTTGTCTGGTGGTGCTTGGAATGCCTGGCCAGAAAAATAAATGACAAGGAGGTGCAGGGCAGGCTTCAGCAGTGGACCCTGCTAGGGCATTGGGACCCTGGCAGCTGCCCAAGGATGCTGGGTGCTGCCAGCAGCACTGGTTAGGCCTCGGAATTTGGTTGTGGGAGAACCTAATTCGAGTTGCACTGGGAGCACAACCACCAAACCCTTCTGTCATTTCATAGAACCAGGGAGTTGGAAGGGAACTCAGAGGTCCAACAGCTGCTCAGTGCAAGGTCTGACAGAAAAACACTCAGCCTCTGATCTAATGTCAAACAGCTCACACTGCTAGGACACTTCTCCTAATATTTAGCTAAGATCTCCTTTTTCTTACAATTGTTTTAAAAGAGAAGGGGAAAGCACAAAGAGGCAACCTGGTGAAAGATAAGGAGAGAGTCGAGTGAAGGAAGAGAGAGAGAGAGAGAGAGAGAGAGAGAGAAGCAGAAGGGCACATGCATACACAGTAAAACCTTGGATTGCAAGTAACTTGGTCTGCGAGTGTTTTGCAAGACAAGCAAATTTCTAGAATAAATTTTAACTTGATAAACAAGCGACGTCTCTTGCAATACAAGTCCTGTAGTACGGTCAAGAAAAATGAGGACTTTACACTATCATTCTTTATTGCAGCTTAAATTAAAAATATGTGTACAAATTTCTTATGGGGAATTTCGCTTTGATATACAAGTGCTTTGGATTACAAGCACGTTTCCAGAACGAATTATGCTTGCAATCCAAGGTATGACTGCATAGCAATTTATTTATTTATTTTAAAAAAGTATATGGCCCATAATTTAGGGATGCGAGAACCAGGAATGCTCGAGCAGGCTGCGATTCTCCAAACTCCACTTCAAAGCTCAGTTCATCTTGCTCCCATTTTCATTTGTGACTTGTTTCTCTTTTCACTTCAAATGGGAAGAGTGAGCATTGCCATACACAGTTTGCAAAAGTGTGCCCCTTCCACCACTGAATAAGGCGTGAAAATGCTTCTTCTTTTTAAAATGGCATTTTAAAGTGCACATTTTCTAAAAATACATATTTTCCAAACATGATTGCAAGTTCGAGAATGTGCGAGCTTTTTCAAGAAAACATGCTCCTCTCCGCCTTTGGGATTTCGAATGGGGCAAGTTTTGATGATTTGCAAACTGTAACGGAATTCTCATACATCCATATCATGCAGCAGGTTGGGGGTTAAGATGAGTATGAGATGAATTTCTCTGATAGGGATGTATGAGAAAATCATTTCAGTTCATTTCTGATCAGGATTTACCCAGTTCGCAACTTCTGGACCAAACTTGGAGTTGAACACAATCTGTGGTCGAAGTCTGTACATTTCTGAGCTTGCAATGTGATTTGCAGACCCCAAATAATGTGTTCTACTGCATGAGTACATTTGAAAAATGTGCACAAAGAAGCTTTAATCAATGGGAGAAGACTGCATGCATTTCAAAGATGCACACAACAACTGACGTGCACATTTGGAAAAATATACACAAAAATAAGCACAGATTTTCCTGTGAAAAGACTTGAGTTACTTACAACGAACTTCGAGATGGAATTCAGAACTTCAGCAAGCTCAGGTTTTGCTGATTCACACAGTCCTAAGTCTGAAACAGGTTGGACTGCTTGTTGATAATCACTTTCCATTTAATAACATATTCCTCACAATTTGTTTAGACTCCTGCTTTTAAATATATTTATAGAATAAATTAATATGGGCTATCTGTGATGGCCCATGTTGATTCCTGGATATGTTTTAGACTGCTGTACAATAAATGAACACATCAAGAGTGAATCCTTTTCTCTCTCTCTCTCCCCCACCCCATTGCTTCCTCTGATGCTCCACTGGCACCACTCACACATGGTGCTCAACTAAATACCACAAGGCCCAGATGCTAACTGTGCACGTTATCCTCACAGCCGTGACATATGGCTTTCTTGGTGAGCTTCACAAGCAGCTGTGTGAGCGGCTCTGGAGACGCAGCTGCTGGGTTTCTTGTATGGATGAATTGCTTTGAGTTGACAGTCAATGGGCATCTTTTCCCTGGGTTACACCTTTCCCACTAGGAAATTGAGACGACGGGAGTTCAATGTAGGATAGGGATATCAGAGATTCGAATTAGTTCAGATGTCTATGAATATGACCTGCGGAATCTGCAGCGAGCCAGCTTTTTCCAACTTGCAGTTACACAATTTGCAATTTGTGCAAATATTTTGAACACTTTTGCAGTAGCTGAAACCCCCCTCTATTTGGACCAGTTTTAGCAGTCAGGTCGGAAAGGTGTCGAAAGTTCTTTGAGCTCAAACAGAACGGATTTTCCAGTGCCACCACACATCCCTAGACTTTCAGCACAGAGATCCTGGTGGGGAAGGAACACATAAACCATGATTCATGAAGCTATTGACAAACATCCCAAAGTGGCCAGTATTTCATTTTTATATCATCATCATCATCATCATCATCATCATCATCATCATCATCAGTAGTATTTGTAGCATTCACCAAAACCTTGCATTCTTCCTATTGAAGTCTGTGAAAATGGTTGTCAACAGAATCAGGCAATGTAAGTGTGGGTGTTTCCGGGCTGGAGACCCATGAGTGACGGACTGTGGGCTTGTGAGTGACCAAAAGTGCTCCTTACAGTGATCCAGAGCGAAGTCCTGAAAAAGATGTATTTGTTTATTTATTGAAGTATTTATATCCTGCCTTTTCACTGAAAAAATGCTCAAGGCCACTCACAATTAAGTGGGTTTGTTTGTTTGTTTTAAATCATTTAAAGATGGAAACAAAGCAACTCTAAAAGCTCTAAAATAGAAATGGTCAGGAGCTAACAGGCAACGGCAGTTAAGAATCTGGCCAAACACTTTCTGAAAAGAGCCGAGTTGTAGTAGCTGCTTGCCAAAAGGCAGGCAGTGAGGCACACGAATAGGGCTCCGTGGGGACAGCATTCCACAGTTTCCATGCTGCAGTTGAACGTCCTTGTCATGCGTCCCCAGGACTTCATTTGCTGAGCCAAGCACCCAAGCAGGCTTCTGCAGGAGCTGGTCCTTAAGGTATCCTGGTGCCAAACCTCTTAGGGCAGGGGTGGGCAAACACGCGGCCTGCAGGTTGCATGCATCCCATGCTGCCCCTCAGTGCTGCCTGTGCTGCCCCAGGGCTCTGCCACAGTGGCAGGAAAATTCATGGCGACGGCAAAAATGTCTGCGGTTTGCTGCTGAATTTGGGCAGCAAACTTCTACGGAAAGGTAAAAAGGAAACATTTTGCTTGAAAACAAGCTCCTCCAAACCACCATTTTTTGTTTTCTTGCTGCCACTGCCAAATTCAACAGGGCAGCGGCAAGACTGTGGGAGGTGTGTGTGTGTGTGTCAAAAGTGCCCCCCACCTCCTGAAGTTGCCCACCCCTGGTTTGGAGGTTTCAAAGATAGACCAGCACTTTTCGTAGATTTCATAGATCATACAGTTGGAAGGAGCCTACAAGGCCATCGAGTCCAACCCCCTACTCAATGCAGGAAACTAGAGGAGGGGTCTCCCATCCAAGTAATAACCAGGCCTGACCCTGCTTAGCTTTCCACACTCAGACAAGCTGAGCCAGCGTGAGCCACAGGCCTGTATAATTGAGCCCACAAGCAAAATGCCAGCCAGCGTTGCTGAATTAACTCAGGAATGATATGATTCCGAGTGCCTCACTCCACACAACAGTGTGGCTGCTGCGTTCTGAACCAACTGCAGCTTCCAAACACTTTTCAGAGGCAGCCCCACATAGAGCGTGTTACAGTAATCCAGCCAGAATATAACATGATGAGCATTCCACCAATATCTCCTCGGCCTATACCTGGAGCACCCCTACTTCATCCTTCAATCATACAAACACAGAACTTCCCAAACTGAGCTGGGACAAGGGGGGCCTCTTCCAACAAGGTGCCCCAAGTTTTGTCCTGTGGGAGCAAAGAGCAGTTCAGATAGAGAAACAGTCAGTGGAGGACGTTCCTCCTGGTCTCAATATCTGGCATGACACTGAAATTACTGGAGTTTGTTTTCCTACTAGAGCTGTGAACTTTGCAAACACACCATGCAAACTTCTCGAGTTCTGCTGTTGCACTCATTTTCTAAGTATTAATTTGGTTTTTACTGCACTTTGGAAAGCATTTGAATATTTATAAATGTAAGTATTTATTTTCCCAGTAAAATTAAAGCCCTATTGTCTTGCAACTAGCCGTACTTGTTCTGACACTCCAGAAACAAAACCTTCTCAAGTATGATAACCTTTATTTATAGATGGCAATAAGCATATTTAGCAATTTTATTATTCATGACCCTTGCACTAAATATCATAATCAGAATACAGATGTGCGGGATAATTTCCATGTGCAAGTCACTGTAGTAATTCTTGTACCACAAAAATAGCACTGGATTTAGAGACATAATATGCCCCTGTTTAATCAATGTGTCATGGAAGAAACAAAGGGGGCTACGAACTGGGCATGGAGAGGTCCTGCTTTAATAACCAACTCCATAAATATATGGCTACCCCTAAATGCAATGAAATTCCATTCTGCTGTTATACATTTTGTTTGCTCGTTCCTGCTTAGTTTCCCTTTGCATACAGGATCTTTATTTATTGCAAAAGAGAAAACAAGCTGTGTCTTGTGTATGCATTTATTCCATATAAATGTAATTTGAAGAATCCTTTATTGCTTTAAAAAAAATATCAAACCTATTCTTAATACTGGCGTTGCTCCAGTATATATGAAAGGTGAAGATAATCAAGTGAACATCATTTCAGTTTTGCTCACTTAAGTGGCAAGCCTACATGCACTTACCTGGGAGTAAGTCCTTCTGAACTCAATGGGCTGGTTTGCACATTCACCACAGCCCACTGTGGCTTATCTAAGCCACTATGGGTTGTGGTGTGTGCCAGTGGCCATTTTGAATATTCATCCCCCGGCGGTGGGTTACCATGGTTTCTCGTGTCATTTCACCCCGGGCAGCAGGGGTTGTTTGAGAGTTAAACAACCCTCAAATAACCCTACAACAGAACATGGGTTATTTGAGGGTTTTTTAATCATGAAACAACAACCCTCAAATGACTGGATTTGGATGACATGACAAACCACTGTAACTCCCCCCTCCTTCCTCTTCTTCTTCTCCTCCTTCTTCTCCTACCTGAGGTTGGACATCATCATTGCTAGACTGTTTCTGTGTAGCCATGACAAGTATACTTGGAAAATCTAATGTGGCGGTTTTCTGTTGCCTTCCACATCACAGTGCTATGGCCGATTATGATGGCTACCATCTCACCTGCAGTTTTCCATACCGGAGCCCCATCAGCATCCCTTGCCTTGGTCTCCGATCGGTACTGACACACACTGCTGCTGCCCAAGATTAGGTGGAATTTAGAGGCGATTTAATTCCTCAAGCCCCACAAGCTTCCTGGTCAAGCTCCTCCATCAGAAACTGTTAGCTTTCCCAGTGGTTAGGTTATTTACCACCGCCCAATACTCAGCATAGCTGAGGTATGTGGTGGGCCTAGGGATGTAACCGCTTGCCTCAGGGGGGGCATAGCGGGCCGAAATCGGCCCTGCTCATGCCCGCCTGAGACTTGTGGGCCTTACCAGGTCCTGGCCCCGCTCACCTCTCCGCGACAAGCCACACACACCCGCCACGACGGTCCCATCGCATCACTTCCGGCTGCGACAGGACCCTGCGCCGGTGCGACGGGACCCCACGCTGCGTCTTTTCTGTAGAAACCAGGGTAACAGGGCTTAAAATGGCCGTTTTATGTCACGCCAGCACAGGGTCCCGTCGCAGCAGAGAATTGCTCTACACCTCTGAGAATCGAGCGGCGGGGGGGGCAGCATGGAGAGGCGAGGCGAGGCGCCCCCCGCAAGGTACGTTAACATCTCTAGTGGTGGCATTACTCATCAAAGTCAGCCCATAGGCCAACCCCCCTGCCAAAACTCCCTACCGGGGGTTGACTATTCAAAATGGCCACCGGCACGTGCCACAACCTGCTGTGACTTGAATAAGCCATGGTAGGCTGTGGTGATGGTGCAATCGGCACTTAGTTCTGAGTAGACACACGCAGGATTGCACTGTGATAGGTTGAAAAAGAATCAGTCACACCTTTAAGGTAACCAGATGCAAAGGAAAATCAGGCTTGGGATGCTTGAGTAAGTTGATATTTGCCCATTCCAATACGAACTGACCTGACTGGTATCTCCTGGGACTAATGTGCAGATCAGAATATAGCTGCCCACCAGATTTTACACTTCCCCAAATGATGTGATGCAATTCTCGGTCATTTAGCCATATTAAAATGCATTTAACATGCAAATTTAGAGAGAAAATACATTTAGAAAATTGTTATTTTGAAAGGAAATATTTATTTTTGTTTTGTTTTTTATTATTGTTACTACATTTATATCTTTCCTTTTTATTCCTATTGCAAGGAGCCCAAGGTGGAGTACATGGTCGTCCTCTTCTCCATTTTATCCTCACAACAACCTTGTGAGGTAGGTTAGGCTGCTGAGGGTCAGTGTCTGGCCCAAAGACACCCAGTGAGCTTCATGGCTGAGCAGGGACTTGAGCCCGCATCTCCCAAGTCCCAGTCCAGCACTCTAACCACTATACCAGTGATGGCGAACCTATGGCACGGGTGCCACAACTGGCACGCAGGGACCTCTCTGTGGGCACTCGAGCCATTGGTCACCAGATCGCGAAAAGACTGTCCCCTTCTGCAAAACACTAATGATTTTGTTCTTTCTGACAGTGTGGAACAGAATGATTTTATTCTAGAATTCCTGTTACAGAATTCTTTTCTACATTGTTATCACATTTAAAAGATTTTGAAGAATGATGCACAGAGCATGGCTTGGATGTAAAGCCCTAACAGTTGACCTGAGTGCTGCATGTGTTGCTCTCAAACTAACGGAGTATGAGCCAAGGTTTGACAAATTATCAGCATGCATGCAATAGCAAAAACCACATTAATTGTGCAAAAGCATGCCCAATGCAAACTTTTACCTAATGCAGTGTTTGCAGTCCAAGACATAAAGTGTTTTAAATGTGTTAAGCACGTTTAGTTTTCTTGTTTATCTTGCTCATCCTAGTACAGGCTGACTTTTACTTTTACTAATACGACACCTGTAGAAGCAGGGAAAGGACCCGGGGTAAAGCTTGCCCCATACAGTTTCAGTCTGGCATATAATCATATTACAAGTTGAGAATCCCTTATCCAAAAATACATGTGCCTAATTATTTTTAAAGTTTGTATAAATTCCCTTCAGGCTATGTGTACAATGTAGTACTATAATAATTTTTTGAGTTGATTTTTTTTTCCAACAAAAAACTGTTTGTATCATTGAAGCTCTGTTATTGTGTTTTCTTTAAGACAAAGATGTTAATTAGTTTGGACAACTGTATGAGTTGTTTTTCTAAAACTAAAACCTCGGTATTCAGGTTTAATTGCAGTGTTGGCACTTTGAAATAAATAAGTTGGTTTTGTGTTGCAGTTTGGGCACTCGGGCTCAAAAAGGTTCGCCATCACTGCACTATACCATACTGGATTTCAATAGGTTTAGAAATGCACATTTTGGAGAGCAAGTACTTAGTTATGTATATGTGAATTTCAATACAGATTAATACAGATACAGGACAAAATGGGCTTTAGGAAGAACACAAGCAAGTGACATAGACAAAAAAAATGGTCCAATTCACCCATCAGGCTCCATTATTCTTTCTCGTTGTTTAAAAGTGGGAATTTCAGCTGGTGTAGCTTTCCTCAAACCAGGACGACCTGCTGCAAATGCCCACACTCACTCTATACAACTGTTAAGAACTCAACAAGCCCCCCCCTTTTTTGCCTTTGCGTCCGGTCATCTTAACACCACATCTTGTATCCCATAATGGTTATTAGAACTGTGATATTAGCTCACCTCAAGAAGGATAATGGAAGACCTGGAGGAAGTGCAGAAAAGGGCAGCCCAGATAATCCAGATTGGAGAAGAAGCTACTTTCTAAACCAGCCTTCCTCATCCTGGGGAAGCATGGCTGGAGATTGCTGGGATCTGCAGGACTTCTTTCTGTCTAAAGTTGCATAGGATCGTGCCCTAAGGGTGGGTGGGGCATGATAGAAGCTTATAAAATCGTGGTTGATTTGGAAAAAAGTGGAGAAAGTGAAGTTTTCTTTCCTCTGACAATTTGTGTGGACATCTGTGTGTCTCAAAGCATAATATATATCTCCCCTTGCTTCTGTTTCTCTTCCTCCCTTTTTCCTTTGACTTCTTTTCCTTTCCTTTCCCACAAGTAAATTAACTTTTTACCCCTTACTTTGCCGGCAAGTTAGAGAGGTGATTAATGGTTTTCAAATGGACACATTGTCTCTCCTCATACCATTCAGAGCATTTAAAAGGTGATTGCTAAGACATCGCACATTTTCCAGCTAGGTGTTACCTGAACGATAGCTACATTAAAGTGAGTGTGAAATAAACAGGTATAAAAATTAAATTAAATACCCTTTCCCCCCCCTTGAGAGTTCTCTGACGGTGTGCTATTTAGTGAATTCACAGCATTAGGTTAGGTTTTTCACACATCTATCTGAAGCAGAACCTCCCATTAAGCATATTGTAAAAAAAAAAAAGATCCCTTTATGAAAATACTATAATGTATTTATGATGACAGCACCGAAGATCAGAGCAAGGTATTGTTTAAAATCTGTGCAGCATAAAACTGGTCAGAAATATCGACATCAATCAGTGTCAGAATGAAAAGTGGTTTGAGGCCTTTTTTGGAGGAAAATCTCTCCCACCACACACAGTTTCTTTCTTTCTTTCTTTCTTTCTTTCTTTCTGAGTGACATCTGATGCATATTCTTACCTTGACGATCTTATGCTCTGTCTCCACATTGTCATAAATTAGAGAACCATACCAAGGCTGGGTATTGAGAAAATAAAATATTGAGTTTAAAAGTTGCACTTGCACAGAAAAAGCAAATCAGTATACGTATGTATGCCTTGTTATTTTAATTATTTTTATGGTCAATTCCAAAGCACTTTGGCACCCTTGGAAGTAAGTTCCACTGATCTCAGTTTCAAGAAAGTGTGCTTATTTAATTGAATTGAATTTAGGGCACAGTTCTATGCAAGTTTAGTCAGAAAAAAGTCCTACAACTTCCAGCATTCCCCAGCCACCGTAGCTGGCTTTGGCATGCTGAGGGTTGTAGGCCTTTTTTTTTCTGTCTAAACTTGCATAGGATTGCACCTTTAATTTATAAACTTTCTAAGCCACCCTTCAGTAAAATTCTCAGATTGATAAAGTAACAAAAACAGTTGTTTTTTAAACACACTACAGAAATAAATAAATAAAAACAAAACAAAACAGGAGAAGCACCATGGTAATTTTCAACCCTGGACTATTTATTTATTTATTATTTAATTTCTACATTGTATTAGTCGCCCTATAGCTAATCGCTCTCAAGGCAACCTATGATGAAAATCAAAATCAGATCCATAAAAATCAAATAAAAATGTAAGAAAACCATCAATTAAAATAATCAATTAAAAATAGCAATCAGATAAAAAGAGCAAAGGCCTCCATATCATGGAGGTAGGACTACGCAACATGGCAGCAGAAATAAAAGATGGTTAAAAGGCCTGAGAGAATGAAAAGCTCTTTGCCTGGTGCCCAAAAGATAAAGTAAGCACTAGGCAGACCTCTCTGGAAAGGGTATTCCGTAAGTAGAGGGCTACAACTGTAAGGGGCCTCGGAGCAGGGCCTTTGGTGACAATTGCAGGGCTCAGATAGAAATCCAGTATCAGAGGCAGTATGCCTATGTGCACCAGTTGCGCATGGTGCACAACATGGGCAGGAGGGTGCTGTTGCACTCATGTCCTGCTTGTGGGATCCCATAGGCAGCTGTGTGAACAGAATGCTGGACTAGATGGGCCCTTGGTCTGATCTAGCATGGCTCTTCTTATGTTCTTATCCTTCAGATAATAGTTTTGTGGGGCTCCATCTTTAACTGGCCATGAGTATTACTTCAGTTGTAAAGCACACAACTAACATATCTCTCCCCCGCACCCGCAATTCCGAACTTTACAACTGATTCTACGTTCTTAATATGTTAGAGTGAAAAACCAAAGAAAAGACACTTTAACAATCCTGATAAAAAAAGAAGAAGAAGAAATACTCCACGCACATGCAGTTTTGCAGTTTAAACTCACTTAAATCGTAGCACTGTCATGACTACAGGAATAAAACGGCATTGCTTCTGCTGCCCTGGCACTAAATACATTTACTTGCAATAAGCATAATTTTGTTGTAGGAAAGGATAATATATATTTTAAAGAAAAAATAATAAAATGAGATTCTGTAACCATGTCTATGCCTAGGTTCCCAAGCTGTGTGTGTGTGTGTGTGTGTGCTAGCGTGTGTGTGTGTTTAATAAGAAAAAAGGATGCTGCAACAAGCAGAATCAGCCCAGCAGGACCTAGTGTATCCATGGTTCCCAGGTGTTGCTGTTTTCCACTGCTCCATGACTTACCACTCTCTAGGGGGTCATTTGCCCCCCCTTTGGCTACAGGGCCCTGGACTTCAGTCCAGAGGTCCATCCTTAGTTTTACAAGTGTTCCCTGGTCACCATCCACCTAACTTGAGATGGTAGGAGGTCATGGATGAAGGCCTTAGATGATGACCACAGAGTTTGGGCAGGCATGTAGAAGGTGGCAGGAGATGGTCTTTCAGGATCATGCCTTTAGGGAAAGGGTGAGAAAGAAGTGACTTTCCAGATGTTGGACTCCAACTCCCATCAGCCTTGGGCAGCATAGCTGACAGTCAGGGATCATGGTACTGTCATCCAGCAACTGTACTGGCTTGATGCCCTTTGGAAGCAGTCTATAGCACATGCCACTCATGGAGTGGGGGTCATGTGCAGAAAAGCAAGGTCACATCTGGTAAACGTGATCATGTCCATTTAAACTCATGCCAAAGGAAGTGTGGTGGGTGGCTACTGGGAAGAGGGCCTTTTCGGCTGTGGCACCCCAGTTGTGGAATGAACTTCCCAGAAAGGCTCACCTGGCACCTAGGTTGTGTTCTTTTTCCCGTGCCAGGTGAAGACCTTCTTATTTTCCCAGGAATTTTAGTCTTTTAGTCTCTGTTTTAAATCCTTTATTGTATTTTAAATCTCTGTACTGCTGCTAGGTTTTATTTTGACTTTTCCTATTTTATATTGTAGTTTTAAATTTTTAATTTTTTAATACTGTATTTTATGTTGTATTTTGTGGTTTTAATTGTTGTGAACCACCCAGAGAGCTTCAGCTACTGGGCGGTATAGAAATGTAATAAATAAATATTTATAATATATAAATATTAACCACAGCCGGGTCCAGGAGAGCAGGGTAAAGAACTGTCAGGACTCTGGACAATGCACTTCAGGGGATACTTATTGGAGTGTTCCCCCACAGGGAAAGCTGTTGTTCCAGCAACTGACGTCCTTCTTCTTGCAATTAATGGCATAGAAAGGCCAAACTGCAAGGGACTCCAGGCAACTGAGGCCTTAAAATGGCTGGCAGGCCCAGAGCTTTCAGAAGCTCTTTCCCCCACTGGATGTTAGCTATAGCCTTTAAAGGACCCATAATTATTTCTGTAGCCTCATGCTCTTGCATGACTGAGGCACAGGGAAAACTGTGGTTGAGACATCCTCAGAGTCCAAGGTTGTTGTTTTTTATTTACAATGTTTTTATACCACTCCATATTCAAGTAAGGTGATTTCGGAGTGGTGTACAATAAAAGATAAAGCAGATAAAAGACTAAAACAATATCTTAAAAACAAAATCAATAAAACCGTGGCTGGTTAGTTCAGGAAGGCTTCCTGAAATAAAAAATTTTCCAGGAGGCACCAAAAGTAATGCAATGTTGGCACCTGCCTGACCTCCAGAGGTAGGAGGTTCCAAAGAAATGGAATGACTACAGTGGTGAAGGCTCTTCTTCGGGTGGACTCCAATTGGGCCACATGGCATCTGATGACCTCAGTGACCAGGCAGGTTGGTAAGGGAGAAGGCGCTCTCTCAGGTATCCCGGTCCCAAGTTGTTTAGGGCTTCATACACTAGAACCAAAACCTTAAAGCTGGCCTGGTAGTGAATAGGCAGCCAGTGCAGTTACCTCAGCAAAGGAGTTGCATGCTGAAAAGGGGCAGCTCCTGACAACAGCCGAGCTGCTGCATTCTGCACTGGCTCCAGCTTCCAGAGCAGCCTCAAGGGCAGCCCCACACAGAGCACATTGATTGCAGTAATCCAGTCTTGAGGTTGCTAGCGCCTGTAGCACTGTGACCAAGGTTGAGGGGAGGGTTATATCCTCAGGCCTGGAAGGTATCTGAATGCATGCTGAGGGTTCTTTCTTGGAACCTGGGGACATGACAGCAACATTGGAGGGCCACAGGTTAACCACCCTTGCTTTAGGGAATGTCTGGGCTACAAACCTCCAATGGTATTTACCAGTTTGACTCTTATGGTTTCCACCCCAAATTCTGGAAATTATAATTTGGCAAAGATGTGAAGAAACCCAAGGCCTCTTTATTGAACTATAATTCCCAGTAGTTCCTGGGGAAAGGGAATGAGTATTACCGTAAATGAGATTAAGTAAGTGGCAGATTGCCTTTCTGTAAGCAAAAATCCCCCCCCCCCAGTGCAGCAAATACCTGTGCAAAGTGCATGCAAAGGTGTTGATGCACACACAGGTCTCCTTGCTTGCAAGGACTTTCCATATGATGACTCTTCCATTGCAGTGACAGGAAAATCCCGCATACACAGGAGCACTAGATCCAAGAAACTTATCTCATTCTGTCTTACAATATATTCCCCTGTGAATAGTTCACAATTCCCATTTTTCAGTTGGCCGAGAGAATTTGAATCTAGGTTTTCCATGTCTATATCCACTGTGGTTAAACAGGGGGTT
Source organism: Shinisaurus crocodilurus (assembly GCA_021292165.1). Taxonomy (NCBI): domain Eukaryota; kingdom Metazoa; phylum Chordata; class Lepidosauria; order Squamata; family Shinisauridae; genus Shinisaurus; species Shinisaurus crocodilurus. The sequence goes on along the minus strand of CM037887.1, from coordinate 21,153,040 downwards.
GTTGGATTATAACCCCGCCCCAACATATATGTGTATTAGGAATGGATGGATCAGTCTATTTCTGGTCCATGTCATCGTCGTCATCATCATCATCATCATCATCATCATCATCATCATCATCATCATCATCTACAGTATTTGTATACCGCTCCACATCAAGCAGATTCTGGAGCGGTGAACAATAAAAAGACCAAAAAAAGAAAAGAAACAAAAACAATGCATTGAAAACAAACTAAAATTACATTGGTGGTTGAAGAGCAGAGAAGGCTTCCCAGAACAAGGAGGTCTTCGCAGCACAATGTTGGAACCTGCTTGGCCTCCAGAGGCAGGCAGTTCCACAGAAATGGAGCAGGCTCTTCTCTTGGTGGACTCCAATCGGGCCAAAGGTCCATGAGGAACCACCAGGAGCATGCTGTCTGATGACCTCAGCGACTGGGCAGGTTGGTATGAGTTCAATCCGATCCGTCCCATTTTCTGTGATTAACCCCCTTTAAAATATGCACTTTTGTATGCATTTCCCCTAAAATATGCATTCTGACATGTATTTTTGAACATATCGGCCCTGCCCCTCTCACATGTTTCTGTTGACATTCTAAAGAGAAAAGCCTTCTGTATCCATGTGTTCAAAATTGCGTGGAGAGCCTCCATGCATAGTGTAGGCTCTCCTCTTAAGAACATCACCCTCCACGAATACAGGCTGATGGAAACACATGACTGGGGGGGGGGGTTTAGCGCACACCTCTCTTTGTATGTTTATTTTACTCAGTTCTATAATGTGTGGATAAGGCTATGAACTGAACTATAATGTGTATGCACATTTATATATACACACATACACTTTCCCTGATCTGTTGATCTTTTTTATAATCTAACAATCACATGTTTTACCATATACATCTGTATAACAGTTAAAATACATTCCTATTGCAATTTATTTGTTTCTTTAGGTTTATATACCACTTAGCATGTTTAAAAATATCTCTAAGCTGTTTATAAGAAGATTTAAATACATTAAAATACATTGTGGTATACATTAACATTCAATTAAAATACACAATAATTGATAAAACATTGCTAAAACATTAAAACCAATGCAACACCATAATTAACAAACAAACTGGGATGCACACTCTAGAAAAGTCTGGGTAAAGACATGGGTCTTTAATTGGCACCTAAAGCATGCTACAGGTGGTGCTTCCCAAATACCAGGGGGGTGTCATTCCATAAGGTGGGTGCCACCACCAAGATGGCAACCTGCAGGTTGTGGTACAACCGGCAAGGCCTCCTCCAATGATCTTAACGATTGCACAGGTCTGTATTGAGGAAGGCAATTTGCCAGGTAACCTGGTCCCAAGCTGTTCTTTCCAGATAGCACTTTCAAACAATGACTGGCCTTCAGTTCTTTGGCAATAACCACCCTTTGAAGAAGTTCTAAAAATGTACCCTGTCTTCAAACTCAGTCGTCTATTTTCCATAATTCTGGTCAGCTCCATGCACAGCATCATTCTTGAAAAAATAAACAATGAATCCTCTTCCTACAGACACACCTGTAAGAATGAGGAGTCTGTTTTAGACATGCAGAGCAATGCCACACTGTCGTACCGCAGACATTTTTGAAAACTTTGTTTATTGTTTCTGAAATGAATAATGTGGTTTCTTGAGCTTTGCCATCAAGACATACTTGATGAAGCCACAAAGCTGGGAATATTAAAATTAGAAATTATTGGCCATGTTTGTTCTCTAAACCCTGCTAAAAATGTTACAATTTGGAGAGATCGGGGCTCTCTGTTTTGCTATCCTACACACATTCTGAGGTGTACACTGAAGTGGAGCAAACTCAATTCAGAAGTGCCTAGCAGGACCACCACAGCCAGAATGTTGTGCAAATAATGACGACACGGAAGTATTTTGAATTCCAGAAGTCATGTGAAGAAGTAACAAAGAAGAAGAAAGGAAACATGAACTCCCAGAAAACATGTCACACCCTTTGAGCCTCAAAAGCTGTCTTCTGAAAGGAAGCTTCTATTTGACTTCTTCAAAACCCCTTTCTTATGGACAATAATGAGGAGCAGACCACAAGTAAAGGAGTATGCCATGCCCTGTTAAAACAAAGGATTCCCTGAATCCATCGGTTTTGCTTTCTCCCACAATCATTAAAACCCCCCAAAACCAAACCTCAATTCCTTTCTCTCCTGAATATTTTTTTATTATTTATGTATTTATTTATTTCATTTTTACACTGTCCAATAACCAAGGCTCTCTGGGTGGTAATATTTTTATATTTATATTTACAATTATATTTGTATCCTGCCTTTTTTTTCTGCAAGGAACCCAAGGCAGCTTAAACAACCCTCCTGCTCTCCATTTTATCCTCACAACAACCCTGTGAGGTAGGCTAAGCTGAAAGTCAGTGACTGGGCCAAAGTCACCTAGAGAGTTTCATGGCCAAGTGGGGACTAGAAGCCAGGTCTCCCGAGTCCCAGTCCAATATTCCCAGTCCAATATAAAGAAAAGCACTCTGAGTTTGTGGAAAGTAATTCCTTCAAGTAATCACAGGGGTGCAGCAATGTGGGAAGGAGCTACTCCCTTGGGAGTCCCACCTATGGCTATCTTCTGGAGAAATGATGCTACTATTATTAATCAATGAAACTGATTAACAGAAGTAGAGTGCTAAAGAAACACATCAGTACATGCACAGAGGTTACCATTAAAAAGTCACTCTTGGCTGGCTGCAGAGATCACAATGAAACATTGGCTCTAAGAATAGCCTCCAAACAGCTAATTTGCTTCTTCTTTTCCCCCCATTCCCTTTCACATTTCAAAGATGGCATTGTGATAGTCAAAGACAAGGACACATCAGCAACATTTATCTTTCATTGTGACATCTTCAATTTCCTCACTTGTAAAGGCAACATTAAGCATCTTTTTAACTTCAGTTTTCATTAGGGATGCTACGGCATTGTTGTTCCTTATACCCAGCCTGCTTTCACGCCAATCCACATGCCCCCATATAACTTACTGCTACATTTTCCATAACTCTGCCATGTTGAAAATGCCCTCTTGAAATTCTCCACTCTTTTCCTGGGCAGAGGAATTGGAGGAATCATTTTTAAAAAAATTGTCCAGAGGGAGGAGAAATTCTCCCTACAGTTTCTCAGAGGTGAAGCAAAGGCAGTAGCATAGCTTCCTTCCTTCCTTCTTTCTTTCTTTCTTTCTTTTTGCTTAAGGTGTTTGTTTGTTTGTTTGTTTCTGCTGCTGTAGCTGCTGCTCCTGCATGACACTGTATTGATGGTAAGGCCACTATTTCGCTTCCTCCACAGTGCCATGAATCCTCGCATTATTCTGGGACATTGTGGGAGGAAGATTGCAGCCATCACATACAAAAAAAAATATTGGAGAAAATTCTGCAAAATTGCCTCTCTCTTTTTTGGAGCAGGGTGAGAAAAAGAAAACTCTCACAAATTCTCTCAGAAAAAAATCTTGAGAATTTTCAGGTCAGCTCTAGGCCCTTAAGGGCTCAGTGACCTTTAGGCTAAAACACATTTGTGTATGGCCACTGCACTCAGTAGCTCTTAGTTTCTCAATCATTTTTTTTCTAACCTCCTCCTACAAAAATAATAATAATAAATAACTCTTTTCCATAATCCCACACATTGCTTCACTAACTCCATGTGTCAGAAGGATCTTATTATTAGCTTTCGAGTGGTGGTGACGAGTTCCTACAAGGACCAAGTCAAAAAGTTCTGTGGGACACACTGTTCTTTCTTCAACACCCCTAACGTTGTAGAACTATTTTGGGAAAGCGTTTAGATAAAGGCCAATTTGACTAAAGAGCAAATCCACTCCACCAAATGATGGCAAGAGGGCAGAGCTTGGGAGAAAGGAACAAGGAAGATGTAAAGCATCCATTTCTCCCCCTTTGTACATTTTCATAAAAGAAATTATCTCGCTGCTTAAAGTGACATGTTAAAAGATGTATGTATCGTGGCTTTTTTTCTTTTTTTTAAAAAAGCACACACAATTAGATAACACCTTGTCAAGTACTTATGTTCTTCGCTGACAGTCTTGAATGCAATCACAATAACGGCATAGCTATTTCAGCATATTCCCTATTCTGTTGCCATTGGCAGAGTCAGCCATTTTATAAAGATGTTACTGTTTACCGCTTTAATCATCAATCTAGATCTAGTCAAAACAAGAAGTCAGAAGGAGTAGTAAATTATACTTGTGCAGCTCAGATGAGTTAGAACTATTTTGCTGAAATTCACTGAAAATAATTGTGTATAACACCCCACCCACCCCACCCCCGCTGCTGCCTCCATCACTGTGACAAAAGTTCTGCAGAAAAATTGGGTAAAGAACTTGGACATTCTGAATGATCAAAATGCTTTCCTACAGGTTCAGGGAGCGGGCATCCATGTTGCATGATGGTATTTCCAGAAAGGGAACAATTTCTGTCTCAGTTCTTCCGAAACACTTTTTCCAAGAGAGAACCGCTGGATTACACAATCTGTCACCATTTTTAGCACTGCTTTTTTACACTTCTAGTTGAAAGAAGGGAAGCTTTTAAAAAATAGTTATTTATTTAAAATATTTCTAAGTTTCACCTTTCAGGGCAGGAGACCTCGCAAGGCTGCTTACAACAATAGAATTCGCATAATAAAAATGGATATGGTAATAAAAGAGCAAATATTAATAAAAGCAACAAACACCAGCACAAGACAAAACCTACAACACAACTGCAACTACCACCCAGAACAGTCATGTAGATATAATCAGGGGAAGGCCAGAGGAAACAGGTGATTGCTCAGGGCCTTCCTAAAAACCTGCAATGATGGGGCCGGCCTGACAGCCTTGGTTTGCGATTGTATACTCACACAACTGGAACTTGATAGGGCTTACTTCTGAGTAGACATACATAGCATCTCATGGTGTGAGAAGTGTAAGAACTTGTTGCAGTCATTCAGTATTGAGGTAACTACATTCTGCACATCCTCAGAAGCACTCTTTTTTTTATTGTTGATCCACGTGCTGCAAGGGCAAAAGAGCCAAACTGCAAATTCAAAGATATAACATGGTACAGTAATACCTTGGATTGCAAGCATAATTTGTTCTGGAACCGTGCTTGTAATCCAAAACACTCTTATATCAAAGCGAGTCTCTGGCGGGTGTGAGCGGGGCCGATTTCGACCCGCTATGCCCACTCGAGGCGAGCGGTTACATCCCTACTAGGGATGGGAAAACCAGGGTTGCATGAGCTTGCTGAAATTCTCTGAACTTTATTTCAAAGCTTGGTTCAGCTTGCTCCCGTTCTTGTTAGTGACCTGTTTTTCTGTCTATTTGAACGGGGAAAGTGCACATCTTTCAAAAGTTGTGCGTTTTTAAAGTTGAGCATTTTTAAAAGTGTGCATTTTCTAAAGTGCACATTTTGTGAACATGATTGCAAGTTCAGGAATTTATTTATTTTTATTTATTTTATTACATTTGTTAATCGCCCATCTGGCTGGTCACTCGGCCACCCTGGGCGATGTACAATTAAAACAATACAATAAAACATGACAATTAAAACAGTATAAAAAATTCTTTTAAAATCCTAACCCACCCCATATTCCCGCCTGAAAAGCCACGTTTTTAATGCACGGCGGAAGCTCATTATGGAGGGGGCTTGGCGAAGGTCACTAGGGAGGGAATTGACAAACTTCTTCAGAGAACATGTGATCCTTTTCGTGTTTGAGGTTGTGAACAGGGCATTTTCAAGTGATCTGTGAACTGAAATGAAATTCTCGTACAACCCTACCACGGTGCACCACGGTATCCATTTAATATCTGGAGATGGAGAATTCATTCAGGACACTGGAAATACATAAAATTGGTGTTGGGGAAAGAGGAGAAAGGCCATTGCAATTAGAAGAACTGGCTAAATTCTACATTATATCCCTCCATTTTAGTTCTTTATCCAAGTAATAATTTATTGCTAAGTTTGAGAAGTAATATAGGGTTGCATCGTGACCTTTAAAATAATGTTAGTTTCCATTAATGTTGAATATTCACAACTGAGCTGTTGTATTATGTTAACTTAAATTCAGCAGACTGTGAGCAACACTTCTGATGTTCTGACCAAATAAATTCGATAATCAAGTTCTAGCCTTTTATTTTTATTTGAAACAGGGAAGCAAATTTAGATCACTTTAATCACATGTTAAAATGATGGCTAGTACCAAGGGACTAGATTTTGGAAACTGCGGAAGGACAAAAGATTTTTAATGAGATTCTATAAATATTAACACAGAATATTTGTCTTGACATTCTCTGCGTTAAGAAATTGGCTAATTATAAATATTTCCATCAATCCACCTCTCTATGGATACTTTTGCTTAGCCAAAATTGCTTTTTATTCCCTTAACACAGGGACAATCTGAAGCCATTTCCAGGATATGTACGTTTACCAAGCACCCTAGGACCCTCAAATCTGAAAGTCTGCAGCAATGTTCTTTGCCATGTTGAGATAACTCCCCCAAATGATCAGGTTCATAGTTTGGGGGTGCTCTTGGATCCAGAACTATCACTAGAGGCACAGATGGACCCGGTGTTATGGAGCACCTTTTATCAGCTTAGGCTCATGTACCAACCATGTCCTTATCTTGACAGGGATAGCCTAGCTACATTTATCCATGCTCTGGTAACCTCTCACCTGGACTACTGCAATGTGTTATATGTTGGGCTGCCTTTGATAATGGTCTGGAAACTCCAGCTTGTCCAAAATAGGGCAGCAAGATTGCTAACGGGGACTGGCCAATGTGATTATATTAGGAGAGTGCTTTACCATCTGCAATGGCTGGCAGTCCATGTCTGGGCCTGATTCAATGTTCTGGTATTAACTTATAAAACCTTAAACAGCTTGGGGCCAGGTTACCTGAAGGATTGTCTCCTCCCATATATACCTGCCTGGACCCTAAGATCATCCTCAGTGGTCCTTCTCCAGGAGTCCCTGGCAAAGGAAGTGAGGTGGGTGGCTACTAGGAAGAGGGCCTTTTCTGCTGTGGCACCCCGGTTGTGGAATGATCTTCCCAAAGAGGCTCACCTGGCACCTACGTTGTGATCTTTCCAGCACAGGGTGAAGACCTTATTTTCCCCAGACTTTTAGTTGTTTAGTCTCTGTTTTAAACCCTTTACTGTATTTTGAATCTCTGTACTGCTGCTAGGCTTTATTTCGACACTTACTCCTGTTTTATACTGTAGTTTTAAATTTTTATACTTTATTTTATGTTGTATTTTGTGGTCTTAATTGTTGTGAAACACCAAGAGAGATTTGGCTATTGGGTGGTATAGAAATGTAATAAATTAATAAATAAATAAGGGCTCTAGAGCAAAATCGTAACATCATATTTTTGAGGTACTGGCACTCCTGCCAAAGCCCTGGTTACTCTGTGGAATGCAGAGATGACTAGGGTAGTTGACATAGATTTCATAGATCATAGAGTTGGAAGGGGTCTACAAGGCTATCGAGTCCAACCCCCTACTCAATGCAGGAAACTAGAGGGGGGGTCTCCCATCCAAGTAATAACCAGGCCTGACCCTGCTTAGCTTTCCACGCTCAGACAAGCTGAGCCAGCATAAGCCACAGGCCTGTGTTACATGGAAGGATTGTTAGATGTGCTCCAGGACAGGGCAGGCTTGTAAACCCCCTCATGTGAAGATGTTGATCAGGTGAAGAAAGACCAGAAGGCATGGAGAAAATTTCTCCAGTCCATACCATCTGATCACTTCTTGATCTGCTGTTGCCCCATATTCAAAAGCACAATGCACACTCCATTGAGAGCATATCAAATGGATGCATTTCCACAGGTTGAAGGAGAATAAAAACATTTGCACAATTCATCTTCGTATTATGACCATTCATAAGGTCAACAAGATTATATGTATGCTCTCTTTGTAATCTAATGAATCAAACACATTTTTTTTCCCCATAAACGGAAGGCGTCTGTTCTTCGAATGCCTATTTTAAAACATCAATTGCCCTTCTTATAACTGCAAAGCAAATACTTGGGGAGAATGGCATTTAAAACTCTGAGTTATTTAGTTATTTCTTGAGATAAAGACAACTAGGCATACTTCAGGGCCGTGTGAAAGATTTTTTGCATTCAAAGTGAAACCCAGTGCATTTTAGGCAACATGCCAGCTTCATTTGGGTGTGAAAATGTCTGGCATTTGGCTAGAGTTTTAGTTGCAGTTGGGTACACCGCTGTGAATTGGCTTTTCTGCCTGGTGAATAAACAATGTGATAAAATAGATGGGAGGCTAGTACTGGAGCGATCCCATCACCATCAGAGGTCTTGCTTTTATTCCCTTTTATGACGAAATCCCTCTTCCATGGGATGCTAGGATAACAATGGCATTCTCTTGGTCTGCCATCATGTCTGTGCCTGATTAAGTTGTAGTCCAATATGTTAAAACCTCGATCAGTCATTGGTGGAAGAACATTACCCAAAAAGAAGGATGTAACCATCTAGAGCAGATGGGGAAACAGTTGCCCTTCGAGGTCAGAAGATGGTGAAAAAACTGAACACAGTCAAACATTCATTGGTAGTGGTCTGGTACGTGTATTCTGCGTGTTTCTTCTCTCACCATATCCCCTTACAGCACAATCCTATATGTGTCTACTCAGATGTAAGTCCTATCAAATTCAATGGCACTTACTCTCAAGTAAATGGGAATAGGGTTGCAGTCTTAATCTTTTTGCAGAAAGAACAGGAATAAGGTTAATGTGGTCTAAGAAGGCTACGTATTCAGAATACCTCTTCATAGTCATTGTGTTGGGTAGGAACCCCGAATAACTGTATCTACCTAGTACACCATGTAAAATTAGCTCCAGGTTTGTTGATATAAAAACTGCCTAGTTTTGCTCTACTTCTGTTTCCATTTACCAAGGAACCTGTGCATTTTGCCTAAGGGTGGAGACAGTTTTGAGTAACAGCTGTATTTCCCAAAATGGGGGATCAACCATTCTTTGTTTGTTTTTTCTACCAAGCAACCCTTGGGTGGTACAAACTGAAACCAAATCAATACCTGGTAGAGCCTAATTTGAATGTCTGCAGTCCCCTCCCACTTTCCATCTTGACATCTTATCCATCTTATGAGCCACTTTTCCCCTTCCTTCTCCCTTTTGCTTTATTTACCTCCTTGCCTCAAGAAGAGTTCTGGAGAACTCAAAAGCTTGCACAGTATTGCGCATTGGCCTAATAAAGGTATTACAGTGCTATGGGTTTGGGAATTGTTCTTTTGGAATTGTTCTTTTCTCCAGCATGGCTACCTTTGTTTCATACTTCCCAAGGCTCTTTGCACCTGGGATGCTGCTATGCATACTCTCCAAATTGCCGGGACAGTCCCGCAAACACTTAAGCCATCACGGCTTCTTACTTTGTTATGCAGAGTCCTGATTTGTTATGGAGAGCCTGGAATTCCCCTTCCTCCTCCCGCAAGCTATTTAGCTTGGCTTCGGATTTTGCCCATGGACCCTTTAAGCAGGAAGGGAACAGACCAAGGATGTGCGTGTGCGTGTGTGCGCTTGTGCGTGTGCGTGTGCGTGTGCGTGTGCGCGCTCTACCTGCTGCCTCTGACCAGGCCCCTTGGTAAGTAAGTAAGACCCATTGAAGGCATTTGTACTTACTCCCAAGTAACTGTGCGTAGGATTGCACTGTTTGTTTTAACTTAATTCAAGTTAGTTAAATTCTGTAAGATTATTACAGTGTAAGTGTTTCTCTAAATCTAAATTGTGTGAATAGAACACAAAAAGTGCTTTAAACTGGGGCCTTTCCACAATAACAAGCAACAACAAAGCTGTTCAGCCCCTCAAAGTTACTCCTTGTGCTTAAAAACCAGAGCTCAGTAGAGGTGTTGGAGGAGCAAAACGCTGAAGGGGCTCAAAACCCCAATGTGTCTTTTTGTATTTCCCCCCACCCAAAAGCTCCCCCTCCCCTGCACCTCCTTCTTTTCTTTTCCTTCTCCAACTGCCCTGAAAATGCGGGACCAATCCTGACAATTTTAAAACAAAAAGAAAGAGATTGCCCTGCAAGCACTGACACCTCCCCCCCATGAAAAACACCAGATATCATCAATTAAGGGTTTAAGTAAGGTAAAAAAAAGAAAGAAAAGCCACTAATAAAATATTATAAAATTATATATAATATAATAATGTAATAATTATAATATATAAGATTTTGTGTGTTTCCTCTGATAACTTTTGTACCTGACCATGCCCTTTGGTTGCCTGGCCATACCCTTGGCCACACCCCCATGTTGCCCGGCCCACGCCCTCTTGATCACACCTTCATGTTGCTTCACCATACCTCTTACAAATTCACACGTGTGTCCCTGTTTTCATTTTCATCTGTGAAATGTTGGAGGGTATGCTATTGCATCATTCTAGGTTCCACATAGGAGAAGGGATGCAGGAATCATCAGAGAGAGGAAGGAATGGGGAGGAGAGAGACCATGCTGTTGCCACTGCTGTTGCCACCATGCTGCCACCCAAAAAAATGTGGGGGGGGGGCATTGGGAAAAGAAGGAAGGTGTAGGTGGCAGTGATGATGAGCAAACCTAATGCAAGTCCAGAGCCAAATCTAGAAGGTTTTGTGCTCAACTTGTATTTGATTTTGAATGGATGTATTTCATACTCCAGTATCCCCTATTCTGCCAATCTCCATCACTGTTTGGGAATTGTGGCTGTTCTTGTCTCCAACCTTTCTGCACACGGCAAAGGGGCCATGGAAAAAAAAGCTAGACACTCTCACAGGTTTCTCATGAATTGCACTATATGTAATTTCTCCCAAATCTCCAATTTGGGGCTTAGCTTAAGTGCCGTACTAAAAGCAGGAGAAATTCCCATACAGGCATGTCCATAATTAGCTGTTTGTCTTTTGCCATAGCATACTCTATAGAAGTGAAAAGAATGAAATCTGGATGTTCATTACACTGCCCCATTATCTTTTGATAAAAGGAATTCAAACTGTCCAAACAAAATCATATTAACGGGAAATTATAGCTGCTTGGAAGTGCATAGGAGAAAATCTAAATTTAATTGTGATGGTGTCAATATGCAGAATGAGTAGCCATGCCTCTGCTTTCACATTATTGCTGTTTTAAAGATGTGGTTGTTTATTCATGTTCTTTATCATTTTTGTACCCCGCCGTTCTTCCAAGGCACTCACATAATAGCTCTCTCTCTCTCTCTCTGGGCTTGTTCGCACAACACGGGAACTGCGGGGGAGCAGAAGTCCCCCGCGGTTCCTGTGTCATGTGAACACTGGCTGGGGGTGCCCCCGTGGGAGGGCCACGTGTGGGACGCACGCAAAGTGCCATGGGCAGTAGAGGGGTAATCCCCTACTGCGCATGGCCACCCTGCCGTGCGAACAGCGGGCGGCCATCCCGTGGTGGTCGCACAGAGGTGGCTGCCCAGAGCGGTCGGAGCTGCCGCCTCTCCAGCCTGTAGGGGCAAATGGCCCCTCTGGGCATCCCGGGCCCCCGCCTCTAGCGCTGGGAGGCCCACACTGCGGTGGGGGGGCTGTGGGGTCCACCCACGTGCGCGGGTGCAGGTCATCTGCAGCGCCCCGCTGGACCCCGCGGATCGCCCCGTGGTGCCTCCCCCGCCCGCAGCTAGGTCGTGGGAACGGGCCCTCTCTCTCCCTCTCTCCGTAAGTTTTACACTGAAGAAGACTATTTCTTCCAATGTATTTTGAGCTATTCATATGTTGTGGATATCTAATTATTCAATGAGTTTCCGGAAACTCATACAAGTAACTTTGGCGGGCAAACATTTTCTGTGTTTCAGAAGACTGATTTTACTTCTGTGCTGTTCATTCTTTCTATAGCACCAAAAAACAGAGAGTGAACTCGTTTAGACCCTAAAATGTAGGTGTTGAAATCATTAATAAAAGACGTGACAAAGGGTGGAGAAATTTTTATTTACAAAACAAGGACATATTATGACAAAAAGATTAGAAAATCCCTTTTTAAAAAATATGTTAGAAATTTGGGGTAGAAATAAGGAAATATTTTTACCAGGTATATCCCCGCTTACTCCAGTGGTGGTTATGGAGGATTTTCCCGAGAATGTTAGACATTTAGAACGAATTTTTAGAGAGAAAAAGGTGACAAGTTTAATGGATTGGCTGGAAAAAATGGAGACAAGACAGCAAATAATTGATAGGGTTGGGGCAGGAAGAATTTCGTGGTTAAATTTAATTCAATTAGTACAATGGGGTAAGAAATGGAAGAGGAGACATGAGCATGAAAGGGATTTCACCGCATTTGAGCAGTTGGTTATGTCCAGAGAACTCGCAGAAGGAAATGCATCAGCTAGGGGTCTTACAAAGATGTTATATAAAATGTTGCAGAAATCAGAAGAGCAAGCAGAAAATCTTAAAATAGTTTGGGATACAGAGTTTGAAGAGGAAATATCAAAGGACGAGTGGAACAAGATTTGGGATAGGCGAATATTGAAAAATATGTCTATAAGAATTAAAGAGAATTTTTATAAGCTAATTTGGAGATGGTATTTGACTCCAGTGAGATTAAATAGAATAGATAATAAATGTTCTCCAATGTGTTGGCGAGGATGTCAGGAGTTGGGTACATATGCTCATATGTGGTGGAGTTGTAAAAATGTAATGGATTTTTGGAAAATGATTTTTGAGGAAATATCAGAAATTGTTGGAGCTGATTTAGAGGTTTGTCCTAAACTAGCTTTGCTATCAATAACGGAAAAGGTGATCGGTCCTCAAAATGTTAAAGAATTAATTATAAACTTGTTAACGGCAGGCAGACTAATGATAGCAAGGAAATGGAAAATTCAGCAAGTTTTCACTATTACTGATTGGTATAAAGAAGTATGGGATATGGCATTGAATGATATGTTGACTTGTAATATCAAATGCAAAAGGGGTCAGTTAAAGAAAAATATTTTCAAGGATATTTGGGGTTTATTTCTGGAATATGTGTTAAAAAAGGGGAAAGGGAGTTTACCCTGTCAAGATATGTTGTATTTTTGGAATAATGGACAATTATAGAGTCATTGTATTATTTGGTCCCATGGTGATGGGAGCACTATATTAGTTATATGTGTGTGTTATTTTCGTTGTATTGTTTAAAAATTTAAATAAAAAATATTTAAAAAAAAAGAAAAAGATGTGACAATAAATAAAACAACAACAACACAGCCCCAAACTAATGATACTATAATGGTGGAGATATAACGCTGCAGTGAATAATTAGATGCTAGCATCAAAATACTGCATGAAATGAAAACAGTGGGGTGTTTCCGTTTAAGGCATTTTTGAATTTTATCTTTACCTCCACTCCTTTATCTTTCAAATTGGCTTTTGATTCCCCCCCCCATGTAATTCATATCCCTTGCTTGTGCCTTTCTTTGGTGTGTCTTTCGCTAGCTCCACCCCAGCGCCTATATTTTTTCTGTAGTTTCTTTGCTCCATTTCATACAAATAATAGGATTCAAATGGAGAGCTCACCCACGAAGAGTTACCTATTTTGAGATACATATGAATGTAAGGCCATGATGACAAAGGTTTATGAAACTTACAGTTTATGCTTCATATAACAAAGTGTGTGTACAATTATGGAATCACAGGACCACAAGTGCAGGAAAGATGGGATATAAATGTAATAATAATTCATTTATTATTATGAAAAAAGGCAGATTGAAAAAAAACCCCTCTTTGCACCCCTGCCCCTTGCACAATCCCCTACAACTTTGAACGCACCAGTCACACACTGTCACACAACCCACTAGCTTCTCTCTCTCTCTCTCTCTCTCTCTCTCTCTCTCTCACACACACACACACACACACACACCATTTAAATCATTTAGTTCTTGCTTTTATTTGATTTAGGTGTTTAGTTTGGTTTTAATTCTGTAAACTGCCTTGAGAATTTCATGACCATAAGGCAGTACAGTAATAGCTTGGATTGCAAGTAACTTGGTTTGAGAGCGTTTTGCAAGACAAGCACATTTTAAAATATTTATTTAATTTTTTTTGACTTGATATACAAGCGAAGTCTTGCAATACAAGTACTGTAGTACAGCTTAAATTAAAAATCTCTGTACAATTTTTTTTGGGGGGATTTCGTTTTGATATAAGAGTGTTTTGGATTACAAGCACGTTTCTGGAACGAATTATGCTCTCAATCCAAGGCATGACTGTCTATAAATATTGTAAGTGAATAAATAATTTTACACAAGCACACCAGTACCTCTTGTAGACATTAGTGATCACTGCTCATCACTCTGTTTCATACATACATACACAACTATACACACACACACACACACACACCTCTTTCTCTTGCTCTGTTACCATGACCAAATAGGAGGCACTGAACACTTGGGTGAAGGAGTGGGATTGTGGCCTCAGGCTTCACCCCCAATCATCACATATTCATTGTTGTTCTGTGCAGATCCTGTGCATGTACAAGCTGTACTTTACACATGCTTTCTCTGCATAATCATAGGTCATGCTTTATATACGGTCTCCAGTCATATTTTTAAGAATTATTATTACATTTATATCCCATCTTTCCTGCAAGGAGCCCAAGGCGGCTTACATAATCCTCCTCCTCCTCTCCATTTTATCCTCACAACAACCCTGTGAGGCTGAGAGTCAGTGACTGGCCCAAAGTCACCCAGTGAGCTTCATGGCCGAGTGCGGACTAGAACCCAGATCTCCTGAGTCCCAGTCCAGCACTCTCACCACCACACCACACTGGCTCTCTTTCATGCAAAGAATACATAAATATATAAGTTGTATGTACACAGACTCTCCTGAAGAGCTAATAAGAGCATGGAGGTCCTGAGTGAAGCCCCCCACTGCAATCCTGCTCCTCCACTCCATGTGTTCAAGTTCTCCTTTTAGATTGCATTATCTGGGCTTCTCTCATTGACACACACATACAGACATCATTCAAACTGGTTGCACTTCCAACCTTGACTGTTAGAGCTTTTCCTATAAGCCACCTTGGGACATACATTACATACATACATACATACATATGTGATGAAGGGAAGCATACAAAACAAATGAACAAACAAACAAATTGGAATGGCTTCTTAGGCTGAAAATTCTTGACCAACCTAGATGTGTGATGTGGGAATAGCAGCCACTGGAAGAGGAGAGGATTCAGACCAAGACCAAGGTGCTTGAAGAGCCTTTTTTTTTTTTTTTAGCCCACAGACAAGTACCTTTTTTTTGTTTGTTTGTTTGTCCCGAGGGACAAATAGCAGCTCCAGGCAATTTTAATTGGGAATATGGCCCCATGTGCTGTGGCCCTAATCCAGATCTGTTTCCTGCAGTATCCACTTTGTTCCTCTGGAGGCACATGATATGATTCAACTGATGAAGTCAAGGGGCTCCCCAAGCAGTACTTGAGTGGGAGACTGCCAGGAATCCTCACCAGAAAGATCCAACACAAACATAAACCAAAATTCAGTCAATGGATGTAAGCATGTTCATTGGATTGCAGCCTGAAAGTAAGTGCTCCGTGATCCTTGGAGGAAGACCAGAGTATGACTAGAAATAATAAATGAGTGAATGAATTAATAAATCCAATCAGAAGACAAGGTGGAGGGGAAGAGTCCAAGCATCCCTTTCTATCTTGGCTCTTGCCTACAAAACCGGGTTGGTAGTCGGAACCATCAAAAGATTCCAGAGCCCCCTGTAGCCA
Source organism: Shinisaurus crocodilurus (assembly GCA_021292165.1). Taxonomy (NCBI): domain Eukaryota; kingdom Metazoa; phylum Chordata; class Lepidosauria; order Squamata; family Shinisauridae; genus Shinisaurus; species Shinisaurus crocodilurus. The sequence continues at coordinate 21,137,308 of CM037887.1, read as the reverse complement.
TTGTCTCCAAGTGGTGCCAAGAGTTGGGTACTTATAAGAACTGGCAGAAGCCCCTGTTGTTCTGAACATCCTTGTACACAGTCAAAATATTTGAAGTTTCAAATTTCAGGCTGCCAAGATTGCCAGATTTATTTATTTTTTAAATTATTTTACATTGGTTAGTTCTTACTTACTCCTTATCTCCATTCTGTGCCAGTCACTAGCTGTAAAGTAATTGTGTTATGAAATGAAATTAGAAGGGTGAACACAGATGTACAGGGACAATATTTTGACTGGGGAAAACGTCTGATGAAGCTGTTAAAGTCTGAAGGGTGGCTGTTGTATGATTTCTTCCTTGTCAAAACAGGCAATGAGGGTTCCTTTGGTTTGTGGGTTCCCCAGAAGTTGCCACTGCTGCCTCCTCCTCTAGTCTAAACCACCCTACCTAAAGATTTGCCATTCTTCTTTTCAGTGATGGAAACAGCGGGCTATAATAGCTTTAGAAACTGTTGAGGTTTGAGGTGTACTAATTATATCCCTATTAATAGATGGGTGGGAACATCAGCATAAAGTAAACAGAATGCTTTCCCCTACTTATGACACCATTGTGGTTCCCTGTTGCTGGCAAAGATAAGGCCAGACTACTTTAAATCTCAAATATTCTAGAGTTTGCATCACATGATAGTTTGGATTTCATCGGAAAAGCAAACATAGTAACATGAAAAATGATTTAAGGTGTCTTGTTTTTGATGCATTTGTGTATTGAATACCCAAACGTTCCCTACACCATCAATATGACTCTACTATCAATAAAATGTTCTTATTCCATTGGAGGATCATAAGGCAGCACATAAGGGCACCCTTCACAATTCAGCAAGGCTTAATCAACTTCCAAGGCAAGATTGGTGTATAAAGTAAACACAGATATAGGGTGTGTACACTGTAACGCAATGTAGCCATGTTGTTGCATGTGATCGCTGTCACATTGTCACCGATGTAATTGTGCACTTGGTGTTTGGTTATGTAACTGGAGTTGCATTCAGTGATATGTTGATGTAGGCATTTGAAGAATAATTAGATAAAGGTGTTGATCTATTCAAGGTTTGTTGAGTGTGAATGATGTGTGAGTGATTTTGGGTTTGAAATGACCTCCACTCATGTTCCTATTTAGAAGGCAACTTGGCCACTGTGTATTTTGACACAGTAAAGCAGAACAAGTTATGTGCTATGGTTCTGTGAAATGGGAGTGAAGTATCCGAAAGTAGAATGGCAGGAAGGGTCTGAGTGTTTTCCGCTCCTCATCAGTATCTCTGTCATAACTCGTGCGGTTATCTTGATAACTCCTGCTTGCCTCATGGATATAATTCAACTTTGCTCATATATTTCATTGAAAATTCATGGTCCTTCTGAAATTACTTCAGCACCATGAGAGCCTCTGTAGTGGGGCTTCTTCCCCTGCCACTGTGGTTATGTCAAAAGTTCCAGGTCATGTGGGGACTGTTGGTGTATCTCCTTCCCATACAGTCCCGGAAGAGGTGATGCTGGCGTGAAGTGGCCATGCCACCAGCGCTTTCCACATGAACTGGGGATTTCGCCATTATTGGCACCATACCGCAGTAGTGTCTCAGTACTGCTAAGGCCAACTCATAATGAACCTTTCATCCATTTCCTGTCCTGATGCTGCCAAGGGTTATCATCTCTGGCTTACCTTTGATAAGGACTATCAAAGGTAATCAAAGGTAATATAAAGGTGATAAGGACTATCCTTATGAAAATTGGATGCCCCAATAAATTTGTGAATATCTTGCGACTTCTCCATGACAACATGACGGCTACGGTCTTGGATAACAACAGCTCTCATGGTGCTCCATTTAAAGTGGGATCAGGTGTTAAACAGGGATGTGTTATTGCCCCAACATTATTTGCTATTTTCATCGCCATGATTTTACATCTTGTCGAGGGGAAACTTCCCACTGGTGTGCGAATTATATATTGAACAGATGGAAAGCTTTTTAATCTCAGCAGGCTGAAAGCAAAAAGTAAGGCAATTACAACCTCCGTTGTGGAACATCAGTATGCTGATGATAATGTGGTCTCCGCACATTCAGAGGACGATCTCCAAACTATCCTAAATGCTTTTGCAGAAGCATACGGAAAACTTGGTCTCTCACTTAACATCAAAAAACCCAAAGTGCTTCATCAGCAAGTGCAAGCTAACCCTTTGGTGATGCCATCTATCCAGCTTGGTGGGATAACACTGGAAAATGTCAATCATTTTCTCTATCTTGGCAGCTATCTTTCTGTTACAGCTAACATCAACAGTGAAATCCAGCATCGTCTGAGCTCCGCAAGTGCCACGTTTTCTCGAATGAAACAGAGTGTTCGAGGATCGGGATATTTGTAAGAAGACCAAAACACTGGTTTATGAAGCCATTGTATTACCAACTTTATTGTATGCCTGTGAAACATGGACTATCTATAAACATCACCTCCAACTCCTTGAAAGATTTCATCAACGTTGACTCCGGAAAATCCTGCGAATTACTTGGGAAGATAGGCGGACAAATGTCAGTGTACTGGAAGAAGCAAAGACTACTAGCATTGAAAAAATGATCATGTTGACCGGTCATGTTGTTTGAATGCCTGACTACCATCTCCCAAAGCAGTTACCGTACTTTATTCCCAACTCAAGGATGGAAAGCGGAATATCGGTGGTCAATATAAGAGGTTTAAAGATGTTCTTAAAGCTAATCTAAAAAAATGCAATATAAACATCAAAAACTGGGAAGCTCTGGCCCATGAACAATCTAACTGGATTAATAAATGTAAATAAATAAATAAAACTGGAGGTTGGCCTTTCACAAAGGTTCTATGGACTTTGAAGAAGCCCAAGTGCAAGGTGAAAGGGAGAAACGTGCTAAGCGAAAAGCACGTCACATGAATCCTTTACAGGACCATCTTCCATCTGGTAACCTGTGTCCTCACTGTGGGAAGCTGTGTGGATCTAGAATTGGCCTCCACAGTCACTTACGGACCCATCGCTAGAGTCTACACAATTTTCTTTAGAATTTTCCTCCTTTTAAAATCACCTTTTTGTAAACTTTTATCCTGGAAGACAATCTTACTCGGTCACGAGTGATCGCCTGACTGACTGACCTTTGATAACTCTTACCTTTATCATCAGTGCAAGATATAGACCTGACCCATGCCTTTCTTCTAGGGTCTCATGATCTGCTTATAGGCTCAGCCTTTCATACTAATTGAATTTGTCACCTTAGCCAACCTATTCAAATTGTGATCTCAGTCTCCTACATGGACTGCTGTCCTAATTGCCTCCAGTCTCATAGAACTATCATCTTAGTGGACCTCCTGCAACTGTTATTCCTGAAAATATCTGGATAGTGATATAAATGGAGCAGGAGCCTACTTTTCCCAAGCAGGGAAAAGTAGCCACCCAGAGTGTAGCCACCCACAGGCCACAGTGTGGCTAAATGTTTATCCCACAGAGATGTGACATTTTCAGTTCAACCGTTTCTTGCATGACTATACAGTCAACCAGTATCACAAAAGCCAGAGTCAAGGTATGGCAGTAACCATTTCAAGTAGAAGGGATAAGAGCTTAACTGAACATGACACATGTTTACCTTATTGTAAGCATTTTAGGGATAGATCACCAGCACATTAACTGTGGTACATCCCATTTCCTGCCATTTACTTGTATCTTTAATACTGTAGTTATTTTTTATGCTCTTCAACTGAGTTCAGAAACATTTTCCTTTTTCTTTACTCTTTCTGTCAATACTTGGTCTGTGCCAAGGGGCCAGTATTTGTATTTGTGTCTCTTGCTATTTTTATTTGAAGTTGTGTCTTGGGGTATTCATATATACAGACCCGAATAAAAAGAGCCCTTTTCACAATCAGTCTATTTTCAGTCCATGCTACTTTCTCATATGATCAATGAAGTCCATTCTATCCCAGTTCCTTAGTAATGTGTGAGTTAAAACAAAAAGAGCATGCACACATATAGATGATGGTAGACATAGATATATTTAAATGTATTTTCTATCAAAATATGTATTTTTAAATGCATTTATAGCTGAAAACTGTGTCAGAACATTCAGGGAGTGCAAGCGGTAGTGGACAATGACAATTCAATCGGCACATTAGTCTGGGAAGTGTTCTCACCACATGACTGGGAGATGTATGCATGCACGCTTTGTTCAGACCTTAGGGCAAGAATGGGGAACGTCCAGCCCATGAACCAAATGTGAACCTCCGGGTCTCTCAGTCGGGACCTCCAGACTCTCCCCAGGCAATGCCTCCTTTCCTGAAGCCACACCCCTCACCAGCCCCACTCAAGTTGATTGATATTGTTTAATCCTCCTGTGTCCCCCAACTACAGAGCTGATGGAGGGAACCTTGCACAAATAAGGGAAGGAGAATGCCTGTATGTAAATGTCTTTTTGTTGTTGTTGCGTATTAAACAAAGGTACAAGTCATATCCCTAACTCTACCCACTTTTGGCTCTGACCATGGCCACTGCTTGAATGTGGACCCCAACAGGTTTTGGCTGAGGTAATGTGCATCTCAACATAAAAAGGGTTCCCCACCCCTGCCTTAGGTGGAGGTTGGGGCCCAGGGCCAGTGCCCATGATACCTCTCACACATTGTTTCCACACATGAGTAAGTGTTCAGCCCCATGTAACTATGTTTCATTGCTGTTTCTTCCCACTGCTCCAACTGCATTCTGTACTTTTCTGGCATGGTGGCTTTTGCCACTGGTGCTGCTACCATGTTGAAACTTGTACACTGCATGTCTGTGCATGTTCTGCTCTCAAAACAATGTAATATTGTGGTGCCCATAGCAGGTGACGTGTTTGAACAACCTGCTTCCACAGGACTAGCAACAGCTGCTGCAGAAAAGGGTACTGAGCAGAGAGAAGCAAGGCAGGGAACAGGAGTAGCAAGTCCAAACTTATGTGCAGAGCAAGTGTGGGTTCAGATCAGTTGCTCAAAATGGCCAGATTTAGATCCTGGGAGCAAGAACCACTGAGACCTGAAGTTTCTAGAGTGTCTGATGTCCATAGTAAGGATTCAGGCAACTTTGGAAAATAGTATTTCCTAGGCTCCCAGTGCTTGACATGCTGGCATGGCAGCAGTCAAGGTGCCTGGGAGAGAGACACTGGCTTTTAGGAATGTGCGCGGAGCTCAATTGGGTGGGTGGGTGGAAGTCCGGTGAACTCGCCAGGTTCGACCCCCCGAGTTCTGCTCGCCCTACCTTTTCCCAGCTCGACTCGCAGTTCTCGTGAGCCGAGCTGGGGAAAGCGACTTCCGGGTTCTGGCACTACGTGGTTTAGGTAGAAAACAGCCAAATCTGCGCAAATTATGGCTAAATTTGCGCAAATTAGGCTGTTTTCTATGTAAACAATGTAGAGCTGGGGACCTGGAAGTCTGGTGAGCGCCTCTCAACTGGTGCTTCGCGCTTGGCTCAGCTCACGTGGCGCTTGCGTCTGGCTCACGCACCGCGAGTCAAGTACCAGCCAGGCAGGTCACCCATCCCTAGCTTGGATTATTAAAGTAACAACAGTAACGAACACAGGAATAATATGATCTGAGCCAAATAATAATTTTATTTGCAAAAGATGTTTGATTTGCAATGTAACTGAGCATTACAAGCTACACATTTTGTACCGTGAGCCAGGTAATTATTAACTTCGGCAAAATCACTAGTTGATACAAGAGGCTTTTTGCTCCAAGGACACCAGATCACAGGAATGGATTGGTATATAGGAGCACAGAACACAATGGATTTCTGGAAAAATATTTCACTCACATTCATCACTAAACTTGGAGAACTGATACTACATTACAGGGTTACAGTATAATCTACTTTGAAACTACTAGGAAACTACAGGGCTGAGAAACTATAGTAGCTTCTGTTGATGTGTCAGCCCCAAAAGAGAGACACTAAAATCAAGCGAAGACTCAGAATTTAGAGCATGGAAGTGGAGAAAAGAATGTAACTATCAGCAATTACAAAAACGAAGTAGATCCCACAAGTCTGAAGTCTGTCCCTCCCTGATCTAGGTTTCAGTTACTTTTGAGTACTGCTGTGCAGAAACCGTATGGAATTGTTTGCAGCACATTTTGATATACTAGTGCATCTTTAAAATGCACCATGGGCTGTGCTGTCTTTTAAAATATGATCATAGCATACAGATCTGCCCTAGTTTTGGCCTTGCTTTGAACTCTGCCGACAATTTGACAACAGACATCTGAAGGAGTGTTTCCCTCGTTGGATTGCTATTAACTCAGTTAAAATGTATATGACCAGAGAATAAGCATAGAGCACAAGACTGCGGAAGAGTAAGAAGACCTCCGGGCCGCTCAGGATGTCCTTTGCCCCCTCTTACATTTCTTATTACAGTACATTAAAACCCTTTGCTCTGTCAAATTGACAAAGGCAGATATAAAAGGGGTCCTTTCTAATACCCAGTAATATAAACTATGTTTGTACACTTACCACATAATCCCTAATTACTTCCATACTTTTATGTGTAAAGAGCTTTGACGGTCGCATTTCAGCATACTTAGTGAATGGAATGAATTCTGAAATTATTTCTTTATAAATGTGGGGCAATCTGTGCAGGAGGGATTAATTTCTAGATTGGTGACACGGCTCACATTTCAGAATAAATATGCCCAGTGTCATTGATCCACAGAGTGTCACATCGGAAAGGGTGACACCAATGGGAATTTGTACATGACCCTGACATTCCTCTAGTACTTAAAGCAATTACCCTACTGTTTAATAACAATGTTTATGAAATTGGTTTTTGATTGGTTATCATCTATGTCATACCCATGTCAATGATTCCAAAGGAATGCCTTGGTATGGTCTTTCACCATATGTATACACACACACACACACACACACACATAATAATAACTATCATTGTATACAGTTAGGGGACACTTTTGGCAGTGTATAATGACCCTTCTCACAGTGACTGGAGTTGCTCAGCTCCAGGCCTTGTAACATATCACAAAGTTGAGATCTAATATCACCCAAGACTGACAGTGATATAGTTAGTGAGCTGGGTGAGATTAGATCTCAACTTTGTGGTATGTTACAAGGCCAGGGGAGGTCTTGCCTTTATCAAGATCTTTTGAGGGATATCCTATTGAGAAAGTGCAGATGAAAGCATTATAACAATGCAAACTTGCATAATTTTGGAAGAGGTAGAGTATCTTTAATGCTACACGTTTAAAAGGTCATTCTATCAATGTTTGCTTCACTCATTATCCTGCATAGAAGCTATAGACTATTAATATGGTACATCAAAAAAGAAGGGTAGATTAAGGAAAAAAGAAGAAAAAAGTAACTACAAATCTCCAGCATTTTTATGACACTTGTTCCCACTGCTTTCAATGAAGATTAGGGCTCTCCTCACACAATCAATATATGGAGAAGAAGGAATATCAGATTAAATCGATAGAAGCCATTCAGGTGCAGTGGTACACCAAGTGGATCAATTATAATCCCAGGGCTTTTCTCAGTGCTGCCACCAATTCTTCATATTTTTACATCACTGTTGGAAAACCCTGGTAGATCTGCATGAGGAGCCACTGTGGTTTCTGTCCAAGTGGTCTCACTTTCACATGTTTGTGACAAGCATGCCTTGGTGTTCACATTTAGGAGAGAGAGAGAGAGAGAGAGAGGATACTGTACTCTGTGGTCTTTCTAGAAATGGTGGTGGCTGCAGTGTCCTGCATTCCCATAGTGAGATTTTGATGGTTTGTTTGGAAAACAGATAGCAGCAGATTTATCGTTAGTTAATAAGAAAATGTCTTGAATGCTGTTCTTTGGATCACATCCAGTATATCTGCAATAGGTCAATAGTGCCCTATTCCATACTGCTTAGCTGTCTGTTCAGTCACTGAATATGGTTCTTCCAAATTCTCTGGGTGCTGGAGTTAGTGGTGGTCCAGGATGCCTGAAGTGTCGATACTGCCTACCCACTCTGTGTCTTGCCTCAGTTTGGCCAAAGTCTGGCACCTTCCATTCAGGAGGCATGCTCTGAACAGCGGCTCATGCACAAAGACATGGGATAGGCTCTTCTGGGTCTGGGTAATTCTTATGCTGCCATGACCCCACCCCCATGACATACTCCCCACAATCTGAAAATGAGACAGATGACTCCAAGGAGGAGGCAAGTTGGGGAAAGGAATTGTCCTCAGCATGAACCCAGAAGGGCTCCATGCTTAAAGGTGGCCTAGAAATAATTTTGGATGATGGTGATGGTGATGGTGATGATATAGATAGATAGATAGATAGATAGATAGATAGATAGATACTCCTCTGCACAGGACACCCCTAAGCCATGAGTGCTAGGTGCCATGCGGCCACCTCCTCCCTGACCTGAAGAGCTTGCTCTGCCTCAGATTCCAAGGAGATCACTTCTGCACATGCAACAAGTCTCTCCAGCACTGCTGGAATCAGTGCCTTCAAAACTGGGCAGGGGTCCTTTACAATGGAGACTGCTTCCCCAGTGAGGAGGTGGTGGTGGAGCCAACCATCTTGACTAGGCAGCAGTCCATAGCAAGCCCCAGCAAGCCCCAGGCTGTTATCAGAGCAACATCTGGCCCTATTATTCAGGGGTAGAGAACCTGCGGCCATCTAGATGTTGTTGGACTACAACTCCTGTCATCCCAGACCATTGACCATGTTTATGGGATTGGGAATCCAAAAACATCAGGATGCGCACAGGTTCTCCACCCCTGGTTAGTTGCTATTATTATTATTATTATTATTATTATTATTATTATTATTATTATTATTATTTACATTTATTATTTACATTTATTAATATTTATTTATTCGTATGCAGCCAGATCACCCCTGGCTCCAAAAACAGAGCTGTCCAAGGTCCTGCTCCTTCAGTTGAACGCCTGTGCCTGTGTCCCCTCTTCTCAAACTGAACTCCCATTCCTGCTTGAATTCTGGCCAAGCCTACAAACTTTGCCTGGAACAGGATATACACACTTCGGGGCATGTTGTCTTGGGCTTTTTATGTGGAAAGGTGAGGTACAAATTTAAAAAATAAATACAAAAGAATAACCTTCTCAGCTGTGAAAGGGAAGCGTGCCTCCAATTTCAATTCAGAAGAAAAATAAAATAAACTATCCCTCAGCTATCAGAAGTTTGAAAAACATTGGAGTATGTGATGAACTCTTACCCTCTCCTGCCAGTTAAGCGTTAGCACCCAAATTGTCTCCTGTTAACATGCCATTATACATTGATGTTAAACACTTAAACATTTCCATGTGTAATAGGGAGGTCAGACATATTATTCTTTCATTACCAAGAGTCATACATCAAATGCTTCACAGGAAACCTTATTCTTGAGCAAATAGGAAGATAAATATATTGATTACGGCCTTTTTGTCAAATTAGGCCAAACCCTTTGAACCGACTATCAAGGATTTTGATCTTGAATATTTAGTAGCTGAATGAAACCTCTTTTAATTGGCCAGGGGTGATGGTAATGTTAGCAGGGCACAAGGAGTTGAGACTTAGGAAACAGTTAAATACATTCTGGTGTCTGCTGGAGTTGTCATTTTAAGAATCTCTTTCCTCTTCAAACATGGCATCATTTATTATTCTTTTTTTAGAATTACTGCTCGTACTGAGTAAGTCAGAGTTATATAGGGTGATAAAACCTGATGGACAAGCAGTAGTAGACCAAAGAATCAGGTCTGACTTGTCCATCTCTAGCCTTTTAGATGTTCTGGTGGTACTTGGTTATGTATTTATTAAGAATATTTTGTATCTTACTTTTCTAGTTCAAGACTGAACTTCTCAACGCAGCTAACAAATATAGAAATTAAAAAGTATTCATTCATACACACACACACACACACACACACACACGAAAGCTAAGAAAAGCGCTTCAGATAAAATATAGACAAAAGCAGACTAACTAAAGAGGAACATTATCCAAATTATATACCGGCAAGCCAAAAGGCCTTCCTAAACAACAACTGAAACATTTTCAGGAAGTGGTGAATTTCCACCAGAGAAGGAGCCATACAGATCTCCCGAATCATAGAGTTCCAGGAAGTTGCTACTGCAACTGGCGATGCTTTTATATACCACTTTTCTTCTTGAAAGGTTTCCAAAGTTGCGTACAATAAAAACAACTCATCAGTTAAATATGAACCCAATTTAAAGCAATACAAAACAGAAACCAAACACAAGCAGGAGACTGCAAACAACCAGAAAATGAGTAAAAATAGGAGAAACACAATTCATTAAAAGCCTTGGAGAATAAGTAAGTCTTAACCTTTGATTGTACAGTGCCCTGAAGGATGAAGGGTGCAGTATACACTAATAGCCTTAAATCAATAACTTTGATGCCTCCTGAATATACTGGGAGAGGTCATTCCATAAGTTGGGCATGCCAACACTGAAAGTCCCTTTCCAAAGGTGGAGGTACTCAGAGAAGTAAATCTTGAGGATCGGGCAGGTTCAGATGTAGGGAACCATATATCGCTATCTATCTACCTTGTGTCCGGTTGGTTTCTTGTATGCCCAGCAGCCAAGGGTTGGGGGACAGGGACGGGGAGTGGCTGTTATCTACCGGGAGTCCTTGGTCCTTATTTATTTATTTATTTATTACATTTATACCCCGCCTTTTTTCCTACAAGGAACTCAAGGCGGCTTACATAATCCTCCTCCTCATCTCCATTTTATCCTCACAACAACCCTGTGAGGTAGGTTAGGCTGAGAGGCAGTGACTGGCCCAAAGTCACCCAGTGTGCTTCATGGCCGAGCGGGGACTAGAACCCGGATCTCCCGAGTCCCAGTCCAACACTCTAACCACTACGCCACACTGGCTCTCAGACTCCCTCTCTGGAAGACCAAGTTTATTGAGTGCATGTACTGGAGGTTGGGTCCAAAGGGCAGTCTGGGGATTCTGCTCGTGTACCGTCCACCCCGCTGCACGACAGACTCCCTGGCCGAGGTGCTGGAGGTGGTTTCTGATGTGCGTGTGTTGTCCCCCAGGCTATTGGTGCTGGGGGACTTCAACGTGCATTCGGGGGCTGCCCTCACGGGGGCACCTCGGGACTTCATGGGGACCATGGCTTCCTGGGAGCTGCAACCTTTATTAACTGGACCTACCCATGTATCCGGTCATGCACTGGACTTGGTTTTTGTGTCTGGAGAGGGGGGAAATGATCTGGAAATCGGCGGTATATCCACCACCCCCTTGTCATGGTCAGATCACTATCTGGTGGGGTTGGATCTCTTGGTGCCACAACCCCTCTGCAGGGGTGAGGGACCTATTAGGATGGTCCGCCCCAGGCGTCTTATGGATCCAGATGGATTCCTGAACGCGCTTGGGGAATTGAAGCACACAAACGGTAGCTCGGTCGAGACCCTGGTGGACGATTGGAATGAGGCAATCACCAGGGCATTAGACCGAGTTGCCCCGAAGCGCCCTCTTCACCTAAACAGAGCTCGCGCGGCGCCATGGTTCACTCCTTCGCTGCGAGCTCTGAAACAAGAGGTGAGAAAGGTAGAGCGCCGATGGCGAAATTCCCGTTCCGAAGACGATCGAACACGGGTTAGAGCTGCAGCTTCAGCCTACCGGGTGGTGGTGAAGGCAGCAAAAAAGAATTTCTATGCTGCCTCCATTGCGTCTGCGGAGTGCTGCCCCAGGAGGCTGTTCCAAGTGGTACGGAGTATGGTCGGTCCAGTCGCTCCGTACCCAATGGAACATTCTAAAGCCTCCTGTGAGGCTTTAGCGAAGCACTTCGCAGATAAAATCGATCGTATTAGGAGTGGGATATCGTACGTCGTGGACACAGGGAGTGAGCGGGAGGAGGCCAATGGCAGACAGGTTTTGTGGGATCGGTTCCGGCTTCTTCCTTCTGATGAAGTAGACAAGGTGCTTTCATCTGTGAAGCCGACTACCTGCTTGTTTGATCCTTGCCCGTCCTGGTTCATAATGAGCTGTAGGGAGAGACTGGGTGAGGGGATCAAGGCGGTGGTGAATGCCTCCCTTGAGGAGGGAGTGATGCCATCAGCCCTCAAGGAGGCAGTAATAAGACCGCTTCTAAAGACAGCATCCTTGGATCCCCAGGATTTAAACAACTTTCGCCCAGTCTCCAATTTACCATTTCTGGGCAAGGTGATCGAGCGGGTGGTGGGTGCTCAGTTGAAGGCACACTTGGATGAAGCCGATTATTTAGATCCGTGCCAGTCGGGCTTCAGGTCTGGACATGGGATGGAGACGGCCTTGGTCGCCTTGGTGGATGATATGAGGAGGGCTTTGGATAGGGGTGAATGCTCCTTTCTAGTCCTCCTCGATCTCTTAGCGGCTTTTGATACCGTTGACCACGGTATCCTCCTGGACCGCCTGGAGGGGTTGGGCTTGGGAGGCACTGTATTGCAGTGGTTCCGGTCCTTCCTCTCTGGAAGGAACCAGAGGGTAGTTCCTGGGGAGGAGGTTTCGGACCCTCGGCTGCTCACTTGTAGACTGCCGCAGGGTTCCATCCTCTCCCCGATGTTATTCAATATCTACCTCAAGCCGCTGGGAGCTATCATCAGGAGGTTTGGGATGCGGTGTCATCAGTATGTGGATGACACGCAGCTCTACCTCTGTTTCAAGTCCTCACCGAGGTTGGCCGTTGAGACCCTGTCCAAGTGCCTGGAGGCAGTGGCTGGCTGGATGGGAAGGAACATGCTGAAGCTGAACCCCAACAAGACCGAGGTACTTCTGGTGGGGGACAAGGGGAGGTTAGGGGATGTTGACCTGTTGCTGAATGGGGTACATCTGCCCCTGAAGGACCAGGTCTGCAGCTTGGGGGTCATCCTTGACTCCCAGCTGTCCATGGAGGCTCAAGTGTCCGCTGTGAGCCGGGCGGCGCTGTATCAACTCCATCTGATACGGCAGCTGCGCCCCTACCTTCCTAATCATCTGCTCCCATCAGTGGTTCATGCCTTGGTCTCCTCTCGCCTAGACTACTGTAATGCGCTCTACGTGGGTTTACCCTTGAAGACGGTTCGGAAGCTACAGCTGGTACAGAACGCGGCGGCTCGCCTGGTTAAATGCAGCCGCCGGCGGGACCACATCACGCCAGTGCTGAAGGAGTTGCACTGGCTGCCAGTTGCTTGCCGAGCCGAATTCAAGGTGTTGGTTTTGACCTTTAAAACCCTATACGGCTCCGGTCCAGTCTATCTCAAGGAGCGTCTCCAGCAACACCAAGTGGGCCACTCAACAAGATCTGCCACGGACGGCCTTCTCCTTGTCCCTTCAGCCAGCCAGAGCAGCTAGACTGGTGGGGACAAGGAAGAGGGGCCTTTTCTGTGGCGGCCCCCGTACTGTGGAACTCTCTCCGAGTGACCTCCGCCATGCCCCCTCTCTGCTGAGCTTCCGCCGCTCATTAAAAACCTGGCTGTTCAGGCGGGAATATGGGGTGGGTTAAGGTTTTAAAATTTTTATACTGTTTTAAATGTATTTTATTGTTTTTATTCTATGTATATCGCCCAGGGTGGCCGGTTGCCGGCCAGATGGGCGATTAATAAATGTAAATAATAATAATAATAATAATAATAATAATAATAATAATTTAAAAACATCATTATCCTGCCTTTGAACCTCAATAAATAGTCCTGAGGCAGCTTACATAAAAAAAATGGAAACAGGCCACAGTCCCTAAACAACAAACTACATGCAGAACAATTAGCCAAAGTCCTGGGCTAATAAAAACTGCATGAATTTGCCATTGGCAGGACAGAAAAGGTAGTGTCAACCAAATTAACATCTCTAGGAGGGTACATCTCAGTGGGATACCATCACAGGTCAGACATATCCCAGCCCTCCCAAATCCATGCTGGCAAGAATTATGGGAGTTGCAGCCAAACACATCTGGAGTGTGCCAGGTTGGGAAAGGTTGTCCATATACTTCCCAAAGGCTGGGGAATCCGGAGCAGGGTTTCCCGTGAAGATCTCAGTGAATGGGCAGATTCCTTGTTTTTTGTATCACAAGGATACTCAAGAGTCCTGGCAGGGCCCACCAGTGCTGCTGGTTGTGGTTGCCACCTCCCCCATGTGCCTCTATTCCCTTGGCTACAGAGAAATGGCACCGGCTCCAGGGAAACCCCCTGACGTTTTGATTTTCCCACAATGACCTGGAATGCTTGATGTAGCTTCGTTCTGGAGCACTGCAGGAAAAACAAAATGGCAGGCAGCTTCCCAGACAACCACTTCCACCAGTAAGTCTGTGGTGGAGGGAGCAAGTGAGTTAGCAGGGTGTCCCATCTCAGTGGGACACCATCACAGGTCAGACATATCCCAGCCCTCCCAAATCGATGCTGGCAAGAATTATGGGAGTTGCAGCCAAACACATCTGGAGCGTGCCAGGTTGGGAAAGGAGCACCCCAGGGCACTTTGTCAGGGATCCCTTCTAATTTGGATCAAGCGCTTTCTACACCAGGACCATTCTCAGTTTTTGAGCATCTTGTCGGAAACACCAGTAAACGAACACTCGTTATTCCAGCAGTAATTGACCACACAACCAGAATTGGTCAGACTTGAACTTTACTGCAGTAGGGACCCATCCAGCAGCAGTTTCCACAGTAAAACCGGCTGTGCATCACCAACAGGAATGCACCCAGTGGAACTATACACGTATTTATTTCTGCTCATCTAACTGGTGTTATTCAAAAAGTTTAAGTACATGGAATCATTGTCAGATGCTTTAAAAAACAACAACCCCACAAACCTTGCTGGAATTATAATTATTGTCTCCTGCATGTATACTCCCCAACCCCCAGAAAAAAGATAGTGAAAAAGAAAGAAATGAAAGCAAAGGGAAGCCTATATCTCACTAAAGAATTCAAAGTGCCTTTTATCTTTTGATACCTTTCCCCTCCCTCCTCAAAGTAGCCTTCCTCCCAATTCTTTCTCTGATTGCAGTGTGTGTGGTTCTGCACTAGCCTGAATGTCACCCATATGTAGCACAGCTGTAGCACCAGAGCAGTCATAGTGAGATGTTTAAAGGGGTGTCAGCAAATTGGACAGGGTATAATTTTTTTTTAGTCAATGTATCCTTGCCTTATTTTAGTTCAGCATCATTTCTCGGTTGCGTATCTTTTGAGTGACATGCAGAATGCAAAACAACATAAAAGGTCTGCCCTCAGGCAGATATATGTCCATGTAGGACTTTAATTATTCTTTTTGAATCATATATAATATGCAAACTTGGTTTCCTGCATAAGAGTTGGGTGGGGAAAATGCATATCACCTGGATGCTTTAAAAATAAATAAATAAATAAATAAGTAATACTGCTTATATTTTTAGAATACAGGGCAGGCCTTCATGAAGTAGACTGTTTTGATCATTCAACCAATATTGGAAAGAGGAGGAAACAAAGCAGCCCATGTAGTGTTGCAATGGAATGAATTTAAATCCATCTTTTATTCATTTATTTAGTGCTTTTCTATACCGCCCAATAGCCTAAGCTCTCTGGGCGGTTCACAACAATTAAACCCATAAAATGCAACATAAAATACAATATAAAAATTTAAAACTACAGTATAAAATAAAAGTAAAAGCCAGCAGTAAAAAGATTTAAAATAAAGCAAAGGATTTAAAACAACAGAGACTGAAAGACTAAAATTCCTGAGAAAATAAGAAGCCAGAAGGAACACAACGTAGTTGCCAGGCAAGCCTCTCTGGGAAGTTCATTCCACAACTGGGGTGCCACAGCAGAAAAGGTCCTCTTCTTAGTAGCCTCCCACTTCACTTTCTTTGGCAGGGGCTCCCGGAGCCAGAGAAGAACTGCTGAGGACGATCTTAGGTCCAGGCAGGTATATATGGGAGGAGACAATCCTTCAGGTAATCTGGGCCCAAGCCATTAAGGGCTTTGAATGTTAATTCTAGAACTTTGAATTGGGACCCTTTTCAAATCCCCCCTTTGTTTTCAGATATAACAGCTGTATTTAAATGGTACTTCCTAGAAGATGTATGTCAAAGTAAGTTTGTAACATGCCACATTTTGTTTCTACCAGGATAGTCCCCAATGTTCAGGTTGTTCACCTCAGCCGAAGGGCTTGTTCATATAATACTACAGTGACTTCTTACTACACTGCCCTGGCAACATTTGGGTGGAGGAATCATATGAGGACAACCAATTTCATGGCGCCTTCCTATCTGAAAGTCCCCCATTGACTGATGGTCACCATGATCAATTCTAGGGTTGGGTCAATTTTGCACTCACTTTCTTATTTTTCCAACCTCAAGTCCATTCTGCTTCTGCATCAGTGTACAAGTTATTTTTAAATCGGCACGAACATTTGTATGTATTTTTGTGCACAAGTTTCCCCAATGTACACATTCGTGTGTGTGCATGTTTAGCTAATGTATGCATTTCCCCCCCTCCAACTTATCCCCTATTGTAATGTGTGCCTCTGCATTATTTTCATCACTGTGTACATTTTTTAATGCACTTTCCCTGAGTGGATGGATTTTCTGTGCAGTTTCCTCCCCATGTGCACATTTTTGTGTACACTTTTTTTTGAGTGGAGAACTGAATCACAAATTTCAGAAACCTGTGAATTTTGCTGGGTCACTGGGCCAGTTCGCACGACCCAGGCTGCGAGCGGGGGAGGCACCACGGGGCCGTCTGCGGGGTCTGGTGGGGCGCTTCAGATGACCTGCGCCTTGCACGCGTGGGCAGACCCCGGTGGAGCCGGCAGTCCCCGCACCGCAGTGTTTGCCCCTACAGGCTGGAGCTGCTGCAGCTCCGGCCGCTCTGGGCTGCCGCCTCTGTGCGGCCCCCGCGGGACGGCCGCCCACTGTTTGCACGGCAGGGTGGCCACACACGGTAGGGGCTTACCCCTCTACCGCCCATGATCACTTTGCGTGCGTCCTGCGTGCGGCCATCCCATGCGGGCACCCCCAGTCGGCATTCGCACAACACGGGAACCGCGGGGGACTTCTGCTCCCCCGCGGTTCCTGTGTCACGCGAACACACCCACCGCGTTCCAATTCGCTTGCTGGAGGTGCAAATTTGGTACATTCGCACAAACATTTTGAGGGAACAAATTTCTCACCCATCATCCCTACGAGCTGACCAGACTTTATGAGCAGTGGAAATAAAGCAGGACACTGCTCACTCAGTCTTACATCTATGTAGTCTTCACCCAGCTATTCCCACCCCTGATCTCCACAGGTCGATGGTGCCGTCTTCCACAGAGCCTTTGCAAGTATAGCTTGTACACATGTAGGCTCTCGCTCCTTGCAATCAGGAAACCCACTGTTTGCAAAGTGCCCTCCTGAGCGTGTGCAGAGATCCTATGCGTGGAAAGGTTGTGTGAGCTGAGCAGAGGAACATGTGGGAGTAATGAGTGAGGACGGCAGCACTATCTGCTCCTCCTCCATGAGTTCAGCCTGCACCCCTCGCCATTGGCTATGCTGGCTAAAGCTGATGGGAATTGTAGACCAAAACATCTAGAGGACCACAAGTTGCCTACCTGTATAGGAAACCCTGTGAAAAGAGCACATGCTGACAATTTTTTTTTTTGGGGGGGGGGATAGGAATGTGTGAGGATTTCATTCCGGGGGTTGGAAATCCGATGAACTGGCTGGGCTCAACCCCCAAAACTCCATCTTGCTTACCTCTTCTCCAGCTCGACTCTTGTTCTTCTGAGTTGAGCTGGGGAAGCAACTTTTGGATTCCTGGTGGGCTGCTTTTTACATAGAAAATGCCTTAAGATACACCCAAAGCAGCTGCAATTCATCCTATGAGGGGGATAAACCATAGCTCAGTGGCAGAGCACATGCTTTGCATGCAGAAGGCCCCAGGTTCAATCCCTGACATCTCCAGATAAGGGATCACATAGCAGGTGGTGAAAAAGAACTCTGTCTTGAAGTCTAGGAGAGCTACTACTGGTCAGTGTATACCATACTGGATTAGATGGAGAAAGAGTCCGGCATGGTGTAAGGCAGCCTCTTACGTTCTGTAAATACTGAGGTAATCAAGAGGTATTTATTTATTTATTTATTTATTATTTACATTTATTAATCGCCCATCTGGCCGGCAACCGGCCACTCTGGGCGATGTACATAGACTAAAAACAAGATAAAATACATTTAAAACATTATATATATTTTTAAAAAACCTTAACCCACCCCATATTCCCACTTGAACAGCCAGGTTTTTAATGAACAGCAGAAGCTCAGCAGAGAGGGGTATGGGCACAAGGTAAGAATCCTGCTTACCATTGTCCTAAAAAAAAATTTGTAACACCCTCCCCACAACCG
This sequence comes from Shinisaurus crocodilurus, assembly GCA_021292165.1. Classification (NCBI taxonomy): domain Eukaryota; kingdom Metazoa; phylum Chordata; class Lepidosauria; order Squamata; family Shinisauridae; genus Shinisaurus; species Shinisaurus crocodilurus. Next base: position 21,118,993 of record CM037887.1, on the reverse strand, counting down.
CCACTTAAGGACATGGTAAAGATTGGTCGTACCACTTGAGGGCAGTTTTTTCAAGTATATTTTAACTTCTGAAAAACAAGAGGGAAAATGTCATTGAAAGCGAGCACAAAGTACCAAGGGTCAGTCTTTCACGGTAGGACACAAGGGATGTTACATGAACAAGGCAGAACGATGAACCATATAAAAGAAGACATTGCCATGTAATGGGAAATTTGTCAAAGCCTAGATGCTGAACCCTTGGAATGGGAAGGGTGGAGATCCGCAGCCCTCAGAGTGAAGACGTGGAGCTCAGTATCCTTTAGAGAGGAAGCCAGATAGAGCCTGAGATAAGGAGCAGGAAGCTGACAACACAACACGAAGCAGGGGCCGGTACATCTCATAAACACCATGATGTCATCTTCCAGAAGGTCTCTTAATATATGCCAAATAGTAAATCAGGCTACTCTGATCTGCCAGCCAGGAACAAAGCTGTGGTCCTCTTGAGTACTGGAACTTGCTAAGTGTATGGCTTGAAGCCAGCAAGGGGCTGACAGAGGCTTTGGATATTTTACAGCGCAATCCAATACTTGTCTACTCTGAAGTACGTCCCACTGAGTTCAATGGGATTTACTCAGGATTGCATCCAAACATTTAAATAAGAGAGAGACATTCAGGGAGGATAGGTCTATCAGTGGCTATTAGCTATGGTAGCCCACGTGGAACCTCCATCTTGAGAGGTGGTATGACAATAACCGCCGTCAGTTGCTGCAGGAGCGACAGCCAGGGAGGTATCTGCTTGGCCACAGGGGGGAACAGGATGTTGGTTTAGATGGATCCTTGGCCTGATCCAGCAGGACTGTGGCCCTCCCCTTTTTATCAGGCTTGCTGAGCTCCTCTGCTGGCTGGGGGTGATGGGAGTTGTAGTACATCTGGAAGGCACTGGGGGTTGGGGAAGGCTGCTGTAGTGCCTCCCCTCCTGTATATCCTCTCTTTCTTTACTGAGACACTTTCTGGTTGCCGTTTTCTCAGTCAGGGTCTTCCTCCCTCTGCGTCAGTGCATGCAAGGCGTCAGTAGGCTCAGTCCAGGGGATCTACCAGCAAGCCTCAGGCACCTTCTCTGGGCCACCGGGACAATTGTGGGGCCTACAGCAGCAGTCCTCAGAGATCAGTCAGTTGAGTCTGGAGGCATGTGTGGATGAAGGCAGGGATGTAATGAAAAGGACCAAAAAAATGTCCTTAGCCATGCTTTATCCTTCTTCTCTCCCTGGCCCCCTGGCAAAAGTTTTTCACTTGTATTCTACGTCTGCCAAGGTGCCTTTAATTAGGGTTTAATCACTATCGCCCTAAAAAAAGAAGCCCCTTGTATTCAGAGTCTAATTTCCTCTGTGGCAAACGATTACATACCAAAGCATATGGTAACTTTACAAGGTCAGCATGTTGTGTTAACATCTTTCTTTCTTTCGTGAGAGAAGAATGCTGCCCTCTTTCTAGGTTCTGAGTTGCCTACCACAATTATATAAAAGCTTGCTTCACATTCCCTTTCTGAGTATAGCTTAAATAATCTACTTGTTTATTTGCCCACTGCTAGGCTGTGTTTTTTCAAAGTATAAACTGTTTGGAACTAGAGAGGGAGAAAAATTAGGCCCACCCCAATGACACAGCTGAGTTCAAAAAGCTCTGTGTTTAAGGCAGACTTCCATGTGGCTATGGATGTATGGAATTTCTTAAATCCATGTCGTCTGTGTTGTCCAGCACTGCAACCACGACACCACACTGGCTCTCTGACATTCCTATGATGTGGCAAGTTGCATGCGTTTACACGTCCAGTTGTGCATGCATTCTTACCTGTGGATGGCAGGTGTGGCAGCTTTTCACACTGTCCTGAATGAGGATTATACTGCACTTTCAAGGTAGAACAGGCTGGGCAGTGCCCTGTGAATTATTTACGCATGAGTAGCTGCCACCACCTTTTTTTGCCCTGCTCTCTAATCAGATTTCAGAGCTACATGAATTAATGTGAGAGGACTTCCTTTTAGCAAGTCCTCTGGTCTGGCCGATGCTCATCATGACAGTCTCCATAGCCAAGCCCCCAAACAGAGTCCAAAAATGCAGGCAGCTGTCTCGATCCTTATCAACAAAGCAGTCCTAGCAGTTTCCATCTGCTAGGAGCAGGTGTTTTGTAAAGCGAATGGGTCTTAATTGCCCATTCAAGACCAAGACACCCCAAAATACTTTGCATTACATCAGGGAACAATATGTTGTTGCTGGGAAAATTCATTTTCACCACCGCTCCAGTCCAGCTACTTTGAGAATTACAGCTAAGCTCGGAGGGAGCAGGGAATTCTGAAGGGGGTGGCAGATGATGTCAGCGTCCCTGCTAATAAAAATGTGCCAGAGCTGCATCCCTGTGAGCCTTGACTTCACTACACCGCTACTGAGTCAACTCCAGGCTTCGAAGTCAAGCATTTGTATTTAAGCGATTCAGTATAAAGTGAGTATAGAAATAGGAATTACAAAAAGAAATGACCCAGAGATTTTCTGGCTAAAGTTCACACTGTCACTTAGTTCACTACACTTACATGAGCACAGTGTTTCTGCTTTTAAACACTTTGAGCCAGTTTTTTTTTAGAGCAGGGAAAATGGGGTATTATTTAAAGAAAGCAAAAAAAGAAGAAGCTTTTTCCACTTGTGTAATTGCGCTATTCTACTATACCACAGTGACACCTAGAGGTTATGTAGTGGAAAAAAACAGAAAAGGAAATACTCTTCGTGTAGGGCTTGAATCTTAATTCTGCAACGAAACTGAAAGTAGATACAGTGGATTAACAGCCTTGTGTAGAAAAGCCCAGAGACAGGGAGAAGCTCTTTATATTTGGGGATTCAGGAGAAGGGTTGGCCAGGGAGGGAGGGTACAACCAATCAGGGAATCTGGCTCTTCTTGGCACACCTGGGGGTCAGCATGTCTACCACCCACAGTTGCCAATAGCCCAGAGAAGAGGAAGAAGAAGTGCAGGAGGGAGTGATCTCTTCTTGCGTCACTCTCTGGCAGGTTGAAACCAAACATTCTCTTGTGTGTTGATGTGAAAGTTGTGATCCGCATATGTTGCTTGCTTGGCTGTATGGAAGCAAAACGAGCCAATGGCAGAGAGGGGGTGTAAGGGGGTGTGCTGTACTTTGTCACAAGGATCAAATGAGATGTCAAGCTAAACATGACATTTCTTTGGTTAAAAGCAGCTGTTGGGGCAGGAGTTATTAGATCTGGGCACTGAGGCAGCATATTTTAACCCTTCTCCCCACTGGGGATGGGGGCAAAATTCATTTGGTTCACATTTTAATATGAACCCACCTAATTTGCATTTCCTGAACTAATATGCAAACCAGAACACAATACATTGATCTCTTCAAAATTCTATCAGCCGTTGCACATTTTAGGTGAATGATTCAAGCTCAACCAGAGGAGGCACAGCCAACAGCACTGCTGGTGTTTAGCAATCCGTGTTTCCTGCACCAATTTTTTTCCATCCTTGCCCCCATGGGGGACTGCTATGCTGCTCAATGTGGTAGTGGTAGACTCTTATCTATTCTGGTTGCCCTGGAGCTCCCAAATTAATACATGCTCTTGTATTCATTGGATATGAGCCCAGAAAGTACCGTATTTTTCCGTGTATAAGACGCCCCTATGTATAAGACGCCTCCCACTGGGCAGTTTCGCAACTGCATGGTTCTCTCCTCGGCTTACTTCTGTGTATAAGACGGCCCTCAATTTTTAGTCTAACAATTTTAGGAAAAAGTATAGTCTTATACATGGAAAAATACTGTATATGCACAGACAGGATAGAATCATATATGAAGCCAGAGCCTCGGTTGTTGCTTTCACCACAGAAGAACATAAGAAGAACCAAGCTAGATCAGAACAAAGACCTATCTAGATCAGCATGCTGTCTATGGCCAACCAGAAGCCTATGGAAAGCCCATAAGTAGGACATGGGTGCAATCACAATCACATCCTCTCACTTGTGTCCCCCAGCAACTGACAATGAGAGGCATAGGATAGCTTGGCCACAGTGGTAGAGGCTCTAGTAACCTCAAGACTGGATTACTGCAATGCACTCTATGTGGGGCTGTCCTTAAGGCTGTTCCAGAAGCTGGAGCTAGTGCAGAATAAAGCAACTCAGCTGTTGTCAGGAGCTGCCCCTTTTCAGCATGCAACTCCTTTGCTGAAGGAACTGCACTGGCTACCTATTCGCTACCGGGTCAAGTTTAAGGTTCTGGTACTTGTGTACAAAGCCCGAAACAACTTGGGACCAGGTTACCTGAGAGAGCGCCTCCTCCCTTACCAACCTGCCCTGTCACTGAAGTCATCGGAGGACATTCTCCTGGTGGTTCCACATGGTCCTATGGCCCGATTGGAGTCCACCAGGAGAAGAACCTTCAGTATGGTGGCTCCATTATTTTGGAACTCCTTGCCTTTGAAGGTCAGGCAGGCTCTGACATTGTATAGCTTTCAGCACCTGCTGAAGACATCTTTGTTCTTGGAAGCCTTCCTTACTGACCAGCCACAGTGTCTAATAATACCTTGTTTTCTATACATTATCTTTATTCTTTATCTGTTTTTTTCATTTAATTGTTCGCCACTCCAAAATCTGCTTAGATATAGAGCAGTATACAAATACTGTACATAAATAAATGAATCATATTAATATTGCTTCGGATATTGGAGGTAATATATAGCCATCATGATTAGTACCCGTTGCTAGCCTTATCCTCCACTAATGTATCCAATCCCCTCTTAAAGCCATCCAAGCTGGCAGACATCACTACACCTTGTGGTAGAAAATTCTGCAGTTTAGCTATGCAGTGTGTGAAGAAGACTTCCTTTTATCTGTCCCAAATCTCCCACTATTCCGCTTCATCTGGTGACTCCAGGTTCTAGTATTTTGAGAGAGAGGGAGAAAAGCTTCTCCCTAATCCACTTTCTTCCCATCATGTTTTAGCCCACAGCTATAGCCAGTGTCAAAGAGACAAGCCATATTTCAATCATAACGATGGGCTTGTCTCTTTGATAGTAGGTAAAAGTGTGAGGGAAACCCTGGATTCTCAGCTCCTGTACCTGGTTCCCCCCTCTCTGCCCTTGGACAGTGAAAAGAAGTGCAGTCCTGGGGGGGGGAGGAGTAAGCACTGTCCATCCAGGCAACAGACTGCCCCATTGTTTAGGCAGTGAGATAGGATGAAAACTGATGGGGACAACAGCAAGATCCTAATGAGAACAGGACTTGGGGATATGTGTGGATATTCTACCCCAGATAATTGCTATGTATCCAAGGGGGTAGAAAGAGTCCTGATTAGTTATATTTTATGATTTGATGTAAAGTGCCTTGGGGATCCTTCTGGACCAAAAGGTGGGATAGAAATCAATTAAGCTGTGATCACATCTCTGGCTACATGCAGTTCTGCTTTATTTCTCGTGCCTGTGTGTCCCCCGTTTGGATCCTGGCCATCATCTTTGACTAACAGCTTTTAGGGGATTTAAATGGCAAGTGGTGCACAGCTGCATAGCTTGCCCCTTGATATTCATTTATTATATTATATCTCATCTTTCCATGAGGAAGCACAGGGCAGCTTACACGGGAGTCCCAGTGGCCTAGCAACATGTCTCCCGTGCTTAGCTTTCAGTACTGGATGCTCACAGACCATCACGTAATGTTTTAGGCTGCAATCCTACGCACACGTGCCTAGCAGTAAGCACCACTGAACATAGTGGACCTCGATTCTGAGTAGACACATATAGGATTGCACTGTCACCGTAGTGGGGGGGGGAATCCAGTTTCTAATTGCTTAAGCTAAAGCAGATCCTTAAGATCAGGTTGCCTGTTCTGTAATGAAGGGAAAATATCCCCATGATTTCTGAAAGATTCCGATTATATATATATATATATATATATATATATATATACACACACACACATACACATACACATACACATACGTACATACACAGACACACACAGACGCACACACACACACACAGAGCAAGAGGGAGAGCGAGCGAGAGCATCAAGGAAGGTTAATTAATCTGTACCACCCAATAGCCAAAGCTCTCTGGGCAGTTCACAACATGATGAAACATAAGATAAAACATTTAACATTCAAGAATTTTAAACAGTTTGAAAGCAAGTTAAAAAGAACAATAAAACTACCAGGACCCATTAAAAAACTATAACGGCCCATCATATGTTGTCAAATACCTGGGAGTGGAGGAAACCTGGTGCCAATAGACCTCACTGGGCAGATCATTCAACAATCTGGGGGCCATCACCTCTGATCCTCCCTCATAGGAAGGCCTCAAATGTTGATTGTGGTGTATGGGTAGGTTCATACTGGGAGAGGTGTGACATCAGGTATTGCAGTTCTGAGCCATGTAAGGCCTTATAGGTCAATTCAGATGAATTCAGATGATATGAGCCAAACCTATTTCAACAAATTCTGTTTTCTTCTCAGTCAAAAATGGTCACTCAGAATTTGGTGGTAAAAGAATCAAGCATTGGCACCTTTCTTTAGAAGGATAATAGACAGCTTTGCTTTCACACCTCTTAATAGCCTTTACAAAAATAGGTTTCTGTTACTGGATGCTTTCTTTTCTTTCAGTATGGCAAGCTTTGTATACCTCTATATTTGCAAAAAGACCAATGAGAACTATTTTTATTTATTATAAGAGGATGGTTCCACTACTATCAGCACCATATCCTGTATTTCCTGCTGTTTCACTGTGACTCTTCTACCTTAGAGCCTTCTAGAAACCACAAGATGATTGCTAAATGGACCAAACTGAAAGGATATTTCATTTGTACAGTCAAAATGTACGTCCTTTCAAAATTGAGTGGTTGACTACCACCACTTGGACAGCTCTTATCTGTAAGTTAATTCTATATCGTAATTTTTTCCAATACATTTTTCTCCATGCAATCACACTCTAGAGATTGGCAAGCTGTTTGAGGCTCTCCTCAGATTGGCTCACAATTTTTTCAGGGGTTCCTATAATTTTTTTTGGGGGGGGGAACTGAGAAAAAAAAAATCCTGAGCCAATATTATATAGCTATTTATTTATTTGTTGATTTATTTATTATAATATTTTTATACCACTTAATATACTAGATATATAACAACAAGATAAAACAATAAATAATTACCCAACATTACAACAAATTAACAACAAAACACAGCAGTAACATAATACTTTCTGGGTGTGAGAGAAGTCTGTGTGAGCAAATATGTTTTCAAGAGGCGTTTAAAACTTGCCACCGTTTCTGCCTCTCAAACCACACGTGGGAGAGTGTACCAATTGGTGTGGGTACCACCATTGAGAAGTCCTGGTTTCATGCTATTTCCTGGCAACATTCCATTGGTTGCCAGGTAACATACATATGTTCATAAATATGTTTCTCCGCCCCCACACTAGCCCACTGCTCTCTGATCTGCAGCATTCCCCAAACCAAGGGTGGGGAATGTCTTACATCCCAAGGGCTGAATTCAGTTTTGGAGAAGCTCGGGGGGGGGGGGAGGAGCTTCATAGGAGCTATCCATGGTGCTGAATACCACCCCACAAAATAGGTTCACCACCATGGAGCACCACATATAGCTCCTATGAAGCTCCAAATAAAAGCTGAAAAACCTGTAATGGAAAAGGAGCCCCACCGAAATAGGAGTCACCTGCCTCCCCTGAAAGGAAGAATGGGGTTAAAGACTGCACAGAAGCTGGGAAACCAATAATGCTGAAACTGAACCCCGACAAGACCGAGGTACTTCTGGTGGGGGACAAGGGGAGGTTAGGGGATGTTGACCTGGTGCTGAATGGGCCAGCTTGGGGGTCATTCTAGACTCCCAGTTGTCCATGGAGGCTCAGGTGGCAGCTGTGAGCTGGGCGGCGCTGTATCAACTCCATCTGATATGGCAGCTGCGCCCCTACCTTTCTAATCACCTGGTCCCATCAGTGGTTCATGCCTTGGTCTCCTCTCGCCTAGACTACTGTAATGCGCTCTACGTGGGTTTACCCTGGAAGACGGTTCGGAAGCTTCAGCTGGTACAGAACGCGGCGGCTCGCCTGGTTAAAGGCAGCCGCCGGCGGGATCACATCACGCCAGTGCTGAAGGAGTTGCACTGGCTACCAGTTGCTTGCCGAGCCGAATTCAAGGTGTTGGTTTTGACCTTTAAAACCCTATACGGCTCCGGTCTAGTCTATCTCAAGGAGCGTCTCCAGCAACACCAAGTGGGCCGCTCAACAAGATCTGCCACGGATGGCCTTCTCCTTGTCCCTTCAGCCAGAGCAGCTAGACTGGTGGGGACGAGGAAGAGGGCCTTTTCTGTGGCAGCCCCCGTACTGTGGAACTCTCTCCCGAGTGACCTCCGCCATGCCCCCTCTCTGCTGAGCTTCCGCCGCTCATTAAAAACCAGGTTGTTCAGGCGGGAATATGGGGTGGGTTAAGGTTTTAAATTTTTTTATATTGTTTTAAATGTATTTTATTGTGTTTATTCTGTGTACATCGCCCAGGGTGGCTGGTTGCCAGCCAGATGGGCGATAAATAAATATAAATAATAAATGAATAAATAAATAAATAAAATAAGCAGTCAGTAGCAGGGGGAAAGTGGCTGTGGCCAGGGGAAGGAGGCATGGCCATCGGAGCCACCCTGGAAGCCCGTACTGGGATCCCAAGAGGGCCAGATTCTTCTTCTCCCAGGACTGAGTTTCCTCACCCCCCTCCCCTTCACTCAGCGGTGGCAGCAGGAGCAACGGTGCAGATGTGTGAGGAGGAGAGCAGGGCTATTTTCCTCCCTGCTTCCCCTCTCTCCATCTCCCACGGTACCTTGTGTCCTGTTACACTGTTGGCAAGCACGATTGGTTGACTAAAGGGAAGGGAGGAAAAGGAACACCCTGTGCTGTTCTTCATCCATGGCTTCAGCACTGCTCCCACTCCCCGTGTTCAGTTAAGGGATGGGGGAGCATGTATGGGGCATGGGGCGGGGCGGGGATGGCTTTGGAAAGATGGGAGAGGGCGGCAGAGTTAGGTGGGATGGAAGCTGCGAATTCTCATCCAGCTCACCTTGGTTTTGAGGTGGGCTTGAATGATGAGTATCTGAGGCTGGACCATCCAAACCTTGTCAATATTTCTATTGATTATGCAGTTGCTGCCTGAGGCAAAAGAACAATATGGTGGTTTTATTTGGAGCTTCATAGGAGCTATCTGTGGTGCTCCATAGTGGTGAACCTATTTTGGGGATAGAGTTCAGCACCATGATAGCTCCTCTAAAAGCTCCAAATAAAGGCTGAAAAACCTGCAATGGATAAGGAGCCCCACCAAAATAGGAGTCACCAGCCTCCCCTGGTCAGATGTGCGTGCGTGTGTGTAATCAGCAATTTAAAAATCATAGCTGAAATTACCAGAATGATCCCCAAACAGGCACAACGATATATTTCATATGGATGTGCCTACAGTGTACTTAATCATATTGCAAAGCTGGTGCTAATTGCAGTTATTTATAAACCCTCTGGCCTTAAAAAAAAGAAAAGAAAAGAAAAGAAATATTGGTGGAATATGAAATGGGAGGACATTTAGATGTGGATTCTGCAGTGAGAACTCCTGCGATGTGATGGGGAGGGACGAAGTGATAATGTCACAGGGCTGTGTATGGAGCACAGGATTTCTTAAAGTATCAGGAAGGCTAAATAATTCACAGGTGCCAGGTTCATGAAAGAAATATGCCGGCCTGCCCCGTGAAGGGATAAATCAAATTTCTTGCTTGCAGTGTCAAGAATCCTCATTTCTTTTCACGATCCAATAAATAAAAAAGCGTCTCTCCACCACTCTGTACATTGATTTCAACAACAATGACAAATCCATTGTATTTAGTAAATGAGATCCCCTCCACCTCAGTTTTTAAATATTTTGCCTTAACTACTCGATGGTGCTTTTTAGTATCATTTTACATAATTTAATACAATTTGTTCCATCCATTGGTTTTCATGGAGATACAAGCTGTTCGCTTGTGAAAAATCTGGCAGAGGCGCAGAGGCTGGCAAAGAAACACCTCCAGGAGTTTGTTCAGATTTCAAAGTTCTACAGGGGCGCCAGCCATTTTGAACATTAGGACTGAATCAGGCTGTCTCTCTCATATATATATATATATATATATGGAACATCATATTGTTTTTATGGATCCTTTGAAACATAAACCTTCTTTGGGGTGTGTGTGAAAAATATGCCACAGTTACACTAAAAGATCCAGCTTTTATGATGGATTTCTTTAAACCATGCCTTGCCTAATGATTGAAAGAGAACACAGGTGTTTCTTAATTATTTGTGCAGAAGGAAAAATTAATACCGAGTGACTGTAATGATTAGAACACGAAAAGAGGCAAGTCCGCCATAAGTAGTGGTGTGGTTTGGTTTTCTCTCTGGTTAATGACTTCTTAGGGATGAGCGGCTTTCTCCAGTTCTTGTCTTTTATTGAACCCCCCACCACCACCTTCAGATCCAGTGGCCTACAACCCATGTCATCCTGAGCCGTTGTGGTCAATGGTGGGGATTATGGGAGCTGTCGTCCAAAACATCTGGAGGCACCAGGTTGGAGAAGGCTGCTTTATGGTTTTCTAGTTTGCTCTGTCCCTATATTCCCTGCTTCTCATGAATCCCTGTTGAACTAAGATAAATCCTAAAATTAATCCCAGAATAGGTACATCAACAGCTTTTCATAGCTTTCAATATATTTATTTTATTTATAGTTCCTTCAATTCATTGCATCTTTTTTTAAAAAAAAATCTCTCTCTCCCTATGTTCATCTGGACATGGATAAAACACTGCAAAAATGCAACCTTGATGGGGAGGTGCAGCTATGCAAGTTTAGACTCTAAATGGCTTTTGCAGAAGGTGTGTGTGGGGGGGAGGGAGGGGGGCTTTTTAGATGGTAATATGTGTTCACTTACTTCAGAAGTGGCCCTGCACCACTGGAATACGTTGCCATTGTGGGTCCACCAGGCTCCATCGCTGCAGGCTTTTAAGAAGGCCCTTGCAAACATGCCACTTTACCCTGGCCCTCTCCTGATTATGTTTTATCGGACTGGGTTGTGGCTGCCGTTGTCTGTTGTAAGTTCTATGTTATGCTGGTGTTTATTGTTATTTAGAATGTTTGCTGTTGTTAATGTTTTTATTGAGTTTTTACTGTTTTTATTGTGTTTTTACTGTTCTTAATACAGCATCGTGTTTTTTTTGTTATGTGTTTTATTGTTGTATGCCTCCTTGGGAGGGCTTCTGCACCGGATTTTTTTAAATAAATAAATAAACAAATAAGGGTGCAATCCAATGGGGATGCCCACAAGCCTCTGCACTCAAAGGATTATGGGCATCCTATGCAGGGCTGGGAGCAGCACAGAGATGGTCTTCGCCTCTGCTCTCCCCCTGCCTGCAAGTGTCCCTCTTTCCCCCTTATCCAAGGTCATTCTTATGACCTTGGAGAAGCAGGTGGCACGGTTCTTTCTGTGCTGGCTGCAGGGGGGCGGAATCTGCGCACGGATCCTCAGCTCTGAGGTCAGAGCTCTTTTCTGACCTCAGATCTGGGAATCTGAATGACCCCATGGCCCTCTAGACTCTGTCTAGGGGGGCATAGGATCTCTCTGTAAATAAATAAATAAAACGTGGAAGCCAACCCTGCTGCATTTGGGGGACCTCCTGTTCATTTTTAAAAGTAGGGCTTTGGATGTCCACCCCAAATTCCATGCACTGACAGCACCGCAGCACCATATGTATGATTTTGCACTAGGATTCCTTTTGTGCAGTGTTTTAGTGATGCACATGTGTACTCCTACAGGTTAGTTTAAAAATTACACAAAAAGAACCTTGACGCAACCCTATGTATAATCATATCAACTTTGCTTTTGGGGGTATTCATATTGTTTTTATTAATGCACACTAGTGCACTTGTGCATTGGAAAAGCTCATGTGTATAATCATACGTGATTTAATCATCACATGTATAATCACATAGCAGTATTTGATCAATGTGTAAGGACGGCTTACACAGTCCTCCTCTCCATTTCATCCTCACAACAACCCTGTGAGGTAGGTTAGGCTGAGAGTCAGTGACTGGCCCGAAGGCACCCAGTGAGCTTCATGGCTGAGTGGAAACTAGAACCCTGGTCTCCCGGGTCTTAGTCCAACACTATGCCATGCTGGCTCTCAGTTGAATTAGTTCCCCTTGGGCTGAAAGAGGTACAACACCCCTGTTTTAATGTCTATGAATCGTTCTAATCAGAAACGTGAATATGGAGAGTTATTTTTAAGTTTTATCTACTTACAGTGAACACTTCTTAAAACACACACACACACAGTGTCTTCCTTATTTTGCCTTCCCCTTTAAATACCTTGCCATTCTCACAGTCATAGTAGCTAAAGGGAGAATATACCCCCAGAATCATTTAAGCATCATAAGGGTGATCTTGAAGAATCTACCCTGTGCAGGGGAGGCTGGTGACTCCTATTTCAGTGGGCCTCCTTTTCCATTGCAGGTTGTGCAGCTTTTATGTGGAGCTTCATGGGAGTTCTCCATGGTGCTGAACTCCACACCACCACCGCCCAAATAGGTTCACCACCATGGAGCACCATGGATAGCTCCTATGAAGCTCCAAATAAAAGCTGCACAACCTGTAATGGAAAAGGAGGCCCACCGAAATAGGAGTCACCAGCCTCCCCTGACCCTGAGTGGTTAGGTGAAGCGAATCTGTGGTCTGGTACACCCACTGGACTCACTTTGGTTATGGCCTCTTTGGAGACATGCAAGCTCCATCAGTTACATGTGGCTGATACAGTCATTTCCACCCATTTCTTCCCCCATGCAAACTGAACCTGAAATTAACGAGGGAAAACTCCCTCCCTAGTGACCTTCGCCGTGCCCCCTCCGTGATGAGCTTCCGCCGTGCATTAAAAACATGGCTGTTCAGGCGGGAATATGGGGTGGGTTAGGATTTTAAAAGAATTTTTTATACTGTTTTAATTATCATATTTTATTGTATTGTTTTAATTGTACATTGCCCAGGGTGGCCGGGTGGCTGGCCAGATGGGCAATTAATAAATATAAGAAATAAATAAAAAGTACTGTGCAAAGGATCCAGTAGTATGCACTTTACAAATATTCCTGTTATGGCCATGATGCCAAAACATACTACCGCTGTGATTCTAGAAATTGTTGCCAGGGCCAACTCAATGCTTGACCATACCCTTAGCCAAAGGCCTCCTAGCAACCCCTCTCCTGTATTGGTTGGTGCCTGACAGCAGAAGTCAGTGGCTTGCAGACCCAGCTGTTCACCACCAGGGGCCCTTGTCAGAGCCAGTGGGCCGTGCTGAAATCCTGGAGCCCCAGCACTTGCTCTACAGTGTCGGGAGTTGGCACCAGGCCTGTTAGTTGCAAAAGTTTTGACCTCTGGCTCATACAGTACTTTCCTGTGCAGTCATAGGCATACGTGTGTCCAAAGATGAGTGCATGGAGAAAATTTGGCAATGAAAATGACTGCGTGATCCAGGCCCTTACAACTCTTTTTGGGGGTTGTGGGGTGGGGTGGATTTATATAATCCATTTATACAATGTCTTCCATGGTGCATCATTCTTTTAATTACAACAAAACCGTGTGCTTCCCTGTGATTTGTCTTGATTTCATCCATTGGGGGATTGTACTTATTAAACATGAATAAGCACAGAAGGATGGTAGGAAAATGCATGCAATCTCATGGCCAGTAAATATGTTAAAACGTTTTAACGTGCATCATCTTGTGACAACTTGGGCTGCAGCCTTTCTGATGGTCCTGCTGTCTAGAATCCTTATTTGTTATTGCATCACCTAATCGATGACAGCCTTAAATTTGCAGAATGCTAGCATGAGCTCCAGATAATCCTGTTATCTGGTGGGGCAGCTCCACTCGGAAATACAATCCATACTTTAGGAACATACTGTACCCCTAATATGAGCTACTCTTCCATGAACAAAGGGCCAAATGGACTGCATAAGGTAACACCATTCTCATTTTGTCTGAACACAGTAACTGCTCTCCAGCCAAAATTAGGTGTGTGTTTGTATATCTCCTATTTACATTGGAAGACGCTAAGAAAGATCAGCAGGATGTATGTAAGTTATCTGTACAGTAGTCTGCCTTGGTACATTCACAGCCAGGGAAGGATTATTGCTGCTCTCAGAAGAGTTGGTGCTTTCTGTAACCCTATCGAAGCAACTAGGAGCCCTGTTCTCTTTTCTCCCTGGCCATCTGCTTGAAGCATCTGGTAATCAGGTGCAAGCCCCCACATCCAGAGCATTCATGCTTAAATTTGCAGCTACCTTGCCACCCACATTGGCTTTTGTTACACTGCCAGAACGTACCTCTTTGTGTATTGGAGAGCAGACTGGGACTGAGAATTCCACCATCGATGTGCTGAAATTGTGATGGCTGGGGTGACATTATCACCTTCCGGCAGAGATCTAAGTCATCCATCTTCTCTTTCTCCCCCCCACCCCCTCTGCCGCAGACTCCCTACTAATCTTTCCTCCACCATGCCCATCTCATACGTATTTCTCACAAGTATGTGCATGTATATAGTTTCAAATCGTTCCTCAAAGAATAGCTACATAAAAGGGTTATGCATAGCCACCTAGCATGACTTCCATCCATCTGAATAAATCAATAAGCCATTCTCTCTCTGTGTGTATGCATGCATATATGTATATGCATATTCAGACAAGAAATACATTTTCATATTTTAGAGGTTCCTTTTGCATCTCTAGTAGAGGACCTAAGTCCAAGTAATTGCCAAATATAGCTATGCAATATGTATTCTTATTAATTCTTCTTCTTAGCAATAATGATCATGATTTCCCATGACTTTATTTATTTATATTTATTTACTAATGTATTCCATTTCTATACCACCTTTCTGCCAAGACACCCAAGGTGGTTTGCAATTTTTTAAATAATGAAACAAGCAAATGTTAGGTTACCAACCAAGAAGCACATTCCTTACCAACCACAGCGTATTCATCCACATACTGACCTTGTAAGATATATCATACGTTACTTGATATATATCATACGTTACCAATATTGGACACGTTGTGCAAGTGCCCCTGTGAAGTTGAGGCAGTCGAAACGTTTGTTAGTGTTGTGATTAAGGCAACTTTCGTACCTCCCCCGTTTGTAGCAGCTCCAGGATACATAAAAGGAACAAGGAGGATTCTTATCCCTCTTTTATCCAAGGGATGCAGCCAAAGGTATATGTTCTCTTTCTTCTGTTTTCAGGGTCAGCACTTTGGTGACTAAGTTGAAGGCAGAGGTGGGAGGAGACATTGGAAGTTGTGTGTGTGGTATGAACAGGATCCCCCAGAGGGGGGAAAAGCAGCTTGAAGGAAAGGATTGCTTTTGAGAGGGAAACAGCTGGCAGGGAAAGGGAGGAGCCCAGATAATCCTGGGACAGAATACCTGCTTTGTGTTCAGAAGTCTCTCTCTCTCAGGTTCAATCCCTGGCATCTCCTATTAAAAGGATCAGGTAGGAGGTAAAGGGAAAGCCCTCTTCCTGAGACCCTGGAGATGCCGCTGCCAGGCAGTCTAGATAATACGGAGCTAGATGGATCAACTGTATCGGGCATCTTGGATGAGGGCCAATAAAGTGGAGCTGAATCCTGGCAAGACAGAAGTCCTGTGTGGGAGTGGTTCCTGAGTCTGGGAGATAGGCGCATTGCCTGTTCTGGATGGGGCTGCACTCCCTTTGTAAGGTCAGGTTCGTAGTCTGGGGGTACTCCTGGATCCATCATTGTTGCTGGAAACCAAAGTTACTGTGGCGGCTCGGAGTGTCTTTTACCATCTTCGATTGGTTCGCCAGCTATGGCCTCTCCTGGACAGGGATAGCTTGGCCACAGTGATTACAGGTGCTGGTAACCTCAGGACTGGATTACCATGATGTGCTCTATGTGGGGCTGCCCTTGAGGCTGCTCCAGAAGCTGGAGCTAATGCAGAATGCAGCAGCTCAGCTATTGTCAAGAGCTGCCCCTTTTCAGCAAGCGACTCCATCGCTGAGGCTACTGCACTGGCTGCCTATTTGCTACTAGGCCAGCTTTAAGGTTTTGTATAAAGCCCGAAACAACTTGGGACCAGGTTATGTGAGAGAACACCTTCCCCCTTATCAACCTGCCCGGTCACTGAGGCCATCAGATGGGCTGCTGTTGGGGGTTCTGCATGGAACTATGGCCCGATTGGAGCCCACCCAGACTAGAGCCTTCAGTGTGGTGGCTCCTTTTCTGTGCAACTCCCTGCCTCTGGAGGTCAGGCAGGAGCCAACACTGTGTTGTTTTTGGCGCCTCCTGAAAACGTCTTTATTTCAGGAAGCCTTCCTTGACTGACCAGCCACAGCTTTATTGATATCCCATTTTTAACGTATTGTTTTCTTCTTTTATCTGTTTTATCTTTCTATTGTTCACTGCTCCAGAATCTGTTTAGATGTGGAGTGGTAGATGTGGAGCTGCGGAGACGCCACCGGCCATGGGCGACAAAGGCACCACCAGGTCAGAGAGAGAGAGAGAGAGATGGAGGGGGGAGGACAAGGTAGGAGGGATACTAAAGTTTTGAGAGAGATTTTAGAAAGGCGTTTGAGACAAGATCCAAGTAAAGTTAGGTGTGTGCCTCAGGCTGCCATCCTGAATATTTTTCTTTATAAGAAGGACCCCTTCAAATCAATCAGACTTACTCTCCACACACACACACACACACACACACACACACACACCGCGTTAGGGAATCACTGGGGTAGCGCTCGGCTTTCCTCGGCGGGGGGCGCCTCTTCCCGAGCTAGGCTGGGTCAGGAGCATGCGTGGTGGCGGCAACCGGAGCGCGGAGCCTCTGCGTGGTGGGTACGTACGGTCGGCGAGGCTGGCTTGGCAGCGGGGAAAATGGCTGCCTGGAAACGGGTGCGGAGGGCTGCTGGCCCCGGTGGCGGAGCCAGGGGGGGTGCTGGGCGAGCAGGTGTTTCTCGGCACGAGAGGGGGAGCGCTAAATATAATTTTGCCTAGGGTGCCAAACTGCCTTGCACTGGTCCTGTCCAGCATGGGCCCACTGCCTGAACTTGCTCCTCCTCTTTATCATGATAACCTGCTTGTTATCCTGCCCCTTGCTCTGGCCCAGACAATGGCGGTGGTGAGAAGGAGGAGCAACAGATGCCACTGTCTCCTTGTTCACTGTCTCTCTCTGCCTGTCAGGTAAGCAAGCGGTAGCCATGATGAGAAAGAGGGTGAGGAGCAATGGCTGTTGCTGACAATGGTGGTGAGAAGGTAGGCTCGCTGAGGGAGGGGCCCCATTAAGGGTGCCTCGTCCCAGGGCTCTCAGAAACCTGGAGCTGGCACTGGATGCACTCCTGTCCTTGTATTCTGCTCCCAACTGCCGCCTCCTGTGGCTGCTTTTCATTTCAAAGAACACCCAACAAACATTGGGGCTCAGGAGTCCCTCAGGACTAGGAGTAATATGTGGTTTGGTCAACAGCCTCTTCTCAGCAGCATGTCTGGAACAGCATCAAGCATCTTTTCTCTCCTGGTTAACAGTGGCTAATGGACCCTTTCTCCTAATTGGTCTCCATTTCCCATGATCCCGATAAATGATTCCTCCTGGCAGCCATCATTCTTGCTCTGGCCAAAGGAATAGACACTTGGCCTTCTGCAATTCTGCGTTTCTGGCAGAGATTCCTTCCTAGGCTAGCACTTAAGGCCTTGTTTGTGCCTACAGGACTATGTAGACCCTATGTGCATCTGATACACTACCCCACCCCACATCTGTTTTCACTTTAGATGTGGTGTCAGTTCTAGAAGAATAGCCTGGACCTGTGTCAGCATGTGATTGCCCCAATACTGCATTGCAATCATTGCTACTTTTCAGAAGGGTATATTCCAAGCGATGGCACCCATATAATTGGAAGTACATTTTGCAAATCTAAGTGTTTGGATATAATGTAGCAACCGCGATGGCAGTGGGACCTCAGAACACTTGTCATCATAACTGGCATCCCAGGGGTGTTCTTGGTATGGTAGGCAGCCACAGTGGTCCAAAGATATAGGGCTGGAGTATTTGAGTTCACCCACTACCCGTGTGTTGCCTGATATCACAGCAGGCTGCATTCCTTAAAACTGAGACAGATTTGGTGACATTTGGTTTGGCTGTTTTTGATAAGTGCTGCCTGTTCAAACAATGAAAATTGATTTGATTATCATTTAAAAAAAAACAACAACCCACACTACTGTTCATATTAATGAGGAAATTTGTTTATAACAGGTATAGGGAGATGATAAAGACATTGGAATTTCATACCAGTTCTGCAGATCAGGTTTAGTTTAACAGTAATTTCTTTAAATGAGATTCAAGATTAGAAAAAAAGGTGACCAGTAAAAAAGGGAAGGTTGCAAACAAATGGAGTATGTTGCCTTTTAAAGTGAGTCTTTCCTGTAAATGGGTTTGGGAGCTTAATTTGATTTGATGTGCCTGTTCATACATTTCCTTAACACCAATGTGGCTTTCTTGAAAATATCTTCAGTCAGTGTGATGAAGAAGAGAAAAAATATACTTCACATATCTGAAAATGAATACTGTAATTTTTCCTCTTCAGTCAAAAGGAAGAAGTGGGCAATGCATACTTACATGGAAAAATCAATTTTATTTGCTGGTGTTGGTCCAGTTGTTTATGTAGCATGGTACATTTTGATTTATAAGGTAGGGAAGAAATTAATTGCAATATATATATATATATATATATATACATATAACAGAGCAGTATGAATAATCTATTTAGTAATTGTTAAAACAAATGAAATAATCCTTGATTTTAAATTTGTGGTGTGTTTGGCAGATGTTCCTAAAATGCTGCCTCTTCCATGACCCGTAATTGTCCTGATCAACTGTGTCCTAAAAACAAATCTAAGCAAACTTACTTCGAAGTAAGTCCTAGACTAGTGAAATCAATAGGGCTTAAGTGAGATCTTGATCAGAGTATGTCTTGGAGGACATTTCCTTCTGTAGTTTGGAACCTGTTAAGTTTCTTATCCTGTAAAAATGAAAGCATGTAAGTAGCAATGACACTGAGTTGAAAGGGCTGTTCTGATATCCCCCCCCTGGGTCTCCTTCCCCCCTCCTTGGTGAGTGTGTGTGTGTCAGAAAGGGGTTTTAGGTTGGCTTTCTCTACAGTAGTTCTTTGCAAAATTTGCACATTTGCCTTACTCAGACTATAATCTTAATAACACTGCTGTGGAAGTAAGTTCCATTGAAATTAGAAGCATTTACTTCCATGTAAATGTTTGTATGAGTTCACTGTCATGTCATGTCATTCGGTGGTGATCCTATTTTGGGGATAGAGTTCAGCACCATGGAGAGCTCATATGATGCTCCAAAGAAACCCTGCAAACCCTGCAATGGAAAAGGAGTCCCACCATAATAGGAGTCACCAGCCTCCCCTGAGAATGATGGAACTTTAGCCATGATCCTTCTCTACCACAAATGTAGATTCCATGGACTTACCTCCAACTTAAAGTCCCAATCCAATGGTTTCAGTACACACACAGGGACTCCACTGTGGACACAGAGTTCCATGCAAGCAGAGACTGTAATCATTGTTGTTTGCGAGTTGGGAAAGTGCAAGGCATGCAATGGGAATTCCCATGGTGTGCGTAGAACATACTTCAACATTAGACCCCTGTGGAATTGGAATCACATCCAGTGTGTTCAGTGTGTGTGTGTGTGTGCATGAGAGCACATATAAAACCAGTTATTTTGCTTGCACCAATTTACAAAAAGAATTGTGGGAGACATATTGAGTGGCTGGACTTACAAATTTCAAACACAATAATCAGGAAATCAAAAAAGCCTACTGGGAAAAAAAATTGACCTGAAAGGAACCACAAGCAATTTCATATCCATTATACTCCATTAGCATGGAGTATAGGGATTTTATTATATTAAGCGGCATAGAAGTATCACAAATATAAATAAATAAAATTTAGCATTTTTATCCTACAGATGTATAAAGACACTGAATGCTCATATTGCTAATTGCTGAAACTGTATGCACACGCACACACACACACACACACACACACCATAAGGACCTTTTTGCAAGTGGGTAAAATGAATGAGCATTAGGGGAGGGGGAAAAAGGTCTTATTGGCGTGAGTCACTGAGCTGGCTTCCTCTGACTGTTGTGCTGCAAGTTAGTCGGAGAAGTTTGACAGCAATTTAAGTCCCATTGACAATTGCTGTCATAATATTGAGGAAAGATTGTATCAACAGTAGTGGTCGGCATTCAACCAGTCATATGGACCGGACGAGTTTACCATATGCTTAACTACAAACTTTCCTTGGAACGCTCCTTTTGAGCGCTTGACAAGCTTATGATACCAATCAATAGTGAGCTCCAGTCTAACATGTAAAATGTTACATTTTGCATAGAGAAGAGATAGTTGTGTGCAGTTTTGTGTTTAAATTGTAAAGGAATTGGTTCATTGTCTCAGATCGTTTTATCCGGAGTTTATGTGTTTATTGATACATAAGGCTGAGACTAATTAACAGTGTGAAAATGTAAATGGTTTGCAATGGAAGTGGCAAGAATAAAATTGTAACGCTATAATCCCTGCACACTTAAAGAGAGGAATATTCCAAGAACACGATCCAGTAGGGCATGGACATTTCCCATGCAAGTCCTATTGAAAATATTGTGAAGTGTACAAGGGCTTGATATTAAGTAAGGTGAATATGTGTTTCTAGCTTTTTCATCCATACTGTATATTCTTTTCATCCATACTGTATGTGGGGGTGGGGGTGGGAGTGATTTAAATAATGTGCCAGGTTAGAAACTTAGGTGAGATAATTCAAACAGAAATCTGACCTGATTCTGTCTCAATTTGCTATGTTTCGTTAGCATCGAGCCAATTTTAATTTAGTTACGTGTACAGTTGGCAGTTAATAATGAGCATGTTTGAGCAATATGGAAAGTACAGCCTGGGCTTAGGTAGCAAGCATATACGACCTTTCACTGCAGGTGGTAAGAAGGTGTGCTTGTCTTCTCATTTTTCTTTCTTTAAAAGAGCTGCCTTCCTTACAAGTGAAGAAGAAACAAATGTGAAATATAGATTGATTGATACATACAGAGTCCTACAGTGCAACTGGATATACTACAGCCTAGGGGCTTAGTAGCTGGATATACTACAGCCTAGGGGCTTAGTCAAAATATCTGGGTATCAGAAGGCTGGAAAAATGGAAGAGCCAGTTAAATAGGCATCCGTTGGTATTGGTAAACAAAGCAGGTAGTAGAAGGTGCGGATAACCAAGATGGAGGTGCATATATGAAGGGATGGGATGGGAGGCTTCCACTGTATTTCTTGAGCACCATTGTACAGATTTCATTGGAGAAAGGCAACTAGTTCTTCCTCTGGAACCATGTTCCCAGTTGAGTCTCAAATATGGTGAATGCTGATCCTGCTGGTGACAGAACCTTTGAAATGTGTCCCATGTTCATCAAGGACCTCTTTGCCCAGCCAGGTCCTCTTTACCTGAATTTTGTTCTTGCCACTGCACTAGCCCTAACAGCATGCATGAGCTAAAAGGGGAGCTACAAGAAGGGCAAGTACTAAGAATTCTGGGTAAAGAGTTCCCTTTGTTATAATCAGTCATGTTTACATGGCCAAACTGCTTTGTTATCACTCTAGCCCTGCTCAGGCATTTCTCTCCACCCGGGGTTTTAGTTCATGGGGACAGCCTGTGTGTGTTCTGTAGACATTCCCCCTACAGACCTTCCCCCAACTTGTGGACAGCTTTGGTAGGGGCTAGTGTGGGGTGAAACAGTGGGGGCAGGATGAGTGGACCCCATCTTTCTCCATGCAATCTTAATCATCTGGAGAGGAGAAATGCCTGAAAGGGGCTTGTGATGATATGGATATTGGTTGTGAAGCTCCTGCAAAATATGTGGTGGCAATATATTCATTAACATCACTTGCGAAAATTGCTGGCTGCATTCAGATGTAACACTAAACTATGGTTTAATGTGCTGTGAATGAGCCTGCGGCTGGCATTGCTGTGAGGAAGAGATTAAAAGTATTTGCTTCCATTTTCAACTAATTCTGGCTGTTATGTCCAAACTGGAACAAACTGTGGTTAGTTTTAACAACTATGGTTTGTCTGAACAGGCCGACTTCAAACTGTAGTTTATGATTCTGGCCTGTTTGGATAAACCATAGTTAAAGTTAACCACAGTTCCTGGTTAGGACATAATGACAAACTGTGGCTAGTAAAACAACAACACAGAAGCAGATCTCCTCTTCCATTCTCCGCTCAGGGCCAAACTACATGATGCATTAAATGTGTAGCATGCAACTGACCCTCTTTCTTCCATCCAGGGGCTAAAAAATGGAGGGGGGGAGCCTCCACTGGTGCTAATGGAAACATTTTCCTTTTTTTTTAATTCCCTGCATGGGAGAGGAAATTTCAGAAAACAAGGTGAGAGGCTGGGGGAGAGGATTTAAACCTCCCCTACCCATGCATGGTGATCCCAGTCCAGATCGGGTTCCTACATGCTTACTTTAGAGTAAGAAAGAGAGGGTCAATTGCACACTACATATTGAAAATGTAATTTGATCCTGCACCACACTGGAGGGAAGGGAAGCAGTCTCCTGCACCATAGTTTAGCGTTGCGCCCTAACAAGGCCAGCTTACATCCTATATCATCGGTGTTAAGTCATTTAAACTTTGGTCTTTGCATATCAAGAGAACAACAGGACAGGATCAATACTAGTGTGAAATCTGAACCTAGCCTCTTATGAATTTGTGCATTAGCCATCTTCGCAAGCACTAATGCAATTACAGCTGAGACAGATGCCATCCTCAGTTTCTCTTATTTGTCACCACTCTCCCTACTCATCGATATCAAATTTTGTTTATGCATCCTTGTCTACAACTGGGATTTAGATTGCTTGGCCAGAAATTAGTTGAGTCTAGATGGTACCATCTGCTGAATATTCTTCAACTGTTATTAAGCTTACAATTGTTTTTGGCTGTTGTTCTTTTTTATAAGTGTATTTAGTAGGAAAAGGCAAGGAAGCTCAAATGGAGTGCTTGCAGTATTCGGCATTTTCTGACTTTGGCAACTAGAGATTCACATTGGCAAAAGCGCACTCTGTGGATGGTGCCTATAAAGACACATTTAACTGTGTTTATGGCTTTGCTGTTGTATTAGTAAGCATTTACAGATTTATCAGGGATAAATTGGGGAGTTGCTCAGAGATTGCTCTGGAGTGCAGTTTTGATTACCAAATGCAAGCTTATATTAGGCTGAAGAACCTTGCCCCATTTCTTAGGCTGCCTGGTGCTTCTAATTCATGTTTGGGAAACCAGAACATATTCACTGCAGGTAATGGACTCTTGATACAGATACATGGACTGACCCCATACCTTTTCATAGGAACATGGGAAGCAAGCTTATAGCAGGTCAGATTGTTTTGTCCATCTAGCCTGGTATTGTCTACTCCGAGTAGTAGAGGCTCTCTAGGATCTCAGGCACAAGCGTCTTGCATATCACCTGCTATCTGGTCCTTTTAGAACTAGAGTTTCTGGGGGCTGAACCTGGGACCATCGGCAATGCATGCAAAGCATAAATTCTGTCACTGGTTTTCACTGGGGACAATGCAATGCCTGTACCTTTTCAAGGTCCGAAATAGTGACAGGATGCAGGGCTAGGGGTGTATGAAAATTCCATTTGGGGTGTGTGTGAAAACCCAACAGATTTTTCTGGTTTGGCCCTGCAGATTTTGTTTCACCCCCACTCATGCACTGATGTCAACTCAATCTGTAGTGAGTCCAGACGGGTACATGAATTCACCCTTTTTTAATGGCAGCAATTTGTGCATTTTGTTGGTGGTGGGGAAGTCTTGAAATTTGTGCAAATGGTATTTTTTAAAAAATATTTTTTTAATTGGTGATCTTGGGCAAGTGTGCATGATCGCAAATCCACCTGTCCACTATGTAGCCCCACAGAGGCAAAATACTCTCTTGTAAATATCCTTGTCAGTTTCATCCTCTCCACACACTACTTCCTTTAGCTCTGCAGAGCCATATATAATGTACTTGTCAAAGAACTTGTCAATTTCATCCTCCACTTCCTGCAGAACAAAGGTGGGGGCGGGGGCGAGAGAAATTGACAACTTCTTTGACGCTTGCACAAGAGCACACACACACACACACACATATAAAGTATGACACCATTTGCACAATTTTTTTAAAAAACCACACCCCATTGTGCAAATTATAATTTGTGCAGAGTGCAGAACCAGAAAAAATGCACCAAGCTTTTCCAGAACTGGGGGAAAAAATCCTGCTGCAATCTGCCTCTACTTACCAGAATGGATAACACTGCAGCATTCCATCGGAATTAAACGGAATGGAATTCCCAGCATTGCACATCCCTAGATGCTGCTGCTTCATCTCCTACCCATCTTTTCTTCTGGTTCCTTGGATTAGCATCCTTTTCCACACTGTATTGCAAGCTGGACTTACATTTGGCCTACTCGGAGATGGTAGAAGACAAGGCATTTTGGTGCTGGAGATGGAAAATGGTTCATTCTTTCTGCCCTCATACCTACAGGCATCCCAAAAACTACTACCTGAGAATTTATTTATTTATTTATTATTATATTTATGAATCGCCCATCTGGCCAGACATCCGGCCACTCTGAGCGATGTACAATGCAATAAAATACAGGGGGGGGGGGTAACACACACACACACACACACACACACAGTATAAAACACAATTAAAAATCCTAACCCACCCCATATTCCCGCCTGAAAAGCCATGTTTTTAATGCCCGGCAGGAAGCTAATCAAGGAAGGGGCATGACGGAGGTCACTGGGGAGAGAGTTCCATAAATTGGGGGCTGCCACAGAAAAGGCCCTCCTCCTAGTCCCCACCAGCCTGGTTTCTCTGGCTGATGGGACAGGGAGAAGGCCATCCATGGCGGATCTTGTTGAGCGGCCTACTTATCCTAGGCTAGCCCTGCCCCCTTAACAATGGAGAAGAAAGATGGTAAAAGTGAATAGGGAAGCCATTGAACCAAACTCCCAACAGCTGGATCCTCTCTCACTGCTGCAGACCTCATAGGGACATTGGTGGGCAGAAGAAGACAGCTGGAAAGAAAGAAAATGGAATCTTAAGGATCCTCTGTGTTAAAACAGGGCCAACCAAGGCCTGGATGGTGCTCTGATATGGTGTCTGCCCTTAGCTCTTTCCAGATGCTTAGTGAATGCATTGTGTCTGTGGTGGGGGTAGCAGTGGTAATTGCCAATCACTTCTGCTCCGGATCAGTGCTGCCAATTAGAGGTTTATCGAATGACACACTCAAAGAGTATCATGTAAATACGGCTTCTCCCCCTCCACATGTGCACAGACCAACACAAATACAGGCCCTTTTCAGATGTTCAGCGCACAGGAAAGAAGGGGATAATCAGGATCTTGCCTGCTTTCGACTCTCCTGACTTTCCACACATTCACCTGAAGACCTGCATAGAGGCTGCACACAGAGAAGTAGTACATGAATGGGTTCTCTTTGTGATCAGGGACCCTGTAAAAGGCAGGGTCCCTGATCACACGTATAGCTGTACACAGTTTCAGATGAACATGTGGAGGTCATGAAAGCGTAGCTGGCGGGGGCATGCTGGAAGTTGTAGGACAAAAACATCTGGGGACCCAAGGTTGGGGAACACTGCCTTAGTGTCTGAAAAGGGGGAGGGGGGTGTTTGCATCTTCCTGTGTGTGGACGGGTAGTCAGTATTTACTCATAGCTACTTCAGTGTGTCATTTTATGGGCCTTTGCAGTGGCAGATCTGGAGTGTTCATTTTGAAAGCAAAGGTTGCAATCCTGAACCTTAGGGTGCAATCCTATGCATGCTTAAACAGAAAAATGTCCTACAACTCCCAGCATTCCCCAGACATCCATGTTGACTGTGGAATGCAGGGAGTTGTAGGACATTTTTCTGTCTAAACATGCACAAGATTGTACCTTTAGCTCTTAAGAAGCCCTGTTGAATGCAGTGGGAGTTGCATCTGAGTAAACATGCATAAGATTGCTCTGACTGTGTGGTCCAGTGGCTAGAATGTTATGAAGCTGGGAGAAGTGGATTCAAGGCCTGCCTTGTTCTTGGAATGATTGTGTACCTTTGGAGAAGTTGATCTTTCAGCCTCAGTTGGCCACTTGTAAAATGGAAATAATAGTGACCCACCATGGCTGGTTATTGCGATACGAAGCAGAAAACAAAGGTTTTACCCACCCCACTTACTAGATAAATGGTCATTCCTTTTCACACTAGCTTCAAGGAGTTCCAGACAGAATATACTAGCCCATTTCTCTTCACAACATCCCTGTCAGGTCAACTGCTGAAAGTGAGTGGCATATACAAGGCTACTTAGTGAACATCATGGCTGAGAAAAGATCTGAGGTTGGCTCTCCATAGGGAAAGTACAATTCTTGCACTGCCATAAGATTCTAGTCCTCCCTGTGCTTTTTTGTCATATGCATGTGTGCATTTCCCCCCCTGTTCTGTGGTGTGGCATAAAACCTTCAGTTCTATATAAAAGCTGGAACACTTTCCTTAGGACGGAAAGGGATTGGGAAAAAAAAAAGATTTAGGATTCATCTGGGTTACATTAAAAACATAAAGCTTCTGCTATAAACCAGTTTTCACTAAGCCCTGAAAGTATCAGGCCAGAATTTTGAGGCCAAGCTCGAATCTTATCCCTTGTAATCATGGAATTGTTCTCACTGAGGGCAGCAATGTTGAACAGTGGCTAAAGAAAGCTGTGTTTAAGAAGATAATAGAAATGCTGTGTCTTCACTGCAGATATGAACAGTTATGAGGAACCAAAGCAGATATGTATGTTGCCCTGAGAGCTTCGGCTGTAGGGCGACTTGTAAACTGAATAAATAAAATGATATCTGCATATTCAAAAGAGTGAACTGTTGGTGAATGGTGATCAAACCATACAATGTCAGCAAGAAAGTTGGGAGCCTTTTATATTCCCTGTAACTAAGTGGCCCATAGGAAGAAGAGTCCTCAAATGTTGTCATAGCAAACTCTCCTCAGTTCAAGAAGTGACATGTTTTACCTCCACAAGTATAATCTACAAGTATAGTATAGTGGATTTTTATGTATGTATTTCATTAATATTCCCATCCTTCCTCAGAGAAGCTCAGCACAGCATACATGGAGTTAACCCCCCCTCTTTATCCTCACAACAACCCTGTGAGGTAGATTAGGCTGACTAAGGACACCCAGGTGGCTTGGTGTCTAGGCCGGGAGTTGAATGTGCCTTGGCCTGCTTTTAAATTCAGCATTTGATCCAGTACACCACACTGTCTTTCCTTGGATTTGAAGAGGCTAAGATGTATGAGCAGTTCACATATACTCATGGCTGTCTTACTAGTATCTACCCCATGCACTTGACTTACTGTTTTTCCATCTCTTCACATTATTTATTTATTTATTTATTATATTTTTAAATCGCCCAACTGGTTATAAATAGTGGTGATTCTGGGTACTGCATGTGTGGCAGGATTCACATAAGAAGAGCCCAGCTGTTTTATGGAAGATAAAGCTATCAATGGCTACTAGTCCTGATGGCTATACACTACCTCCAGTATCAGAGGCATCATGCCTATGTACATCAGTTGCTGGGGAACACAACAGGGATGGTGCTATTGCACTCATGCTCTACTTGGATCGGGGGTTTCCCACAGGCAGCTGGTTGGCCACTGTGTGAACAGAATGCAGGAAAAGATGGACCCTTGGTCTGATCCAGGATGACTTTTCTTATGTTCTTAGGCTCCTTTGTTTGCCAACCAGATGCCTCCAAGAAGTCGACAGACCCCAGAGCTTGAGGGCAACAGTCCTTTCCTGTTGTTGCTCTTCAGCAAGTGATATTTAGAAACATGTTGACACTAAACCTGGATGCTCCATATGGCCACCATGACTTATGATAGACGTTTCTTCGATGAATTTGTCTAACCTCCTTTAAAGCCCTCTGAGCTAGTGGCCACCATTGCCACATCTCTGGCCAGAAAATTCCAGAAATTAGTTCCATGTTGTGTGAAGAAGTGTTTTCTTTTGTCTGTCCTCCTCACTCTGTTATGAATCATTGGATGACCCCAAGTTCTAGTATTAGGAGAGGAGGAGAGAATCTTCTCACTGCCCACTTTTCATATGCCATGCATAATTTTATAAGCCTCTATCATGCCCCCCTTAGTCCTCTTTCTTCTAAACTAAACTAAACTAAACTAAACTAAAAAGAAGAAGCCCAACACATTTTAGCCAAGCCTTCTTCAACCTGAAACCCTTCAGATGTGTTGAATTGCTACTCCCATCATTCCCAGCCACCATGGACAATGACCAAGTCATTGTCGTTGAGGAAGTCCAACCTAGAGAGGACCAGGCTTGTTAGGAGCAGAGCTTCAGAAGCCCACAATCTATTTTGAGGTCTTCAGTCAAAGATCCCTGGAAGCCACCAGCAGCATCAGTGGACAGTCAACACAAGATGTAAAAGAAGCACCAATCTGCCCATTTTGTACTGTTTTGGGCAGTGGTGTAGTGGTACATTTTGAAGTGTACTATGACAGTCCCCATAGCCATGCCCCCATGGAAAGTCCCCCAAAATGCAGGTAGCTCTTTTGATCCATATCAACAAACCAATTCTAGCAGTTTTCATCTCTACTAGGAGTAGGTCTTCTGTTTAAGCGAATGGGTCCTACTTGCCCATTCAAGACCAAGCTACCCCAAGATGCATTGTATCACAACAGGAACAAGATATTATGGCTGGGAAAATTCACCCTCCCCCCCCATTACTGTGAGGACTGCAGCTATGTGCAGCGGAAACAGGGAATTCTGAGCATGGGGTGTGTGTGTGTGGCAGATGACATCAGCACCCCTACTAATCAAAAAGTGCTGGCACTGCATCCCTATGAGCCCTGAATCCACTGCATCACTGAACTTGGGAATAGGATGTCCCCTAATTTTGTTCGTAAAGTATGGAGTTAAGTGATGGCAAAAAACAAAACAAAAAACCCTTCACAGGCTTACTTACTGTGTGCCAGACTGCTGTTAAAGGCACAGGAGCGGTGCCATTATAAATCTGGCAAGCTCAGTCTGGAAGGGAATCCAGTTTTTTCTTGGGATAATTTATTTTCCTCTCCAGTCTCTATCTCTTCTCTCCCCCACTCTCCCATCTCTCTTTCTCATGTGCACAGTCTTGTTGCCCATCTTTTCCTCCTTCCTAATACATGGATTGTTTGTGGCATGGCTTCACTGTCACAAGCACAATACAATATAAGGTGCATCTCAATGTTGCCCTTCCTCTCCCAAGTAATCTCATAGAACCATTAGCAAATGTTGCCTCCTAGAAGTCAAGGAAGCCTTTTACGATGCATCCCAACACTAAATTCATCTGTCAAATTAAAAATGCAGGTTTAATGTATTTGTGACAATTGATTTAGGGTCCAATCCTATGCATTTTTAGATAGAAAAAAGTCCTGCAACTTCCAGCATTCCTCAGCCAGCCATACTGGCTGGGGAATGCTGGGAGTTGTTGGACTTTTTTTTTTCTGAATAAAGTTTGTTTGGGGACATTATGATAATTACCCTTGTAATGTAAACCTTGTAATGTTAATATAGCATCTCCAAGTCCAAACAGAGCGAGCATGGGATAGGGTTTCTATTCACTCCCTCTGCTCGGACTTCAATCTCTCTGTGTGTGATGGTGCCTTCATTTTTGAAGACACAATGCATCTCAAAACTGACCTCGCACCCACGAACCAAGCAAGCTCCATTTGCTTCAGCAATGTTGACTTTTCTAGCTCTAGGAAAAGTAGAGATTGAAATGCACTTCTGACTGCAGTTCACTCCCACCCCACCTTGAAGAAATCCATGACAGGGTCAAAGGCCAATCAGACCATGCAAACAATACAAGTGCTTGCCAGTGAAACGATATACAATCGGAGAGGTGCATGGCAGGGTCTCTGGTAACGTCAGGGAAGTTGTGGAGGTGCATCTCTATGCATCTCTATACACGGAGTGCCAGTATCCTGTGTGACATTTCAAGGGAACACAGGACAATGTATGAGAATGTATGAGAACTGAGGACATACCTCTCAGTCATGTAACTGTGTGGCAAAATGTCTTCAGCCAGCCCTGGAAGTGACTGCAGTACTATGCATGGCAGGTGTGGTATATTATGTTTAGGAGGATGGGTGAATCTGTCAGTTTCACTTTCTCCTGCATTCAGATATTCTAAATTTCAAGTTCTTTCTCTGCTGAATATGAAGAACCTTGCAAATTTTGGTAAATTCTTATCAAGAATGAACTGAAACAAAATTCTCACCAATGTGCTCAAACCAAATTCAGTAGGTACAGCTATTCCCTGCATGGAGAGGACCATGATGTACCTGCCTGCCATAGAGCTGTTAAAGATGAAGAGCCTGTCAGAAAAAGAGAGAGGTGCCAACTCTAGCTCAGCACCACAAACATGGCTGAATCCACAGGGATTCAAACCCAGACTTTTAAGAGCTAAGCACTCAAAGCCTGGGACCCAGATGGGCAAATCTGTCACTTTCAGTTTCTCCTGCATTCGATCTTTTAGACCAGTGTTCTCCAACCTTGGGTCCCCAAATGTTTTTTGACCTACAACTCCCAGCATGCCCCAGCCAGCGCTGGCTGGGGCATGCTGGGAGTTGTAGGCCAGAAACATCTGGGGACCCAAGGTTGGAGAACACTGTGTAAGACATAACCCCCCCCCCAAAAAAAACCCTCAAGTTCTTTTTGTTCCAAATATGGAGAACTTCACATTTTGGTAAATTTCTGAACTGGACTGTAACAAATTCTCACCCATCCCTACGAGTGAGTCGGGGTCACTTCACACAGCTTCTCTGCACAGCACTGGTCACAGTTTTTTGGGGGGGCAGTCTTTCTTTTTGCTCAGAGCATTCTATGCATGTGGGTGATCTGAAAATCCTTCATCAGATGTACGAAACCATGCCATGCGTAACTGTTATGCTTATGCTGTGGGATTTGCTGTAATAAAAGAATCTCATTGATTTGGAGTCTCCGGTGTCAGAGTGCTAGAAGGTGTGATTGCAGGACCGGGCCCCCGACACCATGATTTCGAATGACATCACAAGACTTCTTAGTCTTGTGATGTGATGACAGCATGCCAAATTACAAATTCTGCATGTGGTGGAGATGGTTCAGATGATCCGTTCACCATATGCACCATGCTATCTGGGGAGGGGGGGGAATTGCTCGGCCTTGCACAGAGCGGCTGTGTGAATTACACCTGACCCAACTGGTGTATGTTCAAAGGCATGAATGAATCAAGCTGGTTTCTCCATTACCACCAAAAGCATTAACAACAACAACAACAACAACAACAACAACAAAAGGTGACCGAGAGGCTGCAGTCCTACAGACACTTAATGAGGAATAAGTCTTGTTCAACTCAGTGAGACCTACATCTGAGTAGTCATGTAGAGGATTGCGCTGTGAATTTTGCAAGTTACTATATTTTGCAGACAGTTTTGTTTCCCCAAAACATCTAAATGTAAAGATATCAAAACATATTTTTTTTGGGGGGGGGGGTTAAATCTGATGAAGTAATGTTAGTTATTTGGGAAAGGGGGAGGGGAGGGTATTTTAATCTGTAAGCATGTATGACTAATAGATAATAGGATTAATTAAGCTTTTGTAATATTATGCAATATTTAAATTTATGTTGATTTTCTCCATTTCACATGTAGTAATTAATTTTGTCTTACTGACAGATGATTCTCAATGACTGATTTTCAAGAGAAAATCCAGACAGGTATTTTTTTAACACTTTGTTTTCATTTGAGATGGCTTGTATTTGTGGTTTTGTTTTCTTTGAGGGGGGGAGGCAATTATTCAGGCTGTATTGTGAATTAGCATTATGTTAGATAACTAAATTAGCCTTATGAAAGTCTGACCAGGTGGGAGGTGGGAGAGAAGTGCCTAAAGCTCCATGCTGCTGTGAACAAAGCCCTTACCAGGTGGAGGTGCTCAGACCTACACACAGGTATTTTGCACACCTGTGTATGAGCTCCAACTCATTACAGTGGACAGAACCAGGTGCCAGAATTCATTCCCTCCACTGAAATGAGTGGGGAGCTCAGGTGAGCAGTGGAGGTCTCCATGTGCATTGCAGTTTGTACAGATTATTACAGCGGGGAACTGAATATAATATTTTCCTGTGGCCAGGCTACACTATTGAATAAACTATGAAACAACTACAGAGGTGATCCTAAGCTTATCTCACTGAGAGCTGAACTACGCATTTAGAAATATTCCATGGGGCAGCCCTTCCCAGACTGAACTTCAGACCTTGGCATGTTTGAATGCTCGACCACATTAAAAAAAAAAAAAAAAAACCTCTTCTTGATTTGCTAGATTTCCACCTGCAGGGAGTTTGTTTCTTTTACATGCAGCAGTATACAGTCATGCTATTCCACACCTGCAATGTGAAGTGGGATTGTCTAGGAAGAGCTGCACCGCATGAGAGTTCTGAAAATGTAGTTTGTCTTAATGTGTGATTGCTGTGAGTTTTCCCTTCTTGCACACCCTGTTCCCCTGTGTTCACATTCACCCTTTCCCACAGTCTGATTGTCCCCCCCCTTAGGTGAAATTAATTATAACAGTGTTGGTTTGTCACTTTGTTTTTGCATCTTTGCTATACATTTGGGTACAGTCCGGAAATGGGGA
This sequence comes from Shinisaurus crocodilurus, assembly GCA_021292165.1. Taxonomy (NCBI): domain Eukaryota; kingdom Metazoa; phylum Chordata; class Lepidosauria; order Squamata; family Shinisauridae; genus Shinisaurus; species Shinisaurus crocodilurus. The sequence goes on along the minus strand of CM037887.1, from coordinate 21,086,159 downwards.
TTATGCCATTGATTTCAGTGGGATGTGTATTTCACTCTGCATCTGCCCATGTCAGCTCCCACGCTGACTCCGGTAATCAGATCAGGCCTTGTTTCATGTCCGAAGTGGGATCCTTCATGGGCAGAAGCAGGACTTTTACATCAGCTGTTCCAAGGCTGTGGAACACGCTCCTGCAGACGTGTGCCTTGCTGGGTTTTAGCCAGGGCTGCAAGGCACGCCGCACATCTTTTTTGTCTGGCCTTTCATCTTGCTGGCTAGTCTGCTATGGATATTTTGCGGGATCGCTGTCTATTGCCTTTGATTTTATATTGGGAGAGTTTGGGCTATATCCTACCTTGGATTAAGAAGCTGAGATACAAATGAGCATTTTGGCTGTGCTGTGCATGCCACACCCTTCTCTTCCTTTTACATGAGCGGGCCATCAAACCAGGAAGACTTCCATTAACTATAGTGGAAAACAATGGCTAACAGCTTCAGAATAAGCCAGGATATTAAGCCAACTTCCAGTCATGGCTTAATGTCCTGGTTTGTTCACCATAGTGTTAACTGTGTTTTCCTGCATTGGACAAAATCATGGGGGATACAGTTAGTGGAAGACTTTCTGGTTTGTTTGCTTGCTTTCATGAAGGGAGGAGCAAAGGGTCTGTGGGTGAGGCCAAAAGGCTTGTCCATTTCTCAGTTTATTAAGCTGAGAGAAGATCATGCCAAGTGACATGGTCTCTTTGTTCTAATCTGTTATAACATTTATTGTAAGCCACCTCGAGCCATGGAAAGGTGACACAAAAATGTTATGAAGAAATAATAAAATAAATATTGGTCAACCTCCTGTTATCAGGGTAGCTCCGTACTCTAGTTTAGCATTTCTGTATAGGTATGGTGAATACAAAATGTAGATAACTTCTGTTAGAATTTACACTTGTCATAATCTACAAAATGGTCAATGTGTAAGGAAAAAAGAAGCAGACACACTGAAGGTATTGGTGCTCAATGTTCACTTTTTATTTAGACAAGGATGGCATATCATATAAATTATATATATTCACCCTCCAGTGTAGATACCTGAGCTGTATACAGACTCTGGCTGAAAATACCACCTACTGGTTTAGGGACAAATATTTTAAGCACTTTAGTATTTTCCCCATGGTGACTAAATTGATAGTGCACTTGAGTATATCCTTGATAGTTGTGAAGCATCCTTTAGTCTTAATGCCACAGAATCTCCTCCAGTTTACCCAGTTGTAGTCTATCATGCATTTTTCTTTGGGGTGGGGGTTGGGGGGTAGTCTGTAGTCTTGCATGATCTACTTGCTGAGGTTCCAATTTGTGTGTGTGTGTGTGTGTGTATTTTAGGCCATCCAGTTTGTTTAATGAAATGATGAACTGCTTGATGTCAGATGACCAGTGGAGGCTGGAGGTTCCACTGTCAGCGGGGCTCCGTATCCGCTCCGGATTTTACTCTGAAATTTAAAGGGGCTATCCATGGTGCCAAACCTATTTTGGGGATAGAGAGCGGCCCCATTGATAGCTCCTTAAAAGTTCAGAGTAAAATCCAGAGCGGATACACAGCCCTGCTGACATTGGAGCCATCAGTCTCTGCTGCATATGACCTTAAAAAAATTGCTATCTGAAACTATCGTCTGAAAAATAGTGTTGACATCACTGATTATTTAGGCAGCAATCCTATATTCATTTACATGGGAGTAATTCCCATTGGACTCAATGGGGATTACTTATGAGTAGACATGTATAGGATTGCAGTGTTAGAATACTGAATTTGTGATCTGTAGTGAAAATGCATAGCGGTATATTGGACCAAAGTGGAGATGCCATATGCTTAATTGGTTCAAGAGAATATGGATCATGGCGCTCATGTCTTATTGAGATAACAGCCAAATTTGACATATTTCATAAGGAACTATTTAGGTAAACAAAGTTTAGTAAGGAATGGATTATGTTTGTAATGTATGAGAACAACGAATTTCAAGCCAATGTCTGTCATGTGATTTTCTCTATGTTATATATGCATTCCTATAGTTTACTACTACTACTACTACTACTACTACTACTACTACTAGAATTCCCATGGCCCACCAATGGTGTTCAGCTGTAATTGTGTACCCAGTTCCCTGGGAGTAAGCCCTATTGAATGCAATGTGGCTTTCTTCTGAGAAGGCATATATAGGATTGCATTGTTACATTAATAAAACAAATGTAATGCACCCAGGATCTCTTAACATTTAAGACATAATGGATGTGTTTCAGTGATCCTGAATATGCACTCTTGCTTAAGAACATAAAAAAGTGCCTTGATAGGACAGATCAAGATCCATCTAATCCAAGACTCTCTGCAAGAATTTCAGCAATGCTCGGGCATCCTTGGGGAATTAGCAAGTGGCCCAGATGTAGACCATGACCTACCTTCTGCCAATCACTGTTCTTGAATCTAAACCCTCTAAACTGTGGTGTTAACCACACCGGCCTGAAGGACTAGAAGTCAGGATGGAATTTGATTTTGAATTGCTTATAGTACAAATGTAGTTTTTAGTACCATAACTATTTTTTTTGTCAGTGAAATGATAGGTAGCAATCGAGGCTTGATCCAAAGGCCCATTTATGCTTTGTTGTTAGATAGTGAACATGTTTTTAAGAGAGCAGCCACTGAAATGTCAACAAAACTGAAAGAGGGTTCCTCTTCAGGTGAAATATCAGAGGATGTTTGAAGGAAGCCAAAAGAGCTTTGAGTCCAGTGAAATTCTTACAGGGGCTGTGTGTGTATATGCCTAGACTGTTACTAGTTGTTTTTTTGTTTTGTTTTTTGCAAAAACAACAACAATCAAAGTAAATTTGGAGCTTCATGTTTGTGTAGAACATCAGAAGAATTTTGATGGAAATTTGAAAAACTTTCAATGAAGTAGGAAGATTTCACAAATCCCTAGATTCTAACTAACATTATGAATATCCTTTCCTCTTTGTCCTTAGTACTAAGTCTTCTGCATTCCATCTCGCACTCTTCACCACCTTGCGATTTTCCACCCGTGTAAAACTTCTTCCTCATTGACCTCTATAATTAGATGAAAAGCTCTACCTGATCTGCTCTGGCAAAGGCTTTCTAAAATCTCTGTTCAGGCCTTAGCATGCAATCAGTACTTCTTTATTTTGAGTAACCCCTGTCTATCATTAAACATGTTGTCACTTCTGGTGCCGTTGCTTGATTCTCGCACCATTCCTATCACATCTGTGTCAAGAAATTCCATCTAAATTCCTTAGGTGCCTGCTTCTTCTTAACATCAGTTCATACCCACTTGTTGGTAGATATGACACTTGCTTAAGATGCCTTTACTGTCCCTCATTTGGATCAGGTTTCCCATTAGCATCTCAGAACATTTTGACTTCCATTGTCCCTGGATAAAAGTTCCTCAACTTTTGCATGATAAGATAGTGAAATCCAATTTTTTTTTAAAAAAAGTTTTGCTATTCCATTATGAAGCTTGTAAAAAAAAATTTTTTTTTTATCTCCTGAACAATTTAAACACACATGCACACACACACACTCACTCACATTTTTGCACACTCAGTTTAAAATGAATTCACTGTTACATAAGAGTCCTGTAGGTAGTGGAAAAGATTTATCTCCATTCTTACCTAACAAGTTTTGTAATAATTGTGCACTTTGAATTGATATGTGTCATGTTTCTTCACACATATACCTGTACAATGTTTATTATAGTCATACCTTGGATTGAGAGCATAATTCGTTCCAGAAACGTGCTTGTAATCCAAAACACTCTTATATCAAAATGAAATCCCTCCAAAAAAATTTGTACAGAGATTTTTAATTTAAGCTGTACTACAGTACTTGTATTGCAAGACGTCGCTTGTATATCAAGTAATAAATAAATAAATAAATATTTAAAAATTTGCTTGTCTTGCAAAATGCTCTCAAACCAAGTTACTTGCAATCCAAGGTATTACTGTGTATATATATATATATATATATATACTTGTAAACTTTGTGATATAGATTGTAATTTTGTGCCTTTAAAAAAAAACTTTTATCAGCCATAAATTTGGGAGATTTTCTATCCTTGACTTTTTAACTTGAGAGTTTTTTCTGGTCAGGAATTATATTATTGCCCTTTAAAAAAAAAAAAAAAAAGCCTTTAAAATTATAAATAGCCATCTTTTCAGTCCCAATGATTTCAGTGTGCCCTTATATGACTGCAACTGCATTCAGGACTGCAGCCTTTGATTCTTGTCCAGCCATTCACACCTCATTCTCCAGTTTGTGTCATAAAAGGTCATTTTGATGTTTGGGTTTCAAAAGAAAGTACTGCTTTCTCCAATCAAGGCATCTTAGAAGAGCAGACCAGCTTAGCTGCAGCAGTAGAACTGCATCATGTTCCTTCAAACTGTTCTCCGGACCCCAGACTTAGAGCAACTATAGTAAGCCCAGATCAGTTCCACAACAGGCAATGTAATGTAGTGGCTAGACTTCAACAGGAGAGACTTGGGTTTGATGTCTACAAAATTAATTGGGTGACCTTAGGTCTGTCACTATGTCAGCTTAACCTACCACACGAGGTTGTTGTGAAGATAAAATGGGTTAACCCCTGCGTACTGCACTGAGCACTGGGAATGGGGGGCCAACCCTCCCGTAAGGCAGAGTGAGAGACCATCTCAAGCGGCAGATGCTAAGGGGAAGCAGTGACCACCTCCCAACTGTTCTCATGAACTCTCTGGCTGTTTGCTGGAGGGCAGAGCAGTATCTGAGAGGAAATTATCTTGGGCCCCCTAAACCAGCCTCTGGTGGAGGGTTCTATCCCATTGCCAGTGTTGAAGTAAGCTTCAACTGCCAGTTCAGTCAGCCTCTGTATGTGGACTGGGGAGGGGGCGCCATTGTATCCTTTGCCTTAGGCAGCAAAATGTCTTAGGCTGGTCCTGAATAAATGTGATCAAAAAATAATGTTAGGCCCTATATCACAACCACTCCTAAAAGTTGTAGTTGCAGTTGAGTGCACATAGCTGATCTAGGCTGTAGCTCTTGGCTGACAATGTAAGTTGAGTTCCACGTCACATTTTGAGCCTACTGCAGCCACCATGTGCTCAGATGGTGGTGTGAGCTGACCTTCCCTTTGTGAATCTTTCTCACTCAATTTCAGTTACGATTCATGCATAGATTTCAGTTATTGTTTTTATCACAATTTGGGTTGTTTCTTTAATTTTTTAAAACTAATACAGTATTGGGAACATAGTGCTTGAGATGCTGACTTGGGCATATGCAGGGGAGGCAGGTGACTCCTGTGTCAGTAGGGCTCCTTATCTGTTGCAGCTTTTACTGTGAGCTTTATAGGAGCTATCCATGGTGCTCCATGGTGGTGAACCTATTTTGGGGATGGAGTACTATATAGGAGCTATGATTAGCTCCTATATAGCTCAGAATAAAAGCTGCAATGGATGAGGAGCCCCACTGACATGGGAGACACCCGCCTCCCCTTGGCATATGGTAATTGTTCCTGAGACAAATCCATGTAATATGAGCAGCAATCCGGGTTTTTAGACTTGTATAGGGCAGGTACAAAGGATTTTATATCCTTTCTTTCTCCAAAACTGGTAGGAACCAGTGTGGCTTGATTATGTAATCTGACAGACCACTTTTTAATGCCTCCCTCTTTGAATTGTGGTAATTATGAAACAAACAAACAAACAAAACCAAAACCCAGGCTGCTTCTCAAGTTTTAACAAAAGGGAGCCAGAATGGAAAGTCCTGCCAGAAACTGGCAGCTAAATATTTCCATTTCTCTCCATAGAAGTGAGTAAACCCCAAGGAAGTGCAATCCTGTAGCCTCCCAACCTTGTCTGGGAGGCCATAGGTTAGGTCAGACTCCCCACCCGGACCTCAGAAATGCCTTCCAGGGTTGCAACAGGGACTCCGCCTGCGGAGCACCCTCCCCCCCCGCACCTGCAGCCAGCGTGGTTCTTTCTGCACTAGCTGGGCTCCGAAGATAGAAGACCATCTTTGGAACTGGCACATGCGGCGGGGTGTGTGTGTTTCCCAGGGGTGGGGAGCAGAGGAGCGAGGCACCATCATCCTCTGAGGAATCCAGGCGGTGCCTCAGACTCTCCTGCTTGTGAAGAAGGGAAAAACGTCTAGGTGGCCAAAACCAGCAGTCTAAAATGTTTTGGAGGGCGAGAGGAGTATGGAGGCAATCCTATATGCCATCTTCCTCCCACCCTCAATTGGATGCCCATAATCCTCTGAGTTCAGAGTGTTAGGGGCACCCACATTGGATGGGGCCGCCCGGGTGCAATCTAGGGTTGCTTGAAGAATTCACTGTTTGTGATTTCCCATACAAAATGACCCAATCCACACCAGCCAGACTAATGTGCAAATTGAAACAAAGCTATCCATAAGATCACACACTTCTCCATATGTTACGCCACAGGTGTTGTTTGCTCAAATGTACTGAAATATGCATTCCAGTATGTATTTTGATAGAAAATACACATTTAAACATGTAGGAAAATAAGTATTTAAATCTCTATTTTGAGAGGATGTATTCTTTTCTTTTCTTTCTTTTTTTTAAAAGCTCACAAGATTAATAAAGAAACAAACTGAATGGAATTATGGATAAAAAACATGTAACAGTGAAATAGTCAGATTGCTTCAGCTCTAGTATTTATTTATTTAATTTATTTATTATGTCTATCCTGCCTTTTTTTCCTGCAAGGAACTCAAGGTGGCTTACATAATCCCCCTCCAACTCTCCATCTTATCCTCACATCAACCCTGTGAGGTAGGTTAGGCTGAGAGTCCATGACTGGACCAAAGCCACCCAGAGCTTCATGGCCCAAGTGGGGACTACGGACCCGAATCTCCTGAGTTCCAGTCCAACACTCTAACCCAGTGTTCTGCAACCTTGGGTCCCCAGGTGTTTTTGGCCTACAACTCCCAGCATGCCCCAGCCAGGTTAGCTGGCTGGGGCATGCTGGGAGTTGTAGGCCAAAAACATCTGGGGACCCAAGGTTGCAGAACACTGCTCTAACCATTATTATGTCACACTTGCTATATATCCCCCAACGCTGCTGACTTGATGGGATCTGGTATACTGTACAGTTCAGTGACAGTGCAACAGTTACCAGCGCTATTTGTGATGGCTGGAAGGAACTCTAGGAGAGGTTTTTGGCCAGGGCCCAGGCTAGGGACAGGAGAATCAGTGATGCTTGAGCTCGCTGAGATTCTTTGAGCTTCACTTCTTCGAAGCTCGGACCACATTGCTCCCATTCCTGATTCTGCTCTGTTTTTCTTTTCATTCAAATGGGAACACTATGCATTCCGGTATGAATTTTTTAAGTGTGAGCACAAATGTGTCCTTCCCCACCTGCCCCATTTTTATTTTTTTTAAAAAATGTGTATTTTTCTAAAATGTGCAATTTTCAAACACAAGCCTGGGGATGGGCAAGCTTTTTCAGAAAAGTGTGCTCCCATTTGTGTTTGTGTTCAGGGTTGAAGACAGGACAAATTTTGGTTAAAAATGAATCAAAACAAAATTCTTGCCCTTCCCTAGCTAAGGCGTATTGACTTGTGGGTCCTGCTTGATTGTTACCACTACTCTAACCAGCCTCTGTAGCATCCATCACTCAGGCTTAGCATAAGTCCTATGTGATATTGAGACCCCAGGAATGTCTGGGATTGCCAGGGCTGGGCACAGGGAGTTGTGCCCTAGTCCATGTCTTCTATAGAACCTCTAAAGTTAGGGAGCAAACCAAACCCTTTCCAAATCCGTGCAAGTTTTCTTATTGACATCAATGGAATGTGGATAGTAGGTAAAGGTTTCAGGTGGTAAGAAAACACTGGGGCCGTTAATCATGCTCACAGCATCCATCTTCATTTCTTTTTTGCGTGTGTGGTTCCCCCCACCCCCCAAATATTCTATTAGTTTTTGTTACGTATGATCTCCCTTTTGTGAATCCATGCTGAATATCTTTAATTAAATCATAAGTTTCCCTGTTTTGTCCCTGATTAGTGTTTCCAATATCTTCCCTACCGCTGAAGTTGAGCTTACTGGTGTTTAATTTCTTTGATCTTCCCTAAAGCTGTTATTAGGCATAAGTGTTACATCAGTTGCCCCATCCATTCATTAGTACTCAACTTGCTGTCTGCTTCTACCTTTCTACTTTTAAAATGTTGGTCAGAGCCTACTGGATTTCTTCTTCATTTTCATACCTTAAATATTTGAAAAGGAATATCTATCGTTTTTACATCTTTGCATTCTCTTTTCTTTTTTGACGTCTTTGCCAGCTGATCTAGCAACAGTTATCCATGCCTTGGTTATATTACAGTTAGACTATTGCAATATGCTCTATGTGGGGCTGGCCTTGAGGAGCATCCAGAAGCTTTAGGTAGTGGGAAATGTGGCCGCTAGGCTGCTAACTGGTGGTGCACAGTATTGCGACTGCATCAGTCCAATACTGAAAGATCTCCACTGGTAGCCAAATGTTTTCTGTGCTCAAGGTGTTATTTTTAACCTTTAAAGATCTAAATGGTTCTCAGTATGAACCTGCTCAGTTATTAAGCTCAGCAGGAGGTCATGTTTTGAAGACACTCCCCCTTGCAGAAGCTTGCTTCATGGGCCTGTGGGTCATAGGAACATAGAAACCTGCCTTATACTGAGTCAGACCATGGGCCCATCTAGCCTAGGATTGTCAACACTGACGAGTAGCGGCTCTCCGGGGTTTCAGGCAGGAATGTTTCCAGCCCTACCTGGAGATACCGGGGATCAAACCTGGGACCTTCTGCATGCAAAGCAGGTGCTCTACCACTGAGCCATGGCCCCTCCCCATAGCCATATGGTCCCCATTCTCTCAGTGTTCAGGAGGGCTGGGGTCAAGACACATCCTTTTAACTTGCCTTTTAAAATTGTTCTTATGGTTTTAAAGGTTGCTTTTAGTGTTTTGCTACAGTTTTTATGTGATTATTGTTTCATCTTCTGTTGTTGTTTTTTTAACAGGCCAGTGGCTTACGCTGGCTCAGCTTGTCTGAGCATGGAAAGCTAAGCAGGGTTAGGCCTGGTTATTACTTGGATGGGAGACCCCTCCTCTAGTTTCCTGCATTTAGCAGAGGGTTGGACTTGATAGCCTTGTAGGCTCCTTCCAACTCTATGATCTATGAAATCTATGAACACCACCTTCGTTGGCTTCAGAAAGGTGGTATAGAAATACCATAAATAAATAAATATTCTGTGTTCTCTGTCAATCCTTTCTTCCTCATGATGGTTGTGATTTCAGCATTCTTTTGATCCATTGAAGCCAGTAGGGAAAGTGAGATAAGCTCCGCTGTTGTTAGTACATATCTGCAATCTCAAAACTACCAGAATGCACTGGTGCATTTATTTAAAAAGTTATATCAATATTTGACTGTCAATATTTTTGTTCATGCCCAAACTACAACAGGAAGACATACAAGGACTGGTTCACCCATAGATGTACATAATCTGATTTCTCTACTCTTGAACCCTGTTCCCACAAAATATATATATATATATATATATATATATATATATGGTATAAATACATGAGCAGGAGGGAGTGGGATCACACCTGCTGGACCCACCCTAAATTCTGCATTTTGAGTCAAAGTTCTGAAAAGAGTCTGCATTCATATAAGTTGAATATGCAGAGTTCTCTCTGGGATGAAGAAAACTGGGAAAGGCAAGAAGGGCCATGCTGAATCAGGGCAAAGGTCCATCTGTTCCAACATTCTGTTCACACAGTGGCCAACCAGCTGCCTGTGGGGAAGCCCACAAGCAGGACATGAGTGCAATACCACCCTCCTGCCAATGTTCCCCAGCAACTGGAGTACATAAGCATACTGCCTCTGATACATAGCCATCAGAACTAGTAGCCATTGATGGCCTTATACTCCATGAATTTGTCCAATCCCCTTTGAAAGCCATCCAAATTGGTGGAGTTCCCTGATAGCACGTATGAAGTCACTGCACTGGGGAGGGATGGGTCCAGCTATTTCCAGACAGTCCACGTCAGTTTTGCATGTGTCCATTCATAAATCCATAGTGTCCCAATTCTGCATCCATCAGTGATTTTTTAACCACATGAAAATCCACATTTAAGTATGAATATGTTGTGTGATAATTTTTCATGAACCGTTCAGCAAGAGCAAACTCGCCTTGTTCAGCTCACGCGAGTCTGTTCACGAACGTTCTCCTTTTTAGCTCTGTTCGCGCACCGTTTGCGAACGCAAAAAACCAGATCGGTACATTTATAGGGTTGTGTGAGAATTTTTGGTGAACCGTTCAGCAAGTGCAAACTCACCTTGTTCGGCTCACGCGAGTCTGTTCACGAACGTTCTCCTTTTGCTCAGACCAGCTCACCGTTCATGAATGCAAAAAAACCAGAACGGTGACATCCCGCGGGTGACATTTTTGTATGCATTTTATTCTAAAATATGCATGTTAAGCACAATTTGGTATGTATGTGGTGTGTCTGTGTGTGTGTGTGTGTTTTGGAACAGAGAACTATACTGCAAGAATTGGAGAAGTGTGCAAACCAAACAAAAACTGTGCTCCAATCCATGTATTCGCTCAGGACATGGGAATCAGGTTGGTTCACTTAAAAATGTGGACCAAACAAAATCCTTGAGCATCCCGATTCTGCACATACAGTTATCCTTGTGTAGACTGTGTTCATACATTCAGCTGAATCTGTGCAGGTTGTGAATACAATTCCAGTCACTTCCTGTCCAAATGTTCATATTCATAGACATGCTGCACAAAATGATGACTGGCAACTGATTGTTAAAAATGACATTGAAATGCATTGTGTTGAGGTGATGTGAGGAGATACAAAGGTTCTGAGTGTGATATTATATCTGCGATGGCTTGTTCACATGTGCAATAACTGAAGGCCATGTTGACTAAGAAAATGCTATCCTGGAACAGATTTGGGCTCCGCAACTACACCACAGAGTGCCTTTTCCTAAAGAACTTTCAGAAAAAATGTTTCCTGAAATTTGCAAAACTTTGGATTCATTGGTAATGCCTGCCAATTTTTCTCATGTTACTGTGGGCTTAATGACACAGGCATGTTCATCACTTGATGGCTGTAACAAAAAAAACATTGACTTACATGTGTAAACAACTCCTCGGGGCTATAGAAAGAAGTTCTGTATCTCATCACAGACAGAAATTTCGGATCTCTTCATATCACATTAAACATAAGGAAGTCTTATCACTTAACCATACATGTTGCAAAACTCAAAAAAGGGAACCAGAAGGTAGATCAGTTTGCAGAATTTTGGAGAGATAATCAGTTCTGGCCCACCCACCATCAGGTATTGTTTGAGCTTTGTCCTGCCTGCAACAAGAGTACAATTCTGAATTAATCAAAGCATTAAAATATAGCCTTACAGCTATGCTAACACGTACTAGGGATATGCGAATCAGCAAAACTCAAACTTGCTGAAGTTCTCCGCCTTCCATCTCGAAGCTCATTCCGACTCAAGTCTGTATCAGATTGTGCGCTTTGTTTTCCCCTCTTCTTTTCGCATGAAAATCCGTGCATATTTTCGTGCATATTTTTCCAAATGTACACATCAGTTGTCTGCATTTTTAAAATATACGCATTCTTTCCCCGTGATTAAAGCTTATTTGTGCACATTTTTGAAATGTACTCATTTTGAAATGTATGCATTTTTTAAATGTACACATGCCGTCAACCACAGTTTTTTTTTGGGGCGGGGGGAGTTCATGAAACACATTGCAAGCTCAGAAATGAACGAACTTCAACCACAGATTACGTCTAAGTCTGTGTTTGGTCCAGAAGGTGCGAATTTGGTAAAATCCTGAACTGAAATGAATTTCTCATACATCCCTACGTAGTGAATATGGGAACTATAAGGCCATTTACAGTGCATTTCCAATGAGACCTTACTGCCCAATTCACAGCCCAGTTAAGGTGAAGCTTGTGGATTTAAGGTGATTGAGAGTCTTACTGACTTCAGAGGGACTAAATCGGCTTAATTCGAAGTGCTTCGGATTAATCACTGATTGGCCTCTGAGCAGAGCTATGTACATGCCGCTAACAAGTGAGGTACTTCCACATTAATGTGAACTTAACCTGTTAGTGTGGTGTCTTTTAAAAACAAAAACAAAACTACTCTGTCGTTCACTCACCCATAATGTGCCAAAAAGAGCAAGAAAGGTTGCCTGCACTTTTCATAACTAAGATGGCATTCAACTCCCTGGAAATGCTGGAAACTTGAACATGACTGAGCTAGAATAACAGACTGAATGTTCCCCCCCTCCGCTTTTTTCAGATAAAAGTTGGGCACTGCATGCTACTGTAATGACATTTTATATCTTCTATTCCATAGTCTAGCAGAGGGAGCCACAGGTGTTCCATTGGAATTACTCACACATTTGTCGAATTGGACATTCTGTCATTAAATGGACTTAAAACTAAAAAGCCTTTGTCTGTGGAAGGTGACCAATAGAAAGAGACTTTGGATTATCTGATATCCCATAACTTAATCATATGGCTCTTAAGAGTGAGGCATAAACAGCTGTGTCTCACTAATATGCATGCAATATGTGTAAAGTGATATGCTTTAATTCTAAACTTGTTTTCAGCAGGAAGAAAAAGAAAAAAAGCGTTTAGACAAGGAACATAAAGATTTGGCATTAACCGTTTTTGTTCCTTGAGGCAAAATTATTCATCACCTGATATTTATTAAGATGGCTGCCCTATTTACTCTATCAATATGTACCATAAAGGATCTGTTGAAACATTTTCAAACTTGGACTGTAAACTTTAGCAAATATACCTCCAGTAATGTCTTCTATTGCCCTTTCAGAAACCATAAATAAATATATCTGAAATACAGGGTGTTTTGTTCTTTAAATAAAGAACACTGCCTCCAACAATAAAGGCAAAATAATGCTGTTGTCTTTTTCTTTAATTCATTATTTCTGGGTTGTTTTTTTTAAATGCTACTAAAATATATGCATTTCAAATCTCTTTCCCTCCCCTTAATTGTTAGTTTGTGTTGTTTTCATTTCTTATTACTCAAGTATGTGTGCTTTAATAATATTAAAAACTAAGACAAAGAAACTGTAGATTAGAGACTTTATTTTCAGGGTAAAATGATACGGATAAGTGAGCGTCAACTGACCAGAAATTATTTGCTTCTGTCTGTTAGACACGTAATGGAGTCATTTAACTAGTCAAATTAGGAGCTGTAGAAATGCACTATGCTTCATTACTGAGTTCGAATGGGCACCATTTTACATTTACGTCAAAAATTATCTCATAGCAAATTAATGTTTTCATTGTGCCGAAACACTAAAGCAATGCAGTATTAGCACCACCTAGAGGCCATTTCTAAAATATTTCAAAATCTATTTTTTCATGTAGAAGAAGAAAATAATGATGAATAGATTAGCTTTAAAATTCCAAAGTGTTCTTAATAAGATCACCCCCACCCTTCAGCACTAAAAATGTAAGCTCTTTTTGAGTTGTACAATTTCAGAGCAAGCAGACTGCTTAACGTCAAGGTATATAATGGTGGAACTGCATAGTTTGGGAATGACCATGAATATCAATAGTTGTAATCAATAGATTCTGCATGTTTCAATATTGTGGTTGTGGTCTAAAAAAGATCAACCATTTCCCCTTGAGGTTCCTCCTACCAGAGGTCTTGAGATTTGTTTAAAATTGGAATGTTCTGAGAAGGTTAATGAACACTGCCATCACCATGTATATGAAGAAATTGGCACTCAAATCACTGATTGGAGGGTTTGTGCAGGAACAATATAGGTCTTGAAGACTTGACATTTTATCTTACTTGAACATCTACTACATCTAGGACAGATGTTCTCCAACTTTGTCATAGAATGCCTCCCCAGGTTAAGGCTGCTTGAGACACCTAAAAAGTACTAAACCTTTGATGGCATTTTCGAGCCAGAAACAGAATTTAGTCTATGTTAAAGTGAGGGAGAATAGTGTGCATGAAGGTTTCGAGGGAAGAAATGCAAAGGAATTAAAAACACAACAAGCAAACAAACAAATGAACAGGGAATTGCTTCCACAAATTTCCCGTAGCACACTGAACGCCCAATTCCAATGTCCATTTTTGACATGTTGTCACCCTGATATTCTTTTATATCAGCATTTTCACATGGAGAAATATTTCCTATTAATACACCCCCACTTAGTGACAGCTGGTATTTACCACATCAGGTGAAGAGCTTGGGAGCTAACAGGCTCCCTGATGTGGTAAATGCCAGTTGTCATCACATTGGGGAGGGGTGATGTGAAACCGATGAGGTAAAATAATCTCATGTTGACTTCACCATGGGAAATATGAAGGAGGGAAACAGTCCAGAGTCAAAGGGTAGCTTTCCCATGTGATGCAGAGGTGTGGTACAGAGAATTTGCACTCCTTAATCCATGGGAACATCCATGAGATGAACATGTCTCCATTGGGTGTCTATTGGGTGGCCGGGTGGCCGGCCTGATGGGCGATTAATAAATATAAGAAATAAATAAATAAATAAATAAATATACACATTACTCTTGGGGGAGAGGCATGGATTCCCCTTTCACAAGAAACCTGGAATGAAGGTAATGGAGTTGAATAAACTGCAGCTTTGAGTTTGCAACAGGAGTTATCCATGTAGCTTCTGTTCCTAATGCTTCTGTGCCATGCATGATTATGTTAGCCACTCTGAAAGTTTCTACCTGAAGATCAGGATAGACATTTCTTAGATAAAATTAATTGGAAGTTGCCTTATACCAGACTCTTTGTCTGTCTTGTCCAGTATTATCTATTTGGACTGGAAGCAACTCCCTAGGGTCACTCTCAGGCACAGGCAGACATTTCCCCCCCAAACCAGATCCTTTTTAAAATAATAATAATAATAATAATAATAATAATAATAATAATAGATTGACCCACCACCACCACCACAACAACAATAATAGAAGCGACTGAACCTTCAGCATGCAAAGCATGCACTCTACCCCTAAGCTATGATAGGTGGCGTCGAGAGCACATAATGTAGGCCACCTGCTGAAGCTAAGCAGGTATGAGCCAGGTCAGTGCTTGGATGGGTGACTGCCTGGGCTGCCCACATTTGTTCTGCTGCATTGAGGAGGGGGTTGGACTCGAGGGCCTTATAGGCCCCTTCCAACTCTACAATTCTATGACTCTACGATCCCTCCCCATCAGGTACTGTCCCTCTCCAAATGTATAAGGCCGCTCTAAATGGGTAGACCAAACCTATGGCCAGCAAGCAACAGGCAGCCCACCAGTCATGGCATTTCTTATGGCAGTCCCAGGCAGGAAACAAAAGCAGGACTACTATCAGTCATCTAGTACAGTGCCAGCTCCATGAGGCAAGACACTGAGCCATTCCTGTCACTGAGTCTACCATCTCACTGCCATTGTCACCAGCTGCTATTGCTCCTCATCCTCTTTCTCATCATTGCCACTATTTCATAGGCATTTGACAGCCAGTGAGCAAGGAGACAGTGGTATTTACTGCTGCTCCTTCTTATCACCATCATTGTCTGGGCCAGAGCAAGAGGCAGGTGATCAAGTAAGCCATGGTTGCAATGGTGAAGAGGAGGAGCGAGTCCAGGGTGCTCTTGTCAGTGGGTCCCTGCTAGGGTGTGGGACCTCTGCAGGAGCCCTACCATGCTTACCTTTGATGTTGGCCCCACTCTACTGGGCCACCATACATGGTAGATGGTAGGAATGTATGAGAATTTTGGTTTGATTCATTTTTTACTCAGATTTGCCCTGTTCACACCTCCAAATGCGAACACGAGTGTGCGCATTTTGTGCGTGAAAAGCTCATATGTTCCCAAACTTGCATTCATGTTTGAAAAATGTGCACTTTTCAAAAATGCACATTTTTTCAACGACTAAACATTTTTACACTTTTGTCTAAGGGGAGAAAGTGTACACTTGGGTGTGCATCTTCAAAAAATGCGTACCGAAATGTGCACTTTTCCAGCCTGAACGAAAAGATAAACAGATCGCAATCAGAAAATGGGAATAAGGTGATCTGAGTTTCAAGGTGGAGTTTGGATCATCTGGGCAATCTCTAACAGTGATTCGCCCATCCCTACGGTTGGGATGGTTTTATATTGGTGGATCACAAGTGGTACTGTCCATATACCACATGGTGACACAATTGTATATATTGCCAGAGGATGAATGCTCACTGCATTTCAAGTTATCAACAAAGTCAAGAAAAGGAAGGATTAGGGAAAAGTTTTCCCCTTTAGCCCATCCTTCCCATGCTACACCCCTTTAATATTCTACACATTGGTGGTTGTTCTCCTACCATTTGACAGGAGAGTCATGACTCAATTTAAAATAGCAGTAGCCTGTGTAGTGTAAAGAGCAACATGGCTCACTGCTGGCTCACCTTGTCTGAGCGTGGAAAGCTAAGCAAGGTCAGGCCTGGTTATTCCTTGGATGGGAGACCCCTCCTCTAGTTTCCTGCACTGAGCAGGGAGTTGGACTCAATGGCCTTGTAGGCCCCTTCCAACTCTATGAATCTATGAAACGTTCTGAAATGTTGCTATAGTGAGGCTCCCTAGGTCAGGCTCCTGATGTAGGTGGGAAGCCTTGTTGGAAATGAAATGAGGGATACTCATTCCTGAGATGGTAGAGATGCAGGAGTGCTTTAGCTTTGCCTAATCTGGGCCTTTTGTCAGTGCTGCTGGATCCAGGATTTTGGGGTTCCTCAAGCATGGCACCCTCAAGTGGCCCCCCTAACCTGGAAGAGTCATGTCATGCAAACTGAGAATTCCCTTTGGCTGCATCTGATTTTCTTGGATAGTCTGTGAAAAGTGGGAATAGTAGCACTCTTAGGGCAGTGGTTCCTCGGCTGGTCTTGGGGCAATCCTTTTGAGCTAGTATTGCCCCACCCTTTTTGAGCTAGTATTGCCTTGCAATCTTTTGCAGCTGGCATTGACTTTTTTTAAAGGTGCGTTTTAAAAACTGGGCCTTTGGTGACTGATTTTGGGGAATGTGGTTAGATGTTCCTGTTGATTTTATAACGGCTGTAATCTTGCAATTATTTGTATTACCGTAAACCACCTCAGGTATTTTCTTGTCAAAAGACACATGGTACATAAGCCTACCAATACAACAAAAATAGAATGCAATCCGAAAAAAACACGAATGTGATTGTATATTGCAGAGAACTTCTAAACACACATGATTTGCATTGGGTTCTTCCATTGGGGTAGATTACTGGCCATAGTAAATATTTAAATTCACACATCCAGAGATTTTGCCATGTTACTTCATTTTGAAAGGGAAATGGTTTTTATTTCTTGTATAAGAAAGGAAACAAATATCCATTCATGAAATATTTGAACACAAAAGGCAATAGTCTCATAGCGTGATGAACAAGCAGCATGTCACATGGAACACATCTAGAATTACACTTATCTCTGACACAAATGATCATTTATTCATTAAAATGCTGCCTGCTAACTATAGTTGGGAGACAATAAAATTCCATGTTAATTGTGTCAAGTGTGTAATTTTTGTTAGTACACTGTATTTTTCATATTTCAATGAGATGCTCTTCAGGATCCTTTAGAAAAAAAATCAGATAAATTGCTTGCAATATTATTTTCTCACTAAGTACGATATCTTAGACACGCACTGTGGTGTAAGTTCAAGAATGATGACTATGACTTTAGGGCTATGGTTATAATAATATCAAACCAATAGACAAAACTATATGCAGGAGAGTGAGCTTCCATTTGTTCCAGATGCAGCTTTTAGAATGATTCGCAGCAGTCCTATCCTAACAATATCTACTTGGTTGGAAGTAAGTCCCACTGATTGTAATAGGACTTGCATCTTACTAAATTTGCTTAGGATTGCAATCTTAATATGATCCAGTTTGTGCTGCATTCTGTGAGCTACTGCACCAGCACAAAAAAAGGAGTTTAGAGTAGGATGAAATGCTACAACAGAACAGTGTTCATGTACCTGGTCATTGGCTGCCCCACAGTTGGTTTGCATTACTACCTAAGAAGGCTTGCATGTGGTGGTGGGGTGCTAATCTTGTTCAGTATTTTTTTAAAGTGAGAGGGAGAGATTGAGAGAGGTGAAGTAGCTGCAGCTTAGACTCAACTGTAGGTTGTTTGATCTGAAAGGTTGAAGAGTATTGTCTGAGGCCATTGTCTTATACTTGTGGCCATAGCTCAGTCACAGAGCACATACTGCGTAAACTGCGTAAGGTTCAATCCCTCATATCCTCAGAGACAATCCCCAGTCAGCATAGTCAGTAGTGGCCTAGATGGACCAATTCTCTGTAGAAGGCACTTTCGCTATATCTTTATAACTGCAGAGATTGAACAATTAGAGGCAAGGTAATAGCTATGTTTCTTCCATGTAATATTCTTCTAAAGACAATTTTGTCACCATGGAAGTAGCTATATCAGAGAATCCTTCTGCTCCCATGATATTTATTTTATTTTATTTATTTATTATATTTATATCCCACCTTTTTTCCTGCAAGAAATCCAAGGTGGCTTACATAATCCTCCTCCTCTCCATTTTATCCTCACAACAACTCTGTGTGGTAGGTTAGGCTGAGAGTCAATGGCTGGCCTAAAGTCACCAAGTGAGCTTCATGACCAAGTGGGGACTAGAACCCGGATGTCCTGAGTCCCAGTCCAACACTCTCACCACTACGCCACACTGGCTCACATCAGGCCCTGGATGATTCATACAAGGGAACTGGACTGCCCTGCAGCAATGGCATCACACACAGTGTAGACACGTTGGCCCATGTTGCCTTGTCCCCAGTCCTAGTAGTGCATAACTCTAGGATTCAGTTGTAAGGGTGCATTCCTAAAATGAGATTGTCTAAAGTAGGAATGATGGAGAAATCCAAAACAGATTCAAATGACTTTGGATTTCTATGAGTTCTACATGCAGATTCTGCAGTGAATTGGCATCTGTTCAAGTTGCGCAGATTTTGCGGACTTGTGGACCATATTTTTACTTTCCGGAATTGTATGCAAATTTAGTTGTATGAAAATACAAACATTACTGGAAAATATGCTAATGTATACACCATTTATTTTTTTTAAAAAACCCACAATGTTTTATATCTCTCTTCAGCCTCCGTTGCGTAGCACTCTTTTTGTGTGAGTGTGCTATGCTCATTGATTGCACACCGAGCTAAGAAAAAATCTGCAAAAATGTTATGTGCCAGCAAAACTTCTGCAATTTGTGGCAGACATTTTTGGGCACTTTTCTGAAGGGGGAAAGAATCTGCTCATTCTGTCAATGAGCAGATGACGAAACAAAAGATTCCTGACAATGCACAACAAAACACGGGCTGAAATGGATCAAAGAAAATCCATACATCCCTATCTAAAGTAAGTGCAACTGAAATGAATAGGACTTCCTTTCCTGTAATGTATTTGGATCATAGCACCAAGAATTTAAGAATCAAAATTTGGCCAAACAGCAAGCAAAAAGGAATTGACTGAAGGACTCCTACTGCTGCGGACAGTTCCTTTTTGTTCTTCTGTGTCTGTAGAAATATACCTTACCTACTGACATGAAACTTGTCTGCCGACTCTGCGATGGTTTAGCTTTCATGTTATGTTTACCAAGGCTAGACTGGAGGATCAAATAATTTATAACCATTCCTGTTGGGTTTTATGTAATAACTTTGGAACTCATATAAAGTAATGATCCACAAACTCTTTTAATGTTCATTATAAAATATGAAATATTTCTCAGAACCATTGCAATTATGTGACCAGACATAACTGTTTCACACATGAGTACATACAGGGAGGTTTAACATAACTTTATTATCTTCCTGTCTTTTCCTCTCATTGATGTGATAATAGTGTTTTAATATTTTTCTAGAGAAAAGTTAAACAATTTCGGAATCTCTGCTGAGGCCTACTTTATTGGTTTTTGCAATAGAGTACTCAAGAATAATTGTATTTATGATTAGAATGACACTAATAAACGGTGTATGCATAGAGGAGCAAATACCCCAACAGATTTTTTATATAATTGTGTATGTATATGCCACTATATCTTGCACAAAACTCAAGTAGACAGAAGAAATGAAATATTTATAATCAGTCTATTCCTCTAGGTGTTTCTCATCTGCCCATCACATGCAATTTATATTGTACCTAGGTGGCCCCATAATTTACATGAGGGCCGATTTGTGGAAAACTCGCTGGGTGGGGGGGGGGAGAAGGATGCAAATGGTGAGGAGAGAGGCATTTATAAAAGTAGGGGCCCTTTCTGATGATCCTTTAGCAGCAATGTCGCTTTCTCACCTGCAGCTGAATCAAGCCCAAAGTGATGTGGGAAAGGTTGCTGATATGGTTGCTTTCCACACCAGCATCACTCTTCCACAAATTGGGCTGATGCTGAGATGGGAAGGAGCCATGTCAGCAGTCCCTCCAACTTCTGGCATGTCCCCAAGCCCTATTCGGGTGTTCAGATCCCTACACACTTAGAAACCTATGAGGGGTGGGAGGGAACAAGTATTCCAGCTATGGAGAAAAGTATTCCACCCCATCTGTTGCTGGCACAATGGCTTTGTATGCGTTGGAGGGTGAATGTCTGCAGCTGGGAACCTGCTCTACTTGTGCATGCTCCCTGTGTGATCTAGGACCTGGACAATTAGGGTTCTGGATTGCACAAGGAGCCAACATGACTACAAAAGACTCTTTCCTGCAGACATTCAGAGGATGGGGCTGGTGATTGAGGGGGCAGAATTACTGCTCTGGTGCCTGCTCTCCCTTGTGCGATTCTGTTCATGTTGGGGATTTGAATGCCTGCATATGGAGTGTGAGTGATCCACATTGTAGCAGCTCCTACACCTGGGGGAATACCAGAAGGGGGAATACTAGAAGGGGCCCTAAGTGTTTCTTCCCTGCCGATCATATATCATTTGAATCCTACCAAGAGAAACGTTCATGCCATACACAAGGATTTAATTGTGGAAACGCATGGGTGGGGGAAAAAGAGATTACAGGATAACTACTAGTCCATGAAGGGAAGTGGCTGAGATGAGTAGTCTGGGTGCTTTGATTTCTCTACTTGGAAACCTGAGTTTAAGTTGAAGGAGTCTTCCTTCAACAAAAAATGATCATGTCGAGATGGTAGTTATTGTCTCACTTTAAGTCAAGTGTGGGGAACAATTTTTCTATCAAGGGCTACATTCCTTCAGGGGCAATCTGTTAAGGACTGCATGCTGGTGGTGAATGGGCCAGAGCCAAAAGTGGACGAGGCCACCCTTTCCTCTCTATTTCTGCTACAACTCTCTCTCTCTTGCTCTCCCACTCTTCCTCCCCATCTAGTGGGCTGCCAGGGAAAAGGCAGATCGCTATTGCCAGAGCTCTGAACTGATTGCTTGTAGAGTAGGGATATATGACAATTTTGTTTTTGTTCACAAAACACACAAGCATGGCATGGTTTGAAGCCCCGGACACCATCAAAGCATGTGTGTGCACTGAAAATTTGGCAAATTGCCGAACATGTGCTCGTGTTCCATTTGTGATTTGTGCAACATTCCCAGTTCTATTTTGAACAAATTTCTCCTATAGACTGAATCAGCCCTGCTTTAATCTTTGGAGGAAAGTTGTGCAAATTCAGGGAAAATTGAGCAAATTCCCTCTTTGTGCCCAGGGACCAGCAATCGCAAACATGAACAGGAATCAGGCACAAGGTGAGTGGTGAGATGATGTTTGGAGAATCCTGTCAATCTCGAACATCCCTCATCTTCCCATTCCTAGTTGAGGGCTTTTGAAATTAGGCCAAGACCCTGAGGTTGCCAACCCCTGCTTTAACAACTTTATCAAAACATTTTGCTTCAGTGGATGTTCTGAGTGAGCAGAAATCTTCCAATTTGCCTTGCAATTTTGCTTCAGGCAACTCTAGTGATCCCTGTGTTTTTTTGATCAGGGTTACCCATGTTTCCAGAGAAACAAACAGCACAAACAAACAAACAAACTTCTATGTCCATGCGTCACTGCCATTGCCTGCTCTTTTTTTCAGTTCATCTTGGAATTACAGCAGATGTGTACAGCAGATGTGTTGATTTAATGATCCCACATCCTGCTATGAATGGGCCAGATGGAGGAGGGAACTGAGAAATATGCCTGAGAATAACATAGAAGCCTGGCCACAGTGAGGCTTCCACACTCCACACTCCCCTATCTTTCTTCGGCATAGCCCCAAGGAGGAGATTAGAATAACTGTAGATTAACCACAGTTTAGTGTTACATCTGAACCCTAAACTGTATGTAATCTTAACTAGAGTTAAGCCCTATTCAGTTGTTATAAAAGGTGGTGAATCTCACCATGCAAGAAGGAACAGGTCCGCACCGAGTAGGCCAGCCCCTGATGTCGCATCATCTCATAGCCCCCCCATCCATAGTTGTCCATCCATGCAGCAGAAATGCCTGCATTGGGGAGGCTTCACACGTACAGCTGTATGCGAATATGCTTCCAGGCAATTCAGAACCCCGATTGCTCAGGGATACATGTGAAGGCCTCCCCGCTGCAGGTGTTCACACTGTATGCATGGATGCCTGTGGATGGGTCTGTGAGATGATATGACATTGAGGGTGGGGCTGCTCTTCCTGGCCCCATTCCTGCTCACATGGTAAGTTTCACCACTTTTTATAAAGACTGAATAGGGCCAAAGTGAAAGGAAGCCGGCTTCATGAACTATGGTTTGTCACTGGCTCTTTTCCTCTAACTATGGTTAAGAGAAACAGGCAGTTTGTCCAAGTTTGGATGTCATGACAAACTGTGGTTAGTCTAAAACAGAAGGAGAATCATCTGAACCCATCCTTACAGCTGTTTTGGAAGAGGAGAGGGAGGGGACTGTGTGAGCCGAAAGCTTCCTGTGCTTCATCCTTATAATGCTAAACCGTGGTTCAAGTAGCCGCTGTCTTTACTGGGCAGGTCAGTACCATCAGCTCCAATGTGCCTATGTTCTGAAGGGTCTGCAGTGCACTGCATACATTCTCTGACTTCATTACTCCTTCTTATCGTGAACTCAGGTGGTGAGTGTTGACAGAAAGTGGGGGAAGCCCAATGGGTACTGAGCATGCTCAGTGGCCAAAGAATGTTGAATGTTTGTTGGAAAAGACAAAAAATGAAATTCCCACCAGGGAAGCGGGGTGAGCAAAGTGCCCTGCTTGGTGGGAATGGCTGGATGGAACCTTGAACAGGAGCCCTCTTTGGAAGGTGGATGCACTGCCACATTTCATTCCAGGTCCCCCTTTTCTGCTACTGAAAGCCAGGTCAGTGCTGACACACTGGGGAATGGAACAGGAGTGGAATCAGTGCCTGGTGGTCTAAACATCATCCTTGTTTAAAGAGGACCCATTTGCTCCACTGGTAAACTTCCCTCTTTAGCTGAAGTAGGTATGTGGTGGCCTGCCTGCAACATAGACATGGGCAATGTGGAACCCAGTGAGATGTGGCATCTGGGACAGAGCTCAATCGTGAAAAGAAAGAGGCTTAAACCGCACAAGCGAACAACGTAGATGATACTGAAATAGGAGACAGAGTGGGATCTCATAGGTCAAAGGTCTTCTTTTTCCCCACCTGCATTTCATGCACAGCACCATTTACTTAGTCCTTATTCAGAAGGCACAGAAGGCATTTAAGCAATCGCAAGGACAATAATGGAGAAACATTATTTCCATGAGTCAGGGATAAACCACTGAATGATCAGTAAGCAAAGCCAAGGATGGAGAACTGTGAATCCGATCCGTTATGCACAGTCCTTTCTAATGTGAGGAAACAAATTTGTTAAATCATTTCACACTGACTCTTTTCTGGTGGGATAGCTCTGTTCTCTACATTTAAAGTTAAAATTATTTCATTCTGCGTTACGCAATTCTAATGCCTTGAAGTGGGATTCTGCTTAGTTGTGCTTTTTCTGGTTGAAAAATATGGTGTAACTAATGACACAATGAAAGGGATAATAAATTCACAAGGTGCAAAGGATGGGTGTAAGAAAAGATATATGCCTTTCCCTAAAAGTAGTTAATTTAGAGTGCTATCCTATGTTTAGGCAGAAAATAAGGCCTACGGGTTTAAGTTGCATGTGTCTGTCAAAGTGAGATGGTTATTTTTCCTGCAAGGTGGCTTGCATAATCCCCCTCCTCCTCTCCATTTTATCCTCACAACAACTCTGTGAGGTAGGTTAGACTGAGAGTCAGTGACTGGCCCAAAGTCACCCAATGAGCTTCATGGCCGAGTGGGGATTAGAACCCGGATCGCCCGAGTCCCAGTCCAACACTCTAACCACTAGGACACACTGAGATGATAATGTGGGCAGTGACTTGATGTATGGATCAGGTTATTTTTTCCCCATGTCACCACCACAGAATCCTCCCTACCCAACCTTAAGGGCTTTGCTGGCATGGCCATCTGCCCCTGTATACAGACATAGGGGAGTACTTTATATGGAGGAGTGCCAAGGACTGCCAGCTGTCCACTAAGGCAAACATCCCTAACTGGATGAGGCCAAAGAACTGGCAATTGTTGCTGTTCCTCAGCAGTCAGCAATGTGGGTTAGAGATTCTACTAAAGGTGAAACAGCAGTTCCTCAGACATGAAAACACTTGCTGGAGGAAGTCATTGGGATCAGCCACAGCCCACAGCCATCCGAGGAAGGTGCACAGTGTGCAAGATAGAGCCCATTGTGAGAATCGGACTGCAGAGTCTAGAAAAGGTCTGCACAGTCATCCATCAAGCAGAGCTCAACACAGCAGGCATGTATGGTGCAGGGTGGCCAGGTGTCCTCTTTTACAGAGGAGAGCCCTCTATTTGAAGGGTTGCCAGAGGACTGACCAGTCCAAGTCCAGTTGAAAGATAAAGAACCATCAGCAGGAGGAGCTGGGCCTTGAAGTTGCCCGTCTATTGGAAGGGCTGACCTGCACAAGTCCAGTTAAAAGATAAAGAACCATTAGAAAGAAGAGCTGGGCCTTGAAGTTGCCCATCAACAACACCTGGATAGCAGATGGAGCAAGGCACACAGGTCAGCAGGTCGCAGTCTTCCACATTATGTTGAAATGTGCCGTATTTCTATTTAGATGTTAATCACTATTTCTAAATTTGCATCCACACATATAAATCAGCATATGCAAATCTTAGGCAAACCACTCTCCTCTCTTGTCCTCTGTTTCCTCTTCTTTGGTGATTCATAAATGGCCACTCTAGGAGAGATTGCCCGATCCATGAGGCAAAGCTGTGTACACAAATGTCTCTTGCGTGTGTAGATGGTTACTGTTACGTGTGGATCTCCCGAGCAAGCAGAAGCGTTCCCATTCGCTCTGATGGGGATGCATGTGTTACATACACTACACTATCCCTAATATCGAGTGAATGAAGAAACCTGTGTTCTTCTCAGGATGTTCAAAGCAGTGGAGGCTGGTGGCTCGAATGTTAGTGAGGAGGTGTGTCCCCTCTGGGTTTTAGTCTTAACTTTTAAGGAGCTATCCATGGTGCTGCTGAACCCTACCCCCAAAATAGGTTTAACACCATGGATAGCTCCTGTAATAGTCAGACTGAAACCCAGAGTGGATACACACACACCCTGATGACGACGACGAATAATAATAATAATAATAATAATAATAATAATAATAATAATAATAATAGTACCAATGCATTTTAAATGTTAGGAGTCTAACATCCATACAGGTTGACTGTAATCTACCAAACATTCAACTCCTATTCACTTCAATGGAGGAATGTTGTTTGGTAGCTGGCACCCAATGTTACGTTCACTCAGCCACCTTTTATCCCTTGCCGTTGTGTTTGATATAGAAAGGAGCATCCTTGTCTGTAGCCCTTAGTGTTCTCTTGCCCCCGATGTCTGTAGAATTGTTGACTGTCAATATCATTAAGCGTACATCTGGCACACTCAGGTTAGGTCGTCCGCAGTGCTGTCTCTTGAGATTCGGAAGATGTCACTCCTGTCTAAGTGGCGGAGTGATAATACATCTGTACTGTCGGTGTGTGACACCTCCCTGTCATGTGGCTTTGTCAATGGGCAGCAACTCCTGTCATTTTGTTATGAGACCTAACACAAAGCACACATCTCCTTGACAAACCATCAGCGGCAGAGCAAGACGAGGAAAAGTTTGTCAGCTGCCCTGCAGAATCCAAATACTTTCATTTTGATAGCCTCTGTGGAGCGATGCCATTCTCGCTCCTGTATGTTCTCAAGAGCAACTTTTCTCATCAGTTCTGTCTTCTCTGTTGGGGGGGGGGAACTGTCTATACACATTTGGTGCCATTTCTCTGGTCACTAGCTAAGGCTAGAAATCTGGGACTAGCGTGGGCAATGCTGCAACATGCACTAGCTGTGGGCAGCAATATCCCCATTCTAATAGTCTGTAAGGAGGCAGGGCTCACTTGGCAGACCAAAGATAGTGAGCTGCATTGCAGGGGGTAGGAAAAATATATATATTAATTATAAGGGGTGCAGATCCCAGTGCAGTACTCTTAAGGAAGTGTGTGCATGTGTGTGTGTGTGTAAAATTTAAAATAGTAGTGGCAGTACTTGTGATACCATGTGTCACATGTCATAGCTCTGTCCAATAGGCAGTGGATGCTGGTGACTCCTATTTTAGTGGGGCTCCTAATCCATTGCAGCTTTCATTCTGAGCTCAATAGGAGCTATCCATGGTGCTCCACCTAGTTTGGGGATGGGGTTCAGCACCATGGATAGCTACTATAAAGCTCCAAATAAAACCTGCCATGGAGTAGGAGCCCCCACTGAAACAGGAGTCACCAGCCTCCCCTGGAAACGGATACCCATGACACTAAGGCAAACATCTCTAACTGGAGCAGGCATAAGGACCGGCATTTGCTATTTCCCAGCATATTGGGTTAGAGATTCTACAGAAGATGAAACAACAGTTCTTCAGACATGAAAACCCTTGCTGGAGGAAGTCATCTGGGTTCAGCCACAGCCCCACACAGCCATCCCAGGAAGGTGCACAGTGTACAAGATAGTGCCCGTTGTGAAAATCTGACTGAAGACATCAGACAAGGTCTGCACAGTCATCCATCAAGCAGAGCTCGATACAGCAGGCATGTATGGTGTAGGGTGGCCAGGTGCCCTCTTTTACAGAGGAGAGTCCTCTATTTGAAGGGTTGCCCGAGGACTGTCCTCTATTTTGAAGGCATCCTCTATCCGAAGGGCTGACCAGTCCAATTCCCCTGACCTCCACCCTAAGTATTAAGAATAAGCTTATGTTTTTTGCTCCCTAATAAAAAGCACAAACTCAGTGTTCAGGTCAGATGACAGAGTAAGAATTACCAGTTCTCCTGCACTAAAACTAGGTATCTGTACTACATCTGTGAAGTGTAAGCAGATTTCATTATTTGGCACTGATCATCATTTGTTCTTATTAGTTACTCATGGCCTTTATATTTATATTGTTCTTATCTAGGGAAATAAATCTAACATATTTTCTTGGTGGTAGTAGTAAACATTTGTGAGGCTGACATAACAACATAGAATATAATTGTCTACTGGAGAGTCATACCAATGGTGATGGTAGCTTGTTGACTTGGAGGTTAAAAAAAATCATCTTTCTCTCCTTCTGCCTTCTTCTGCATGCCTCCGAATACACCTGATTTGTGATGATAACTCACTGCACTAATTTCTTAATGCTTAATTATAAGATGGCAATCACAAAAAAAGAAACATTTGATTGTTCAATGAAAATGTGAAAGTTTTATATTAATAATTATCAATCAACGCATCTTGTAATCTGAAGCACCAATCAAATAAGAGCTGAAATATTTTTTTTTTGCTCTTCTAATTAAGGTTTGTCTTCTCTGCCTTCATTGTGCAGAATTGCCCTGATGTGAGTTTTGTATTCGGGATGCCTGAAGGGTCTTTACTAAAATTTAGCTTCTATTGTCCTTTACCTTTACAAGCAACCATCCCTCTATGAATTTGAAAGGCTATGAGAGGTTTTAATTCTAGAGATGCAGCAAAGTTTTGTGGGCTTAGCAAGTTTTTTGCAGAGAGTTTGCAGTTGTGCCATTACGCAGAGGCTGGTTCATTCAGCCCGCTGAAGAGCAGCTTGCAAAAGAATGAAAGATGCCAGAACTATCAGCACTTCAGACAGTTGATGCAAAGTGTGTGTGTGTGTGTGTGTGTGTGTGTGTGCGTCTGTGCGTCTGTGCGTCTCTCTGTGTGTGTGTGTTCTTTGTGGGCTGGATGGGGGAAACCATGTCAGGTGTTTTTAACAGGTCTACTTTGTATTAAATATTATTTTAGCTGTTAAAGTGATTTTAAATTTTATACTGTGGGGGAAAATATATGATTGTTTTATTGTGTTATGGCCCTGTTTTAGGAACTGTTGTAAGCCACCCAGAGAGCTTCAGCTATTGGGTGGTATAGAAATTAAATAAATAATTACATAAATATTCTATCTATCTATCTATCTATCTATCTATTACTGCACATTAAAATGCAGAAAACTAAAAATAAGAAATAATAATGATAATGTCTAACAAGAGATAATTTATTTATTTATTTGTTTATTTGTTTATATTTTATAGATTTCAATCTTGCCTTTGAGGATATCTAACCCCACACAGCAGTTATCATAAGGAGGTTAACTACTCAACTAACCTTCTTCTCTTATAGGGATGTATCCGCTCGCCTCGAGCAGACATACTAGAGCCGAAATTGGCCCCGCTAACGCCCGCAAGAGGCGAGCGGGCCTTACCAGATTCCAGTGGCCGCTCGACTCTCCGCGTCGAGAGTCACTGAGGATCGAGTGGGGGGGGCACCATGGAGAGGAGAGGCCGGGTGGGGGCGGGGGGCCCCATCAGGTTTGTGGACACCCCTATCTACTATTGGAGGGTTGGCCCCTAAAAGGTTTATATTTATCAGAGTATGTTTTGTTTTGTTAATTGGATTTGGATAGTCACATACCTAAAATGCCAACTAGATTATCCAAATATTTTGGATTCAATCAATTTGAAGTTTATTATAGTTTTGTATTATTGGCCTGATCCAGTTGGCCAGGTACTCTCACAAGGGCTCAAACCAAGTTTCCAGTGAATCAGAGCAGCCCAGCCACCTTTTCACTGTTAGAGAGTAAGAACAAAAGACTGCCTATGTCAGATCAGACTAAGAATCCATCTAGACCAGTCCTGTATCTCACAGTGTGCAACAAGATGCCCTGGGAAGGTCAAAAGGTAAGCAAGATGGAAATAGCCATCTCCTGGCTCTTGCCCCCTGCATCTGGTAATCACAGGAACCCTGAATATAGAGGTTCTATTTAGATGTCATTCATTCATTTATTTCATTTCTAAACTGCTGAACAGCCGAAGCTCTCTGGACAGCTTACAAAGATTAAAACCTTAAAAACACTAAAAAAAAAAACACAACCCCCCCCACACACATTTACATACATTATAGCTAAAACAATTTTAAACAGTCAACAGTGAGAAAAATCTGGGACCTGATTAAAACCTCATCATAGGCGGCCAAAGGCCTGAGAGAAGAGGAAGGCCTTAACCTAGTGCTGAAAAGATAACAATGTTGGTGCCAAGTGGGCCTCATTGGGGAGATCATTCCATAATGGGGGGGTGTCACCACTGAGAAGGCCTTCTCCCTTGTTGCCAGCTTCCAAGTCTCTCTCGGTGGAGGCACCTGAAGGAGGGCCTTAGATGATGAATGTAGTACATGGGGAGGTTCATGCTGGGAGAGGTGCTCTGTCAGGTATTGTCGTCCCCGAGCCATGTATGGCTGTATAGGTCAAAACCAGCACCTTGAATCCAGCTCAGAAACATACAGGCAGCCAGTGCAAATAGCTTGGCTAATAGCAATTGATAGACCAGTTTCCGTGAATTTCAGTACAGGCAAGTCCCCAGCTTATGAATGAGTTCCATTCTTAAGAATGTCTTTAAGTTGGATTTGTATGTAAGTTGGAACAGCATAGCGTTTTCTACGTTAAAATTGGCATTTACACAAATTGTGTAAATTACGCAAATTGTGTAGTATACCACGCCATGTGCTCTACGTAAGCGCAATAGCGCCGGGGAACCCAGAAGTCCGTTCTTAAGTATGGGTTGTCTGTAAGTCGCATGTTCTTAACTCAGGGACTGCCTGTAGTCCTTTGTAAAAGCCATCTAACAGTCCAAGTATCACCCCTTCTGGCAATGGAAACACAGTGGCAAATGACACTTTCTTCTATCGATCCTGTATCTACTCTCAATACACACCTTCTTGTGTGGCATCGATGTGCATCCTGGAGCCCCGCTGAATATTGGATTATGGCATCCTGGACACATCTCCACAAGCTCCACAAAAACCAAATGGAGAGTGATAGCCCTCAACCATACCACTAGCCCATGGATGAGCCTCTAGTCCCATTCCTACTTGGGATGCTCAAGTATTTCATTTAGTCCACATTTTTAAGGGAATCATCCTGATTTGCACTTCTTGGACAAATCTGTGGAGTATAACACAATTAGCCTTCAATTTTTGCACTTCTCCAAATTGTGCAATACAGTACCACAAATGCATTAAAATGTGCATTTTAAGTTATTTTCTGGTAAAATGCACTCAAAGGTGCATATCTTGTGGGGGGGGAGGCTTAAATATGATGAATGTTCATGCATTTTAAAAAGAGAAATCACAGATGGATGTGGAAACGGGACAGACTTACTAATGAAATAAAACCATGTGACACTGACACAGAACGGAAGTAGACTGATCCATCCATCTCTAAAATTTCCCACCCACCTCTAGTCCTCTCCTACAAACCTTCCTACTCAACACAAGCCTCCGACCCACTTTCTTTATATGCCTGCTTACTTTCCTGCTACTGTTGCAATGATCAAGAGCAGGGGAAGGAATGGAGGAATCTCCCTACCCCTGCTTCAATTTGCGTCTCTCTAGTGTCTGGTGAGCTACCATACAGCTTCATAGATTTCATAATAGAGTTGGAAGGAGCCTACAAGGCTATCGAGTCCAACCCCCTGCTCAATGCAGGAAACTAGAGGAGGGGTCTCCTATCCAAGTAATAACCAGGCCTGACCCTGCTTAGCTTTCCACACTCAGACAAGCTGAGCCAGCATGAGCCACAGGCCTGTTTGCAGGTGCTAATACAATCCTCCACACACTTACCTTCAAATAGGTCTAATTAAACTCTAATCCGGATTGAAATATGAGTTGACATCCATAGCATTGCACAGTATGATTTGAGAGACCACAGAAAGTACAGGCTTACCATGCAGCATAGTTTGGGTGCCAAAAGAAGTCAGTTATTTATTTTATCATTATTATCTTTAACCAAGGGGAGGTTTCTCTTGGGACATTCCACCTCAGGCACCAAAATACCTTGGGCTGGTCTAATTCACACTTCTTAAGAAGCTGAACTAGAAAAGATGTGCTGAACTTCCAGTCGTGTAGTGAACAGAGAGAGAGAGAGAGAGAGAGAGAGAAAGAGAACACAAAGTCATAATTTTGGCATCGTGGGTAAGTGGGAGGTGCCTTTGCAAAAACAACAACACCCTGATTGATGAAAATTATGAGTGATTATGAGCATGTATATATTTAATCATATTTAAACATACAATATAGATCTGACATTTTATTTAATCCCAATTTTAATCCTTTTTTGGATTTACTTTTTTCAAAGAAAGTTGTACTATTTTTTCACAAGCAAGGAAACATTCATACCTGGAGATCAATATATTTTGCATGCGCTGCAATGATGGCCTTTAGAGTGCCCTTCAGTAGTAGCTGGACTGCTTGCCTTCTTTTAATTTTGCTTTAATTTCTACCTTTCAATGAGCCAGTGTAGCACAGTGACTATGACTGCAATCCTAACACATTTACTAGGGAGTAAGTCCCACTGAGTTCAGTGAAACTTTCTTCCAAGTAAAAATGCATAGGACTGTGCTGTACAGCTACCTATGCACACTTACCTGGGCATAAGACCCATAGGAGAATAGTGGGAATTGTTTTTCTCTCTCTCCTGATTAAAGAGGTATAGGGATAGTGGTATAAGAGAATGAGTTACATGTGTGTCAAATGCAACTGTACGACTTGAGACGGGCCTGCAAAAGATCGAAGCTAGGGGCTAGGGCCTGGATTATGGTTTTCAGCTTCTGGCTGAGGCTAATTTTCTTACTGTCCGGTTTAGCTCAATTCACCTTCTGGGATGGATTTCAGTCTACTTGGAAGCAAGCAATTTCCCAAAAGATCCAGCAATGTGGTCTCTCATTGCAGCATCTTATTTCTATGGGCCCGGAGAAGGCCAGGGCAATTTTCAAGCAGCGTACCTTGAATATAGACCATCAGCTTGATCTTAGTACTGTGTCCTGCCAAATTTTCATCAATAGAGCGCCCCAAATTTCTTTACCAGCTAACTATCTTTTTGCGCTTTCCGTTCCAAAACATTGTAGGGCTTTTACTTTAGCACGTTTCAATATCCTTCCCTCAAAGGTTTTGGAGGGCAGATACCAGAAAATTCCCTATCACAATCGTAAATGCCCTTGTGATTCTGGTGAGGTTGAATCTGTGACTCATGTTCTCCTTTATTGCTCCTTTTACCGAGATTTGCGGAGAACCTTTATTGAACCATTTCTCCGAAATACCCCTGGACGCTCAGATGCCTTTCATACATCATTACTTCTTTCGGATCAATTTCCCACAATTACTTTACAAGTAGCTAAATTTTGTGCTGCCACCATTAAAACCCGTCAACAGGTGATTTTAGCATGTTCTTAACACTGTATTGTATGTATGAACCTTGTGTATCTTGTTTTATTTTTTGTAATTTATACTGGTCATTGACTGTAATAAACAGAATTGAATTGAGAATGAGTTACAACGTCCTCGGTTGAATTTCACCTCCATCATGAACTGGCAACAAGCCACAGGCAACAGGCCTGTGGCTTATGCTGGCTCTGCTTGTCTGAGAGTGGAAAGCTAAGCAGGGTCAGACCTGGTTATTACTTGGATAATAATAAGTTTCCTGCATTGAGCAGGGGGTTGGACTCAATGGCCTAGTAGGCCCCTTCCAACTCTATGATCTATGAATCTATGAATCTATAATACAGGTGATGTGATTTGAACATTATACCAAAGCTAAGTAAGTAAGTGTAAGCATAGGGGGAAGCCATTGTGAGGCTAATGGGATATATATAGATAGATAGATAGACAGACAGACAGACAGACAATCCGTTACACTTCCACAGCAGTTGATTTAACAGCTCCTGGTCTGTAGCTTGATCAAAAGAGGAAAGATGTAGCAAGTTATCATCTTTGAAGGTCTTTTAAATTCATTTGGTATGGCAGAGAACCAAAAAATTCAGCTGGAAATTTACATGGCAACCGTTGAAACTTAGATTTCCCTGTGTATATATGTGGTTTACTGTGTAATAGATTTAACAGTTCTCAGGGGTGTGGGGTGTGAGCAGGGGGCAGGGGGGCTTGAACCATTGGACTTCTTATGAATGAACTGCATTTTCTTTTCTTATAAAACCTTCAAATTCCCCCCCCCCATCCCTTTTGTAGACCCAACTATAATCAAGATATTAGCGAACAGGGTTTTGTGGTTGTTGGGTAGCAGGGGGGGGGCGGGCGGGAAGGGGTGTTGTATGTATTTTCTGCCCTTTAAGAACAGCAGAAAACAGGCTCGCTTTGACCTTGTTAATGCAGGGCCACTTCAGTAATCTGTGCATAATGATTTTTTACATTAAGGCCCAGCTTGCTTTGGAACCCTTGTATGTCGCAGTAATATAAGAACAGTCATTTTGCACATTCCGATCCCATTATGTTACATTGTTACTGAATAAAGACTGGTATTATGTTGCTCCTATAAAGGGCAGAAGTGGCCGGAATTTTATCTGCTGAACGAATCAATCTGGATTATGTCAGTTGAAAAGAATTGTGGACTGCAATCTCCAGCAGATGGGGGGTGGTGTGTGTGTGTGTGTGTGTGTGTGTGTGCTTTAATAAAATAAAATAAAAGTATCTGTTTGGTTTCACTGAATGCATCGACTAAGATAATACCTTGTGGTAAGGCCGTGTGTTTTTTTCTTCCCCGTCACCTTTCATATTTCTTTTTTCAATGAAGACTCCACCAATTATCATTTCAACATTTGGTATTAGGAGATCAATTGGAGGACTGAATGCTATTTCCTAACGTTAATACAGTGTTTTCTTTAAGCTGCCTTTGACGGGCTGTGGGAAAAAGACTGAGCAAATAATGAGAAAAGGATTTGGAAAAAAGACAGTGGGTGGAGCTTGGCAAAGGATGTGAACTATTCATCAACAACTCAACAAGGACGGTGGAAATAATAAGCACCCCTTAAAGAAAAAGAAAATGGGAAGGTTCCCCCCCCCTTTCTTCTTCTTCTTTTTATGACACAGGTTTCTAAAAAGAATCCTAACATATTTCACTCTAAAGTTTGTGGAACTTCCTGATTAGCCAATTTTTTAACTTCCTGAAATCAGCAAAAGCAAGAAAGCAAATGAATCTCTTTGAAATGGATCACATGTATTTAAAAAACCACAACTGTGTGCATTCTTGCAATCAGTGGACAAAGACGTGTCTAGTTTCCTGACTGTTCCTGCAGATTTTTTCCAAGCAACATTGTCATTTAATATCTAAAGAACATTAATATATTTCTTTTGATACCGGGGGAAAAAAGCCTCAGAGAAATCCCTTGTGTGAAATAATTTGTGTGAACTTTGAACCAACCAGAAATGAAATCTAGCTCTTATTATTCACTTTATTTACACAGTACAGAAATGGTTTGAAACCTGATACTGACATGGATATAACATACACATTCAGAGCAATGTTTAAAAGAAAATAACTTTTTAACATTTGGGTGTGTTAGTTCCCCGTTCCCCTTTTAGATAGCAGTTTGCTATTGTGGCAAAAATGTTTACCTTCCAAATGAATACACTTTTAAAAAAAATATTATTGTGCTCTGAATTGCTGGATTTCTACTGAGCAGATCTAATTCCACCATCTGCAAAGTTCCCGATTTTATAATACTTATAAGCTGTTTTTAATCTATTTTTACTGCCATGTTCTGTCCTGAAATGTCAAAGAGTGCAGAATAGGTCTTGGAATTAACATGACAGTTAAGAAACTTGGCAAGGTTTTACAGCAGATTGTGACATTAACAAAATACAAAGGAGAATTGTGAAATTAACATTAATGCATGCTTGCAGACACTATAAAATTCTATATGTCCATGATCAGGGAGCTAAAAATAGGGATATTTTTTTTTTTAAATGTTGATGCCATTAAATGCAGATCTCTGCTGTGAAAAGAAATTTCCATATGAAAAGCAACTTAGTAAAAAGTAATGCTGTAATCCCTCTCTCTGGGTTGAACAACAGGTTTATGTATCCCAGGTCAAGTACGCATATGGCTCTTTTTGTTTGCCAATTTTTTTGTGTTAGGCTTTTTGAATCTATGATGAGACTGCTTTAAAAGCACCAACATTGTCTTTCAACAGCTGCAAAAAATATAAGATGATAGATGGGCTGATAAGTGGTGGTGGTTATTAAAATTCACAGATTGAGTATTAAATCACGAGGGGTGCACCCTTTTTCAAAGCAGAGAGCTTAAAAGCAGTGCTATTCACGGTGGCTCCAAAGAGGTTCTTCTCCAAACACTGTACATCCTGTGGCTGAACAGTTTCGGTCCCACTGGACCGGAGTGTCGGAGGCATTCAGCAACCTCCAAAGTGTTGGCCGGCTGGCCGGCCGGCACACAAGCTCTTTTGGCAATGGAAGCAAAACGTTAGCATTTTAGCCCCAGTCTAAACAAAGCCCTAATAATTTGCACAGATAATGAAGTGCGAAAGTGGAAAGTTAAATTATTGGAGAAAGCCACGAGGGAAAAAGATGATAAAAACTGAATAATATACCCAGATTAAAGGTAATGCTTTGTATTTAAGTGGTCTTGTGAGAAGGCAACTAATATTGTGGGGTTTTGCGTTCCACACACCTGTAAGATAAAAGCAGCCATCCTGAAGCTCTGCGGTCATAGCTGTTTGAGCAGCAATGGGATTCTTAGCAGCAGTCAGTCATGTGCAGGGAGCTCCAAAGAACTGCCCAAGGATGTGTGTGAGAACTTGTATCTTAAACAAATCTCCCACTGTCTGGATTTCCAGAACAAAATGGGTAGAAATGGGGCAGCCATTTTGATCACCACTGTGCCTATGTGGTAAATGTGATATGCCACATCTCGATGCACCTGCCACATGCCCAGTGCTATTCAACATTTTTATCAATGACTTGGATGAGGAGGTGCAGGGAATGCTTATCAAATTTGCAGATGACACAAAGTTGGGTGGAACAGCAAATCCCCTGGAAGACAGAAACAAAATTAAAAGTGACCTCGATAGGCTGGAGCGCTGGGCCGAAAACAACAGAATGAAATTTAATAGGGATAAATGCCAAGTGCTGCACCTAGGGGGAGGAAACCAAATGCAGAGTTACAGAATGGGGGACACTTGGCTCAACAATACTACAAGGGAGAAGGATCTTGGAATTGTGGTAGATCACAAACTGAATATGAGCCAGCAATGCGATGTGGCTGCAAAGAAGGCAAATGATATTTTGGGCTGTATTAATAGAAGTATATTTAATTATTTATTTATTTATTATATTTATACCCCACCTTTTTTCCTGAAAGGAACCCAAGGTGGCTTACATAGTCCTCCTCCTCTCCATTTTATCCTCACAACAACCCTGTGAGGTACATTAAGCTGAAGTCAGTGACTGGCCCAAAGTCACCCAGTGAGTTTCATGGCCGAGCGGGGACTAGAACCCGGATCTCCTGAGTCCCAGTCCAACACTCTCACCACTACGCTACACTGGCTCTCAGTATAGCTTCCAAATCACGTGAAGTGAAATTCCCCTCTACTCAGCACTGCTTAGGCCTCATCTTGATTACTGCATCCAGTTCTGGGCACCACACTTTAAGAAGGATGTAGAAAAAAATGGAGAGGGTTCAGAGGAGGGCAACAAAGATGATAAAGGGACTGGAAACAAGGTCCTATGAGGAGATACTGAAATAACTGGACATGTTTAGCCTTCAGAAGAGGAGACTGAGGGGAGATATGATTGCACTCTTCCAGTACTTGAAGGGTTGTCACACAGAGGAGGGTCAGGATCTCTTCTCGACCATCCCAGTTTGCAGGACACGGAATAATGGGTCAAGTTACAGGAACTCAGATTCCACCTAAACATCAGGAAAAATTTCCTGGGTGTTAGAGCAATAAGACAATGGAACCAACTAACTGGGGAGGTGGTGGGCTCTCCCACTCTGGAGGCATTCAAGGTGCAGCTGGACAGCCATCTGTCAGGGATGCTTTGACTTGGGATCCTGCGTTGCGCAGGGGGTTGGACTCGATAGCCTTATAGGCCCCTTCCATCTCATATGCTGTAGGTTGGGCTTCCTCTCACCTCATCCAGGAATGCACAGGAGGGATTTATGAAAGCCACGATCACACCTCAAGCCCTCGGTCGTAATACGAGGATAAGAGTTATATTGGCCCACCTTGGAGAGATGCTGTAATGATTACCAAGATGCATGTATGAGATTACAGAGGCATGTAAAGTGCTTTAATACTAGAGCTATACCAAAATCCTCCAACCAGAAATAGCACATGCATGTGTGCATACACACATACACCTCTCCACACATTCTGAGCATTCCCTTGCATCACAGATAATCACAGAGCAACAAGTAGCTGGGAAGGGTGCAAACTTTCTTGCATTGGAATCATGCAATGCCTTCTGTATTTTGCCTAGTCCCTGTGCGTGTGGCACTCCCTGTGCTGGAGCTCATAGGAAACAAGCCCAAGGAAGGCAACGTCTCCACCTGACTCTGGTAGTGCTCATTGGCAAACCAAGCAGCCGCGCCCAAGGACCTAGAGCAGCAGAACCATTTGGCTGTGGCTTCTGCCAGGCACAGCTGGATGTCATGTCTCCCCTGCCCCATGCCTAAAATATTAGGCACAGGCTACATTTATTTATTTTATTAGTACTACTTCTATGCTGCTTAATATACCGTAATAAAATATCTAAGCGCTTCACATATAAATATTAAAAGTCACATTTAAACGCACTATTAAAAACAATTTCAACTGCAATAACAATACTAATCACATTTAAAATACACTATTAAAAAATAATGCCAACTACAATGTATAATGTATCATTTTGTATAATGATACAAAACAATATAAGGAATAGTAAGATGGAGCACCATGTGATTAATTGCAATTACAGTAATACCTTGGATTGCAAGTAACTTGGTCTGAGAGCGTTTTGCAAGACAAGAAAAAAAAATTTTTTTTTTTACTTGATAAACAAGCAAGGTCTTGCAAGACAAGTAGTGTAGGGATGTAACCGCTCACCTCGAGCGGGCGTAGTGGGCTGAAATCGGCCCTGCTCATGCCCGCCAGAGACTCACCTTGATATAAGAGTGTTTTGGATTACAAGCATGGTTCCGGAATGAATTATGCTTGCAATCCAAGGTATTACTGTAATTACAAGCCAGAGAAAACCTGGGTGAACAAGTGCATTTTCAGGAGACATTGGAAACATACCACATTTTCTGCAACCTGAACTACACAGAGGAGGGTTTTCCAGATGGTGGGTGCCACCACTGAGAAGGCCCGCCTTCAAGATATTATGAGGCAGAATTCTGTTGGTCATGGAATGACTAGCAAGGAATCCTCTGAAAATCTTAAAGATCAGCTGGGTATATATAGGGGAAAGTGGTCTGCTAGATATCCTGGTCCCAAGTTGTTTAGGGATTTTGCCAAGTTACGTTTGCTATGAGACCAAGTTCCCCATGGTGAGTTTGCCAACCCCCAGTTTGCCAATGACTTTTATCAGCACTCACCATGTGAGGTGGGGCTACCGCATAGTTAGCTTTGCCACTTTTGCTCCATATCATTGGCATCCACTGGTGGTAGGAGGGAAACTTGGTGTATGCAAGCAGGTCCTGAAGTATTCCATGAGTGCTACCAAGTGTTACAGTCTGGGGGTGGGAAATGTGCCCCCGGGATCAGTACCTCTTTGATGAAAGTCATGTGTGGTCTGAACCTGAGATTTCAAGAAGACAAAATGAGTATGGTATGCCGTACTGATTGCTATTAGAGATAACTGGGATAGATAGAGCCACTGTTTGTGTTGGAGGATATGGTTAAAGGAGTCCGTCCTAAACTGATTAGGACAAAGCAGAATTTCCTCCTTAAGCGCAGCCTGCTTTATTGAAACTGGTTTCACCACGTGAGTTGCTAAACTCTTGTCTCTTAAAAGGCTATTAAAAGGAATGGAATGTCCACACAAGGTTTAAACTAAAGACATTTATCAGTTCTTACTTACAAATCACTCACATATATGCAGGATGCATATAGACAGATTAGTTTCATTATAGAAGTTTCATTTGCAGTCAGCTCTGACTTGCATCCTCTATGTTGGGAGGGGAGAGGAGAGGAGAGAGCAGAGGGCCACCTAACTTCCACAAAGAAGCAGGAAGTAGATAGAGAGCAGCAGAGCTCTGGCCAGAGAGGCCGGCAGTGGGGAGGAGAGGTTTCTTTAGTTAACCCATTCCTCCTACTCTAATCAATGGTTACATCACTTTGTTGATTTTAAGCAGGCAATATTACTATTTCCAACAGTTTGGTCCAGCAGGGTTGGTCTTGGGTTGCCATATTGAATATATGGGCCAGTTGCCTTGAGATCTTCAATGGATTGTTGTCTTCTTGACATCTTCCACTCTCCTTGCTGCCCATGTGGAAAAAGATTATGTATATTGCCTGCCATATGACCGAGTTCTATTATTATTACATTAAAAGGTCAAGTCTAGCGAAACTGTAACACTGCTGAAATGAAAGGATTTATCTAGAGGGCTCAAGCTGTGGGATGCCAACCTCTCTCTCTCTCGCACCTTTAAGGCAAAACATAAGCCCTTTTCATTGAGCAACCAGTGTGAAATCTTGGGAGAATTCACCTATAAACAATTAGCGAGAGACCCTTGTCAGAATAGCTTCCCGTTCTGATCCTAATGAACTGAAAGTCAGCCAAGCCTGACTTGGAAGATCTGCATGACTTATTTGTGTGATGGGTTGTTGAGGGAATTTGCAAAGTTTGGGTGAATGGATTACTTGACTCCTCCCCATACATAATTGCAGCATAATTGCATTTGTCATGAATGCATTCGCAGTAGCCTGCACCAAAAAGGAGACCCTGCAGATCTGTATAGAGCAGAGCTGGTTCAGAGTCAGGAGCAGGTTGAGAGTTGACAGCGGACCTAGGCAGGATGCTCAAGGATTTGTTTTAGTCTACATTTCAAACCTGGTCTGCGCCTCCCAGACTAATGTGCATATCAGAACATGGCTATCCTTCAGATTTCCTAGGAATGTACAAAGATTTAGTTTCAGTTTGCAAATAATGAGAACTTGCCCAATTCGCAACCCCCAATGTGAGCACAAACAGAAGCTCATTTTTTGTGTGTAACTTGCGCAGATTGCGGCTTTTTAAAAAACATATCTTGTGCCATTTTCTACATAAAATGTGCTCGGCAAGGAACATGGAAGTTGCTTCCCTGGCTCAACGTGGGAGAACGCGAGTCGAGCCAGGGAAGCAGGTAGGTGGGATGGAGTTGGGGGGGTCGAGCACAGCAGTTTTGCTGGACTTCCACCCCCGAACGAAATCCTAACACATCCCTATGAGAGGAATTCTATCCTTGCAGATAAACTGAGCTTTCTTAGATCCTGGAACTAGGGATGGCTGAATCTGTCATGTTCGGTTTCTCTCAGTCCCTTATTTTTGCAATATTAAGTCCGGTTTGTTCTGAACTTCGAGAATTTTTCCAATCCTAAATTCAATTCCTCCTGCACTTTGAGAATTTGCATGAAAATATGCACTCCTTTTATGTGCATTTCTCCTATTGTATGCAATTTTGCCTTATATACACGTTTTTGCAAGCAATGTTCCCAGCGTAATGCCTTTTTTTAACATTATGTCCACTGTTCTTTGGATTTCCTCCTAATATACATGTTGTTTCTGCATGCATGTTTTAATTGGAGAACTCTCTTGCAAAATCTGGAGAAGTTTGAGTTTTGATGATAACCTAGTTTCAGTCTGTGTCTTGGTTCGAAAGTGCAAAATTTGGTAGGTTTGCACTAAAATGGAAACCAAACAAATTTATCTCCCATCTGTACCTGGTACAGTACCTCAATTACTTCCTCACCAATGCAGATCACCTACTGACCTGATCTGCATTTCCCGGGCTAATGTGCACATCAGAACTTAGTTATTCACCGGCTTTCACACTTCCTAAATGTTCCTGCACAGTTCTCAGCCAGAAAATGTATACAAATACATAGCTGAATGTGAATTTTGAAAGAAAATACATTTAGAAAGACATATATTGAAAGAAAAGACTCTCTGTATTTAAATGCAATTTTTTGTGCAGATTTTGAAATATCAAAGATTTTTTTTAAGTGATACAAACTGGAAAGAGGCTGATTCATCTATCTCTGCTTGTTATTGCTAGTTCCCATTTGGATGTTGCATCAAAGTGCAATAGTAGAAGGTCAAACTGTCTGTACCTTCAACAGGTGCATAAGAGGGAAATATCATGAATGGAAGTTTTTCCCAGTATGGCGATGTGGCCTTCACTTCTTGATTTCTGCCTCTCCTGTAACTGAATAAATGGATAGAGTTTTTAGTGGCAGAGTCAATGGGTGGGCAGGAGCCTCACATGTTTGCCTGTGGGAGTTTGCAGACTGCTGGAAGAAATTGCATGGGGGCACCACATCTCCACATGGGAACCAAGCATGTAATGTAGGATGTGTGGAAATGTGGCAGGTTGAAAAAGAACCACATGGAGGTGCCAGTTGTTAGCCTACTGGCAGTAAGGATGCAGGCCTGTGGCTTACGCTGGCTCAGCTTGTCTGAGCGTGGAAAGCTAAGCAGCGTCAGGCCTGGTTATTACTTGGATGGGAGACCCCTCCTCTAGTTTTCTGCATTGAGCAGGGGTTGGACTCAATAGCCTTGTAGGCTCCTTCCAACTCTATAGTCTATGAAATCTATGAGCTGATTCATCCTAAATATTAATTGGTGCTTTTGAGCAAACCAGTCAAACACTTTAAAAACCTCAAGGGTTTTTCTGAATGTTTGTTATGAACTCTTGAAAAGCCCAATTCAGTCCTCTTTTCCCCCCTTTCCTTTCCTTTTTTTTGGTGTTTTTTTTAGTGTTTTTTTTTTGGCCACCACTCTCCATTTTGAGTCAGGGTCAGCCCACTTGGAGAAGGGAGAGGACTGCCAGGAGAAAGCAGCTGGCCTTAATGTAGAAGAGGCCACACAGGGCCTCCTCCATACTGGTACATGGTGCGTGAAGGGTCATTTCCTAAGATGGGACTGTGGGGCTTCTTGTGTCCTAACTGCAAGCTCCATGATTCCTCCGGGAGGAAATGATTCTTCACACATCATTTACAGCTAAGGAGACGCCTTGTGGGAGCTTTTCCGTGGCAAAGTGTGCCCTCCTTTGCTGTCAGACTTCCTCCTTCCCCAAGTCTTATTTTTTGGCTTGAGGAAGTTTGCGGGGGGGGGGCAGCTGAGAAAAGAGTAGCTATGGAAGCTGGGTGGAAACCCTAGTTTGATTTGAGCCCAGCTCAAAGAGGGCTGGAACCAACTTGAAATGGGTCTATACCCTTTGAGTGGGAGGAGTTGATATCACATGCTCCTCCCACTCAAAGTTTAGCTCCACCCCTAATCTAGCTCATGGCACTGAAAAGAGCAGCAGCTACTAGGAGCTGTGTGGCCTGCATCTTTGGGCTTACATGGATTCTGGATATCACACCACCACCAGTACTTTCATAAATTTCTTTCACACATACACACACATTTACTGAGCATTTGGACCTTCTCCCGGGAACACGCACAGCTGTGGGCGGGGAGGATTTTGCGAACGTGAGGGAAGCGAGTTGAGACTTACCTGTCGACGCAAGGGGGTGGGGCTACAGGAGCTAATATTAGGCCTGGCAGCCCCACCCACACCCTCTTTGTTTCCTGCAGCTTCTTTCAACTGGACGAGGATCTCTTTCCGACACCAGACACCAGTAACCTAGGCAGTGTTGAAGATTTAGGAAGGAAAAACAATAGTGCCATAGCAAATCCTATGAAATATTTCCTTGTATCTACCCCCCAAATATGAATTCTCCCCCCCCACCGCCTGTGTTTTCCTTTCCATTTGGCTGAATACACTCATCCATCCTTCTGTGCTTACAGTCATGCCAAATTATTGCCTTCCTCTTTTGCATCTTCCCATACATGGGATTTCCCACACATTATTTGCCATTCCGATGTAAATCGCTGAGCATTAGCAAAGGAAGACCAGGATCAAATCAAAAGGCAGCTTTATTTAAGACCTATATATATATATATATATTATATTTTCTTAGCATGACATTTTTAGAGTGGGTGTTACTTTTGAAATTAATGCAATGGGAAACTCTTTAGTTGATTTTCTATAACAGCTGGAAATCCTTATATAACCACACGGGGGAGCTCACAACCTGAAAACAAGTAGCAGAAGCAGTTTTTTGTGAAAATAAAACAGCTTGAAACTGGCTGAAGGTTTAAGAATTCTGAGTATATGTGTGTGTGTTGTGTGTTAGGAATCACTTTTCTACAAGATGCATAAGGGATAAATTGAACCTTTTCTGGTTCATGCTGACACACAAATTCCTTTCTTTACCTTTTAATTTAATTTAATCTATTTATTTTTTTAAATAAAACCAGACGTTTTCTTACATACCATGAAGATTGGAACCCTCTGCATACTTAAAATGATAATTTGGGAGTAAGTCCCATAGACTGTATAGAACTTTTTTTTCCCCCTGCGTAAATGATTGGGTTGCCTGTGCACTTGCTTTTCAGAGATGCATGATACACAGAACTGAGTCCAACTTTTGTATCATCATCAGTAACTTTGAGAGAAAGGTGTAGGGGGTGAGCCTATGGCCCCCTAGACATTGTCTGAGGGGCAAAAGGGCAGTTCGCATTCCCAGCTCTGAGGTCGGAGATAGAGCTCCTCCAACCTCAGAGATGGGAATCTGAGCTCCCCCCTCCCCCATCTCCTCACAGCTGGTGCAGAAAGAACCCCTGCTGGCTGCTCTCCAAGGTTGGGAAAATGACCTCAGAGAGGGGTTAAGGGGGGCATTTCAGGCACGGGGAGGGGAGGAGCCTGGAGTGGCCAGGATATGAGCTATCCTGAAGCCACTCCAACCTCCTTCCCTTCCCCTTGGAGTTGCCATCACTAGATGGCTGAAAACTGCCATCTAGTGAAAATGCAGAGTGGGAGGTTTGGGGAGGTGAAGATCACCCCTGCTGCTCCTCCCAATCTGTGTTGGATGCCTATAAGCCTTCAAATTCAGAGGTTTATAATATGGGCATCCCAACAGGATTGCACCCTTAGACAGCCTCCACATCAAGGGCAAGTCTAGAACAAACTAATTGGGGGAACCTAAAACGTGTGGCAAAGAATGCTATTAGAAGAGCAAAGATTTAATCCCTCCTATATAGGATGGTAACATATTGTGGCTGAAGTCTGGGGAAGGGAACGGAGTAGCAGGAAATATTTTGGGAGAATGTCTGTTATCCTTTGCAAGTGCAACCCCTTGGAGTTCTCTTTGCTCTACAATGAGAGCTGTTAGACACGTCATGAAATAGATGCCTGTATTTTTGTAATGTGAGAATGGCAGCTGGAG
This sequence comes from Shinisaurus crocodilurus, assembly GCA_021292165.1. NCBI lineage: Eukaryota > Metazoa > Chordata > Lepidosauria > Squamata > Shinisauridae > Shinisaurus > Shinisaurus crocodilurus. Next base: position 21,041,293 of record CM037887.1, on the reverse strand, counting down.
GCTGCAATCCTATGCACACTTGCTTAGATGTTAAGTCCCATTGAACTCAGTGGGACTTCTGAATAAATGTGCATAGGGCTGGGCTGGCAATTTAGCTTTCTTTGATCTAATATTTACCGTACGTGTCTTTAAGCCGATCTGTGCCCCCTCCCCAATGCACATGTCAGGCTGAAAAAGAAATCTACATGATCATTCTGATACCGCAATTCCTGTGCATCTCTTCATATCACAAGTATAGATCTATGATGGACTGATTCATGCATGCATGTTCATTACTCAATAAATGCAACATTGATTACTTGTGTTGTGTGAATGGGCCATCTCAGATCTAATACCACAGATGGAAGTTCCTTATCACCCAATGTAAAAGGCCTGTGGCTCACGCTGGCTCACTCAGCTTGTCTGAGTGTGGAAAGCTAAGCAGGGTCAGGCCTGGTTATTACTTGGATGGGAGACCCCCTCCTCTAGTTTCCTGCATTGAGCAGCAGGTTGGACTCCATGGCCTTGTAGGCCCCTTCCAACTCTATGATCTATCTATCTATGAATCTACGAATGTCACCTCCAAAGCAGTGCTTTTCATTGGAGTTTGAGTGTTCACATCTTGAGCTGTGAGTCAGCAAGTAATTCCATGCAGATTAAATTATGCATGTTCATGTGTGAACCCTCCCTATAAAACTGTAATTTAAAGGTCAATTTTCTGTATTAATAAAGGGTTGGAATTAGAATTTACCTTTTGCGAGAGGAAGGGGCGGGCTCCACTTGTGGAAGGTACCTTTTGCATGATTTTCAGGGATTTCTCCCTCCCACATGACACCACAGCTCACCCATTCAGGAGGGTCTTCTGACTATCTGTGCCACATTTTCTAGGGGGCTGGAGGACTTGCACCAGGAAGGAGCAGGGTGGGGAAGTTCACTTCTGCCAGTGCAGTTGATCCAGTGTAAATCTGGATCCAACCCGAACTTTATAGTCTCACATCAGTATTTCAGTTCTGTGAAAGCCCAGTATAAGGGAACCTGGTTTTGTGGCATGAACTAACTAACTAACTAACTAACTAACATGGAACAAGATGGACAGATGAGTGCTGGCTGGGTGGTCTTCATTCTGCAAAAACCTACAAGACAGCACCAGTGTTCCCAGGGAGGTGTAAGTCTAGTGCTACAGTTCCCTTCCCTGAGATCCTTGGTCGACAGCATTCACACAGCACATTTTCAGGGAACAGGAATCATAGGAGATATGCAGGCTGGGTGATGGACTTACCATCACCCAGTTGCATCCAGCTCTCTTTTTCCTGAATTATCCGATCACAATCTCCTCACTACTCACCAGACACTCTGAAATTTGGCAGACATTTTTTAATGTGTGAAAGTACCGGACAGAGACACCAATATTATTCCATATTATCTTTGCCCTCCTCTGCCTTTGATTCCAGGAACTCATATCCATTTCACTGGCTTGATATGAGCCTCTCTGTGGCCTACTGTTTGATAAACTTGCTGCTCCTGCTGTAACAGAGCAATGCAAAATTATTTCAAATTCTACATAGTTCTTTGAGTCCTATCTTTTTTTTTTCCTTTCTTTTCTTTTCTTTATAAATACTACTGTAGATATACACCTTACAAAAGCCACTGGCTAATGATTCACTAAAACATCTGAGCTTTGCCTATTGCATGTCAAAAAATGTGAGTGGGGACATTTGATCTCTATGTAATGATGTGAAAATTATTTGTAAGGTGATAATTTGTTGACTAGAATAAAGTGCACTGTATGCCTTTGTACATCTTTCATCCTTATCAGGTCTTCTATTTTGTTCTGTTCCTTTATCACATCTCTTCTCTCAAACTTCTGAAATGAAAGAGCTTAGCTTTTATGCTTCACACACTGGAAGGGTCTCGTTTGATGTAATGAAGATGTCTTCCTACCTCACACCTGGTGCATCATTCCCACGAGATATGTCAGCACTGTGAACAATGCCCACAAGTCTCTCCCATTGCTTAGGTAGACTATTTCCCCCACTTTTATTTCTTAATAGTATTATTATAAAGGTTGGAGTGTGTGTGGGGACCAAAGCTTAGGGGTGGAACACATCCTTGGCATGCAGAAGGTCTCAAGTTAAATCTCTGGCACCTCCAGATAAAAGAATCAGGTAGCAGGTGATGGGAAAGTCCTCTACCTGAGACTGTGGAGAACTGCTGCCAGCTGGAGAAGACAATCCTAGGCTACATGGATAAACAGTCTAATCTGGTATAAGGCAGCTCTCCGTGTTTGTAAGGATTCTGTATTTCAAAGACCACTAATGGTGCAATGCATCTCTGAGTGCTTTCTGCACAGACACCCAGTACACCCCACTGAGTCACCCCTGTCAGTAAGGAAAGTCCCACCCAAACTTGGCAGAACAGCAGCTTATGTCCTTACTTCAATAATATCTTGATGAGCACTATTGCCGCTAGGCAGGGCCGGCGCTACCGCTAGGCAGACCCAGGCGGCTGCCTAGGGCACGTGGCGGAAGAGGGTGCAGAAACGCTGCGCTCCTTCCTCGCCTGCCGGCATGCTCTTGCCCCACCTGCCGCCTCCGCTGCGCCTCCCTGCCCGCACGCCGCCGCTGCCGCTCCACCTCCGCCGCTCCACCTCCACCCCCGCGCGCGCGCACCTGCCTGCCCGCCCGCCAGCCACCTACCTTCGCGTCGTTTCCAGAGCCCCGCCGGCGTTGTTTTGGCGGGAGGAACCAGGGCAACAGGGCTTAAACAGCCCTGTTGCCCTGGTTTCCCCGGCAAAAAAAAAAAGCCGCGGGGGTCCCGTCGCGTCACTTCTCCTCCTCCTCCTCCTCGAGAGGCGGCAGCAGCAGCAGCCAGCAGCCAGCAGCCAGCAGCGGGGGGGGGAAGGTAGGTGGTGGTGGTGGCGCCGGCGCCGCGGGAGGGGGTTGCAGAGCAGGGCTGCTTTGCTCCGGAGCCCCCCCCACGGCACGAGAGGGCGGGCGCTAAATATAATTTGGCGCCAAACAGCCCTGCACCGGTCCTGCCGCTAGGGTAGGGATGTAACCGTTCGCCCCGCGCGGGACATAGCGGGCCGAGAACACTGATATAGAGGAGGACTGCCCAGTCCCTCTGACAGCCCTTCATGGAGGACTTACAGAAGGCCATCCTACTATAAGTGGTAATTTGTAATTGATTGAGGCCTGTATGGCAAGGAATAGGCTCCTTATATCCAGGAAGAAGGAACATGGATGGAGGAAAAGGATGAAGGAGCACCTGGGAAGGTAGCTGCCCAGGGTTAGTCTTTGTGCTTTGGTGTGTTTGGAGGATAGAGACAGAAGATTCCTGCAAGCTCAGGGCCAAAACAGCCAGTATTTTAAATCTGTACCTAGCATCTATGCCACTTTCATTGTTTACTCCAGAGTAGGCTCAGCCCCCCCCCCCCAAATCTGGATCAGGACCCTAGCATGGAGGTGTCAGGGAGCCTTTAAGATCCAGATTTGGGTGGGTCGGGTACCTACTCTAGAGTAAAAACATTTAAAAAAAAAAAAGCCATAGCAGCTAGACACAGATTTAAAGTAATGTCTCTTTTGGCCCTCAGAACACTCAACTTCACAAATTAATCCCTGCTCTAGTTTCCTTATGCTTCTTCTCCTCTCTGCTTCCAGTCATCTGCTCTTCCTTTCTCACTTTTGACCAGATGGTGCTCATTTACTCTTCCGTTATGCCAAAATAACTTCAATACAGTCAATGTTGTCTTTTCTTCAAGGCGATCTTTTCCTCCTTCCCAGCTGCTCTTCCCTACTCACTTCCCGTTTGATTCCCCAAAGGAATCTTTCCCATTCGTAGGCCGCTTCATGTGAGTTTAATCCACACCTGTTAGCTACCACCAACAGTGGTCCTGGTATGTAGGAATGCAAGGTGCTAAGTTTTACAACTTATTTTGAAATCAGCAGATTTACAGCAGTCCGTGGATTTCTTTTCTTTTCTTTTTTCCGTTCGGGCTTCTGGTAGGGATTTATGAGAAGTTAGTTTCAGTTTGTTTCTGACCAGAATTTACCCAGTTCGCACCTCTCGGAACCAAACACAGACCTGACTGTCATCTGCTGTTGAAGTCCAAACGTTTCTGAGCTTGTGATGTAATTCAGGGAACCATACCAACAAAATACATTTGAAAAATGCATACATTCAAAGAAAATGCACATGAAAAAAAATGCATACTTCTGAAAAATGCACACAAACATGTTTTAATCAATGGGAGGGAGATGTGTACATTTAAAAATTGTGTACAATTGATACATAGATTTGGAAAAATGTGCAGGAAAATATGTATAAATTGTAATGCAAAAAGAAAAAGAAAGCTTGTAATCTGATATGCACATGAGTTAGAACGAGCTTTGAAGTGGAAGTCGTAGAAATGAGCTCAAGTTCTGCTGATTTCCACACTCCTAGTTTCCGGTGCAAATTTCAATTCAATATTTCTTAGCTTTTTGAAAAAAACCTCTCTGATTGAAGGCTGTATTATTTTATGGCTCCCGAGATCAGACAAGATTGGGCGTGTTCAGGGTGGCTAATTTGCAAATTAGGAGAGTGGCTGTAGGCCAGTGGGAGGGTACTTGATTTGCATGCAGAAGGTCTCCCAGGTTCAAACTCTGGCACCTACAGGTAGGGAAGACCCCAATCTGAAACCCTGGAAAGTCACACTGACAGTCACACTGTAGCAATACAAAGTCAGATGGACCAATGGTCTGATTTATCATAAAGCAGCATTCCTGTGTTCATAAAAGTGATGACTCGAGGAATTTTCAGATCATCATTCCATGGCAAGTGTGTGTGTGTGTGTGTGTGTGTGTGTGCGTGTGTGTGTGTGAGAGAGAGAGAGAGAGAGAGAGAGGAATCAAGATCACAGTAACAGCCCCCTAAATCTGCATGCATTCAATTCATGCAGGTAGAGTCATGCAAGTTCAGAACACAGGCTATTTGTGGCTCTCTCCATGCTGTCGGGAACCCTCATTTTTCAGGGTCCCCAGCAATGTGGAGTGAGTCATTCATGCTTACAGTTAGACTGGAGTCTGGGACAACATGAGGATCCTGTTCCCCTTTCTATGAGCAGGCTACCTGAAATATCACCTTTTCCTGTACGTACCTACCCAAACCTTAAGGTCCTCTTTGGAGATTCATATCCATGTGAAGTTGGTATGTGGATACTAAGGAGAGGACCTTCTCAGTGGTGACACCCCAGCTATGTGTAGCCTACCCAGAACAGATTTCCTGGTGCCTTTTTATTAATGCTCTTTTTGGTCCTCTTTATTCACCCAAGCCTGTTAAACACTCCTTGGGCTCTTGATCTTTTAGTATGGTTTTTAATCTGAGCTGTTAATTATTTTATGCTGACTGTATTAGAAGGAACTATTTTTATGCTGCATTTTGATTGTTTTTTAAATTATTGCATTTTGTCTGTTCAACAAAGGACATTTTGCTTGTCCTTGATCTGTAAGCCTCCCAGAGAATATTTCTTGATGGGTTGCCCTATACATTTAATAACTCAATTCAAATCATTTGAAGATTGTCTGAAATGGGCTTTTTGAGTTTTGTTGTTGTTGAAAACTTGCACCTGCTAACTGGAATAAAGACCACCACTTAGAATTTGCCTGTGTGAACTCATTCTTTGGAGCAATTTTTAAATCCACCTTACTGTTTATTTTGAGTAGAATGATTTAATATTGTGCTTTCAAACCTCCAAGGCACTGGTGTAGTACATCTTAAATCCTCCATATTCATTTCATTTTTTAAATTGCCCACTTAGAAGAGCTCTAGTGCCAGAGACCATGCGATGATGTGCAATGACCTTCGGAACTAGAATTTCCCACTTTAAGGCTCTGAAATTGATTTTTATTCAACTTTGCTTATGGAGATCCAAAATGTCTCTCACCCATCATCTGACACGGTGAAATGGCACCGCATTTGAGACAGAAGTGGCAACGCTAGTGCTATTATTAAACAACCTTTGTTGCCCTTTTGCTTTGAACCTTCCTGCTTCTAATTAATGTGACTTATTTTAGGTTCTCTCAAGGTGTATAATGAGCCCCCACTGTGTGCACTGCAGAGTTGGGCTTTTTGTAAAACTTTCTTCTGATACCAGGAATGTCCAGGTTCCATGCATCACCATTTTACAAAGCTTTGGGCTCTGCTTTCACATTGGAAGTCCTAACCTGATGTCCCTTTCTTTCCTGAGAAGTAATGAAAATGGTCCTAGCTACTATGTTGCTGGCATAGAGAACTGGTGCAGAGTGGCACCAATGGGCAATTCTCCCCCAAAGCAAATACCAGTTTCAGCGGAGGGATTTCCTTCAGGACCTCAGCAGGGGAGGAAAGGGTTAAATTCCCCTTCCATGCCTGCAGTGATCCCATTAATTATCAGTCAACCCCAATTGATTCAATTTGCATTTTTTTTAAAGAGAAGAAAAGACAATGTACTTTAAATGCAAAGACACATTTAACATCACATTTAGTTTAACAGATTTAATGTCACAAATTTTGTATCATCATGCCTGTTTTGGTCTTCAGAATGTCAGCTGTGATTGTCAACTGTGATTCAGGAACTCCCTGGAACTGAAGGCGCTGAAGGAGCGCCTCTCCCTACACCAAGGGTGCACAGCTTGTGGCCCTCCGGATGTTGTGGAACTGCAACTCATAGAGTTGGAAGGAGCCTACAAGGCTGTCAAGTCCAACCCCCTGCACAATGATTCAATTTGCATTTTTTTTAAAGAGAAGAAAAGACAATGTACTTTAAATGCAAAGACATTTTGTATCATCATGCCTGTTTTGGTCTTCAGAATGTCAGCTGTGATTGTCAACTGTGATTCAGGAACTCCCTGGAACTGAAGGCGCTGAAGGAGCGCCTCTCCCTACACCAAGGGTGCACAGCTTGTGGCCCTCCGGATGTTGTGGAACTGCAACTCATAGAGTTGGAAGGAGCCTACAAGGCTGTCAAGTCCAACCCCCTGCACAATGCAGGAAACTGGAGGAGGGGTCTCCCATGTCCCATCCAAGTAATAACCAGGCTTGACCCTGCTTAGCTTTCCACGCTCAGACAAGCTGAGCCAGTGTAAGCCACAGGCAACAGGCCCATCAGTCCTAGTTAGCATAGCCAGTGGTAAGGGTTGATGAGAGCTCCACTCCAACAATGTCTTGAGGACAACAGATTGCCCACTTCTGCACTACACCAATCTGCCCATGCCTTAAGATCTTTAACTGAGGCTCTTCCCTGAGTACCTTTGCCAGGGGAGGTCCATTGCGTGGCTCCCCAATTGTGGAATACCCCCCAACACACAGAGACAGGTTTGACTACTGCTGACATTGCACTCTTTTGGGCTCCAGCCTGTTTGCCTAAGAATTTTAAAAGATGTCTGTAAGATGCTCTATTGTTTTAATTGTTTGAAATGTGCTTTATTTGATTGTTTGGATCTCGCTGAATTATTGTATTGAATTTTGGTACGATTAGGTTCTGTCATGTCCTTTGTATGTCACCCTCGTGTAGGGCTGTGCAAACCAGCAAAACTCGAGTTCGCCAAAGTTCCCTGAATTCCATCTCGAAGCTCATTCCAACTTGAGTCTGTTTCAGGTTGCGAGCTTTGTTTTTATTTTATTTTCACACGAAAATCTGTGCGTATTTTGCAAAATGCACACATTGTTCTCCTATTGATTAAAGCGCGTTTGTGTGCATTTTTTCCAAAGTATGCACATTTCTTTCCAAATGTATGCATGGTGTCAAACACATTTTTGCGGGGTCCGCGAATCTCCTTGCAAGCTTGCAAATGTATGGAGTCCGACCGCAGATTATGTCTGAGTCCGTGTTCTGTCCGGAAGGTGTAAATCCTGATCCAAAAGGAATTGAACGAATTTCTCATTTATCCCTACCCTGGTATCCATAAGAATGAGGGGTGGTTTTTAAAATATTTCAATAAATAACAAATCATCATCGTAATCATCTCACTAAGAATGTAATCCTGTGCACGCGTGCTTGGAATCCCATGGGATGTACACATGAGTGAGCATGAGTAGGCATGGGCTGTGCATAGTATTCACTGAGCTACCATTCTCTCAGCCTGGTTTATAGGGATGTAAGAGAATTCTGTTTCTGTTTGCAAATCATGTGACCATGTCCCGTTCGCAATCCCGAATGCTGGTAGGAGTGTTTTTTTAGCAATGTTTGCAAATTATTTCTCATTGTTTTTGAAAATGCATCATTAGCTCTTAGTGCAGAGATTCTATGATAGTTTCCTGCCCTACCATTAGGCAGAGTGATATGGCCACAGGTGATGGAGGGGCAGAGAGCAGCCTGTGAGTTGTTGGGGGACAGAGCTATGTGAGATAAGAGCTAAGGTAACCTGCTGTCCTCGGGTGAAGTGGAGGACCCTGTCCTGTTGCCAAATTTGAAGTAAAATTCTACAGCCTGTTTTCTGGAGGCCATCTTGTCCTTTGCTTCAGGCAGCAAAATATCTTGTGCCACCCCTGAGGTTCTCTCAGCATGTCTGGAAATCCTGTTTTTCTAGGCTCCCGCATTGCACATACAGAAATTCGGGTGCATACAATGTGTAGGTGTGAGACACACAGAACCAATGAACACATATAAGTTGGGGGGTAGGCCCAGTGGGTGCAGTCCCATTGCCCTCTCTACATGATCATTGTAGACATTTTCTGTCTGTGTCATGAGAGCTCATGTGCTTCGACTGTCTCTAAGATAAAAATGTAGTTGTTCAAACCGAAACCCACAATGGTCATTAATTTTGTTGTTGTTTCATTTTTGCTTGCCCATGCTAAAATCATAGTTGTTTATTTCAAACATAGGTTGGCTTGATCTTCTGAAATGGTGAGCTGACCAACATTCAGAGCTTTTCTCTTAGGTTGTCATTTTCATGTTAATTGAATGCCTGTGTTAATCTAATAGAGTTTAGATTTATGGCAGATTCTCTACCTTGTCATATCATAATCAATATATATTCCAACATTTAGATGGACAGATGAGAAAATCTGCCTCCTGTCTGCACTTCTGTTCTATCAGCTGTCAATAATTCCTAATTTGAATCCTTCAGATGATCAAATTTATGCATTTTACTATATTGCATTAATCACAGAAATTAACTTTTGGGGGAAATTATGCTAAAGGTCAGGATCTTGGATGATCAGAATCTCTCTCTCTCTCTCTCTCTCTCTCTCTCTCTCTCTCTCTCTCATACACACACACACACACACACACAAGGACAAAGACAAAGCAAATGTGGATATTAGTCTGGATAAACCATTTGGGTGGTTTTGTCATCTCCATGGTAGCCACATCATCTGGAAGTAGAGGATGAAAAGGAAAAGAACTATACTTTGCTAATTTAACTTAAGGTCACTGAGAAGAACCCTGTTAATGGGCAGATTTTAAAAGGAAAAAAAATAGTAGACTGTACCAGCACCATATTATAAAAATCACAAGGCCTTGTCAGCCTGTTTGATAGCTTGGCCTTGGTCAAAATGGTCTCGATCTCCATTATCAGAAAGCGGGGGGGAGTACAGGACCAAGTAGAAATGTTTTCAACTGTTCCACAACCTTTCTGGAGACCATCTGACTGGAACTTGTGGACCACCGTTTGGGAAACTGTGATTTAGACCACCCCGAAGCCAGTTGTCAATGCCATATTTCTGGCAAAGAATTGACCACATTTGTGAAGAAGTGCCTCCTTCTGTCTGAACCTATTGCCAACTTCTTCCCCCATTCTAATTTTATAAAAAGATAGATAGATATATTTTTGTTGTTGCTGTTCTCTCCACCCTATTCATACTTTTATAGCCCTCTAATGGAATTGGGTCACCGGCTCCTCTATTGCTACATGTATTTGGTTTCCCAAGTTAACAACTTTCTAATATGTGGTGATTTTCTTCTGTAAGCACCTTCGCCCAAAAGATAACCACTATATTTTTATATGTAGCTGTATTCATGCAAATTTCTTTTTAAATGCATTGTTGTCTGAGATACTGTTAATAAATGAAGGTAGAACAAAATGTGGTTTTAAATCAGTTTAATAAAATTATTCATGTAGATTTTAAATCATTTTTACAGCTGATTTAACATTTGTGACTGTTTTATAGATTATGATATAGGATGGCGTTTGCATCTTTGCAATTTTATTCCAATTTAGAAACAGTACAAATATTAATTTTTGCTCTGATAATGGAGCCTTTGAGAATTAAGCTTGTCTTTTCTTTATACACATTTTATGAGAATGCTTTAAATATGATTTTTAATATTTTTGGAGACTTTATTGCAAATAAAGTTTCTTTTTTTCCTTTTTGTTAAAGTGAGACTTAGCTGCAATATCTCTACAAAAGTTTCCATCCATACACATGTTAATGTTTCCTTAGTTACTTTATTGATGATATGATATACGTACAGATTATTCTTCATAAAATGATGCATTTCGTAGAAGCAATAAACTATAGTAAAAGAACATCACACTGGAACCAGTGAGTGAAGCAGCCTGTTGACGATATACTGGTTGGTGCTCTTACTACTAGTTCCACTATTTCAAGCAGTTTGCATACACATAAGGTTTGGTGCAACGCATGGACACAATCCTACTTCCCCCTCCACGCACTCATGTGTTGAACGCAAAGATCTTTAACACAGCTGGGTGCAGGACCGGTGCAGGGCTGTTTGCCGCCCTAGGCCAAATTATATTTAGCGCCCCCCCTCTCGTGCCGTGGGGGGGCTCCGGAGCAAAGCAGCCCTGCTCTGCAACCCCCCCCCCGTGCCGCTGCCGCCACAACCACCTACCTTCCCCCCCTGCTGGCTGCTGGCTGCTGACGCGACGGGACCCCCCGCACTTTTTTTTTTGCCGGGGAAACCAGGGCAACAGGGCTGTTTAAGCTCTGTTGCCCTGGTTCCTCCCGCCAAAACAACGCCGGCGGGGCTCCAGAAACAACGCGAAGGTAGGTGGCTGGCTGGCTGGCTGGCTGGCTGGCGGGCGCACGTGGGGGGGGGAGGTGGAGCGGCGGCAGCAGCAGCAGCGGCTGGCGGGGAGGTGCGGCGGAGGCGGCAGGCGGGGCAAGAGTGCGCCGGCGGCGAGGAAGGAGCGCAGCATTTCTGCGCCCTCTTCCGCCACGCGCCCTAGGCAGCCGCCTGGGTCTGCCTAGCGGTAGCGCGCCGGTCCTGGCTGGGTGAATGTTTGGGGACAGGGATTGCATACGTGGCCTCATCCCACCCACCCCATTTTAGCTGTACTCATGTTGCAGATGAACACCTGCATAGGTTCTCACCACTGGAGGCTGGTGACTCTTGTGTCAGTGGGGCTCCTTATCTGTTGCAGCTTTTATTCTGAGCTTTATAGCAGCTATCCTTGGTGCTGCATGGTGGTGAACCTATTTTAGGGATGGAGTACAGCACCATGGATAGCTCCCATGAAGCTCAGAATATAAGCTGCAGTGGATGAGGAGCTCCACTGGCCTAGCCTCCCCTGGTTCTCACCATACTGTGGTTGTGTAAGCTGCCTTGTGGGTCCTTCTGTGACCCATAAGGCAGGACAAAAAAAAAAGGAACAAATAAAGCTAAGCAGGGTCAAGCCTGGTTGTTACTTGGATGGGAGACCCCTCCTCTAGTTTCCTGCATTGAGCAGGGGGTTGGACTCGATGGCCTTGTAGGCCCCTTCCAACTCTATGATCTATGAATCTATGAATCTATTAAATACCCCCAAATGCACCAATGATTGCAAGGAGTCTAATCAAATCCTTCTCCCTGCTTCCCCTCTGCTCCGAAATCTACTGAAGCTCTATTGGCTAAACAGTAATATGAGATAGCATGTTACCATGGGTTTTTTCTTCTTCTTCCTCCTGTGGAACTGACAAAAGGCCACCAGGTTATTTGCACTAATGCTGGAATTAGATGCAGCTGATAGGGTCAATAAATATTATGCCTTGAACTTGCATCTATATAGTCCTGGGGATACTATATTTGCAGACTGGAATGATGGATTTCCCCAAGGAAGTGTGTCCGGCTCTCTTGTGAGATGCCGTTATTACCTTGCCGTGTTTACAAATGTTCACTGACATCCTGCCAAAGTTGCTGGGGCTAGAAAAATGCAACATATTCTTGTGTTGTTGTTTTTGTTTTGTTTTTTAAAAAACTTTAGGTTGCATATTGAGGCCACCTTCAAATAAACATAGTTAAGTTTCTGTCCTTGGAGGACAGTGTTGTGTGGTGAAGCTGTAAATCAATGCTGATTGGTGCCTACTTGACATGCCTTAATAAAAATGAGCCTTAATCTTATGGCAGCAAGTGAAAAACCAAAACCAGCAATGAAACTCTGAATCCCAATATTCAGAGTGCACAGAGAATCCACTGAAGTTCTAAATGCATACACGCATACATGTGATATACCCAGATATACAAATTTCCTGTTTTTAAAATCGTAGCATTTATTGTTGTTATTTTATACTGTGCCATCAGTGTACATTGAACCTTGTAGAGTTACATAGGCAAGATAAATAGGCCTCTGCACCCAAGGAGCCTTTGATCTAAAATAGGCAATGGAGAGTCAACACAAGGTAGAGGGACAAGGGCTATAAGGGAAGGATGTGCACAAATGCCATCGTGTGCATTTAAAGCATGGCTACAGCTGGAAGTGAGACTCACAAGGATCAACTACTATCTACATGAAAAAGAAAATGTGAAGGAAAGGAGGGAGGTGACACCACATATGTGTTAAGGTAGGGATGTACTGAAACAGGGAAATCTGGCTTGCTTGAGTTCACCAGATTTCATGCCTGCTTCCGATCCGGTGATCTGCAAGACATACTGTGAATTGCCATTTTTTTCAGAACTGCCAATGGAATTTGTGCAAAGCAGCACCCAGAAAGCACGTGATTTTAACATGACTTGCGTGATTTGCGCAAATCGCACTGGAGCCACATGTTTTTTGGGTGCCATTTTGCACAAAAATGGCTGCTGGCACCAGCACATGGGCAGCAAACTGGAGTCTGGGGACCAAACCAAGGAAATCCATTGGATTTCCACACACACACACCTGGATTTCTAACACATCCCTATGTTAAGGATACATGCATGTGGCAAAAGATCAATATTTTGTGCACATGTCAAGTAAGCATATGCAAAATATCCACCCAGCCCTTGCCCTTTCCCCCCAAGGACTTCCCCAGCTTACTTGGGATATGAGAAGGGTGGGGCCAGCTCCTTGGTGGAGCACCCTTTCCCACCAATCAGGGGGACTACAATTTCTAGCACCCCAAGTTGTAAAGTGGTAATATTCCCTATCCTGAGTAATCAGGGAGGGGGGAGTGCTTGGACTTAGGGACGTACAAGAATTTTGTTCCTCTTTGCAAATCTAGTCCAGTATTGTCTACTCTGAGTAGCAGCAGTGCTCCAGGCTCTCAGGCAGAGAAAGGACTTCCCATCACTTGCTACCTGTCCTCATCAATAGGAGATGCTGGGGACTGAGCTTGGGGCCTTCTGCACACAAAGAATGGGCTCTACTGCTGAGCTATGGTGCCTCCCCACAGTAGGGGAAGCCCCAAAAGGGACACAAGATGCAGAAGCAGAGGGCACTCAGTGACCGGCTCCAGGGACAGTGCTAGAGTAGATACCAAAAAGATCCAGGGCTCAGGCCCACAGGACAACAACAACAACAAAAAGGCACAAATTTGCATATACTAAGTTACATATGTTCTAAAGTCTCTGTGTGTGTGTGTGTGTGTGTGTGTTTAGTAGTGTGGCGTAGTGGTGAGAGTGTTAGACTGGGACTCGGGAGATCCGGGTTCTAGTCCCCGCTCAGCCATGAAACCCACTGGGTGACTTTGGGCCAGTCACTGACTCTCAGCCTAACCTACCTCACAGGGTTGTTGTGAGGATAAAATGGAGAGGAGGAGGATGATGTAAGCCACCTTGGATTCCTTGCAGAAAAAAAGGTGGGGTATAAATATAATTTAATTTTAAAAAAATAAAATAAAGGACCCTGTCTCCTAAGGACACCCCTATTTGTAAAAATGGATGTATGGGCAAGGGAGAGATGAAGCACATGTGGGCCAAAAGCCAGGTTTGTGGGGGATTTTTTTCCAGCAAAAAACCTCAGGCACTAAGATTTGGGGGGGTCAGCAGGAGGTGAAGCACATGTGGGCCAAAAGCCCAGTAAACCAAGGGGATCAAGATGCCACAGAGATCATCAGGGCCCCTGTCCCTTTATTTCAGCAAGTGCCCATGGACAGCAGGGTGGTGGGGCAGATGCCCTCCCAGAGATTCAGGGCTCCAAATGAAAGATTCGGGGCTGTAGCCCTAGTGGGCCACCCCCTGACACTGCCTCTGATTGGACTCCATCAGGTTAGGGCAACCTATACAGGCAGCTCAGAATACCACGAAGGCCATTTCTCGCTTCTTCTTTTTTTACCAAAGGGGGTCAATTTGTACCTGCTGCTGTCCAGGTATTTAAGCATAAGATCTTACCTCATCTGCTGTATGGAATCCCAGTTTGGATCCAGGGTGGGATTCCATCCAAGTATTGAGAGTGTTCTCTCTAATTTTTAAAGATCTATTCTTGGAATGCCAAGATGTGATCCTGCAGCAGGATTGAGACTTGAGGTAGGCATTACATCATTAGAATGCTCCGCCTGGCGATACACTTTTAGATACTGGACTAAAGTAGTATATGCAGATTCTCCTGTAGGATATTTACACCTTCTTCAGAAAAATGTTTACACCAGCTCCTGGACTAAATCTTTTCCCATCAAATTGCACTCACTGGGTTTGTCTATGGATTTTCTTAACGCCTATGATGTCAGGGTAGCAAGTTTTACTGTAGAAAATCGGATTAAGGATCTTGACTTTCATTATTCTATATCAAATGCCTGTAAAACTTGCTCACCCTTGCATCTTGGTCTAAATTTTGAATTTCCCAAAAGTGCTAGACATCTGAGTAATCTGTCCATCTCAAAATACCGGCAGGTCTTTTCGAGAGCCAGATTTAATTGTTTACCAACTGCGGTTTTAGATGGGCGCTATTATGGCGTTCCATACAAAAACCGATTATGTCCCTGTAATGGACAAGAAATTGAAACTTTGGAGCATATTCTTTTTGTATGTATTTTCTACAGGGATGAGCGTACAAGACTTATTTGCCCAGAAATGAGAAAATTCCCTGGCAGGTCCTTAGGATGGTATTTAAAATATTTTTTAACTGCCACAAACAAGCCCATCACAGAGCTAGTGGCCAAGTTCCTTTTTTCTGCACAGAGAACGCGTAGGTCGATTCTTGCTTCTGATTTAAAACTTTAAAATTGCTTTCAGGATATTTAACCTTACAAATCGGTTAAATTGTTTTATATGTTTATATAGAAAACATATAAGTTTTGTTGGGTCTGTGACCGCATAATAAAGATTGATTGACTCCATCAGGTGAGCAAAAAAAACATGTTTGTTGACTTTCACAGTGCACATGGGTTACGTGCAGGTCAGAAGTGTTGGTGGAGTGGCTGCACATGCTTGAAGTAGGATACAAATCTCTACCTCTGGCTTCTCAAGCCAACACACAACCACTGTGTTATACAATTCTTACAACACCATGTTACTTTATGTATCAAAGCCCTTACCTGTCCCATCATGCTTTTTCGGTCATGCTGAACAGTCCGTGGAATTCACCACATGGGTCATCTATCTGCATGGGTCTTGGCAGCCCAGGGATATTAAAGAGGCAAAATGTGATGTTGTGTGACCTACCAGTTTAAGAGATACTGAAATGTGGGCTGAAGAATGGTAGCAGAAAGGTCAGGCATGTCTTTTCTAGGGTTGCCAGTCATTGTTCATTCATAGCACACTTAATTTAGTAAACAGCCAGGATCGGCATCACGGGCTAACATCATTGGGCCCCTTCCGAGACCTTCACTCCAGCCCACTGCCGACCTCCAGAGCCCCCTGAGCCTGAAAATCCTTTTGCTGTTGCTGTCTGTTCATCTGCATTCTCCAAGGGAGTGAGCAGTGAGAGGAGCAACAAGAAGGAACAGCAGTATCAGCTCACTTTGCCCTCTCCAGTGGTGTGGCTTAGGGCCAGAGGGATAGGGCAAGTGAATGGGTAGCCACAGCAGTTGTGGGGGGAAGGTGGGCCTACTCAAAGAGGAGGGCTTCCTGAAGACTTCTGCCCAAGGGATCCCCACCCCCAAAGCCTGGAGCCAGCACTGTATGTGGCATCTCATTCCAGTGTGCCAACCATCCCATCATGCAGTGCAAGCTCCATGCTAGCTGAAATCTTTGGAAAAGGTAGCACTTGATGGGCAACACTTATTCACAGCCATTCACGTGCACAATGATCGATCCATTGAAGCTACTCTGTCTGTAGCTGATACTATTCTCACAATAAAGCAGTAGACCAAATGTTTGTGCCAATGGGATTTTTTTTTGTCCATTTGTTTGGTAAGTACTACGTAAATATTGAGGACTAGTATGCTCTAGGGATTTGTGCGGAGCTCGATTGGGAGGTGGAGGTTTGGTGAACTCACCAGGCTTGACCCCCCCGCCCCGAGCTCTGCTCACCCTACCTGCTTCCCCAGCTCAACTCGCGTTCTCGGAAGTGACTCCCAGGTATACGTGGGAGGATGAATCCATTAGGCAACCTGGTCCCAAGCCATTAAGGGGTTGAAAGAACAGAACCAGTATTCTGAATTTGACCCAGAAATTGACTGGAAGCCAGTGCAGATGACAAAGCACTGGTATAATATGGTCAAATCATCCTGTTCCAGTTAATAAGCTTGCAGCGCTATTCTGGACTAACTGAGGTTTCCCGACTATTTTCAAAGGCAGCCTCACATACAGTGCATTGCAATAATCCAAACAGGAGGTTACCAGATAACTGAAGCAAGGCAATCTTTTACCAGGGAGGGGTTGCAGTTGGCATATCAGCTGATAGAAGGTGTTCTGTGCCACAGAGCCCACTTTCGCCTCTAGGGATATTGCTGGATCTATGAGCACCCCTAAACTGCAAATCTGATCCTTTAGGTGTGCAACTCCCTCCAAAACAGGAAGAACTCCACTCATCTGGGCAGGCAAATCACCTGCATCTTGTCTGATGGTACCTGCATCTTGTCTGGGTTGAATAATAGAATCATGAAGTTGGAAGATACCATGGAGATCATGTAGTCCACCTGCCCCCTGCTCAGTGCAGGATTTGCAGTGCAAGATTGCAGCTACAGCACCCCTAACAGATGGCCAGTCATCTGTTAGGGGTGCTGTAAATACCACTGGCAAAGGATAGCCTGGCATATCTCAAGGCAGTATCTGCTTAGCCGAAATCTGTTCCCCTGAAATTTCCACCCAGTGGTTTTATTCCTGCCCTCTGGAGCAGCAGAGAACCTCAGTTTATTGGCTCTCATCCAGTCCATGGCCTTGTCCAGACACTGATTTAGCATCTGTTCTGCCTCCCCTAAATTTGGTGAAAATAAAAAAATAGAGCAGAGTGTCATCCACATATTGGTGACACCTCAGTCCAACTTTCCAGATGAACTCATCCAGCTGTTTCATATAGATGTTGAACAACATGGGGAGAAAGATTAGAACCTTATGGGGTCCCACAGCATAAATGCCTAGGGGTTGAGCAGTAATATTGACCTACCTTACAGGAATGCTGTAAAGATTACTGTCGCCCTTTTGGAATTCTACAGTGCAATATGAATAAAGTATTAATATTAGAAGTATTGACCTCGCAAACTTTCCCTATGTTGATTACTCACAGTCCTGATTCATGTATATATTGAAAGCCAGTGCGGTGTAGTGGTGAGAGTGTTGGACTGGGACTCAGGAGATCCAGGGTTCTAGTCCCCGCTCGGCCATGAAACTCACTGGGTGACTTTGGGCCAGTCACTGACTCTCAGCCTAACCTACCTCACAGGGTTGTTGTGGGGAGAGGAGGAAGATCATATAAGCTGCCTTGGGTTCCTTGCAAGAGGAAAAGAGGAGGGATATAAATGTGATAGATAAACAAACAAATGTATATATGCAAGGTTTAAAAAAGAAACCTTCAATATGCATTTATGTGCCAAACATACAGTTGACAGGAGATGGGCAGTTTGAGATCAACTCTCTGGGCTTTGAAGCCAGAGCGTGTCTTTGTTTTCCACCGATAGGCTGCTTAATAGCTCAGGAATCTTTTTGACCTTCATATTTTTTGTATCCATGACGACATGACAGAATACATGTAATTAGCTCAAGGATGTTGTAGGAACGATCTTCTTTTATTTTTAGGGCAGTGTGTGATATGATATCCGCAAGCATGTTTATGATGCGCGTGAGGCTTAGCCGAAATCTGCCAAGAGTTCTAGTCAAGCAGATGGTGACCCCTGTTTGAACTTGCCCTCTCGTTCAATTATTCAGCTGTATTTAATTTTCCTCCATGTGGCAAAAGTTGCCGTGATGCCATAAATCCTCTAGGTGGCACCGAAGACCACTTTTAAAATACTTGGTTCTCTCTCTCTCTCTCCCCCCCCCCAACCCAGCTCTGGTTTGTTATTTTAATGTTCAAACTCATTTGCAGCAATGTGAAGGCATATCATTAGTTAGGGGTTCAGCGTTAGGCGGATTATGAGTTTTAGCCTTTGAACAATGGTTTCAGTTTAAGATCAAATTACAGAGGAAAGGGGGACCTTTTTTGGTCAAATGGTATATGAATGTGTAATAAGCTCTAAGTAATCTGCATTTTAATGAGACATTTGATAGATTTTTAGGTTTAATATTTGGCCAAATAATTATTTTGAATTCTTCCCTTATTATGTAGTTAGAGGTCTATCTGTAAGAGCGGATTTTATTATTACGGTTTCATTTTGAAGATCATTCCTACCTAATTTGTATTAAAATTATTAGTGGCGCCTTAGTGCACTGCTGGGGATAAGTAAACGTTAAATAGTGGTATTATTACTTCCAACTATTAATACTTATTTACAACCAGCTTACAAATAAGATAGCTAATACATCATTAAAATAGATACTATTGGCACCGGATAGATTGTAGCTTTGCAACCCTATTGCATGTTAAACGTTGGTATAGTAAAACTATCAATAACCAGATGCTTTATAATAAATGCCGTATGAAGAGCAGCAAACACCAATTTAGGAGAGCCTCATTATTAGACAATTTTGGAATGACTATGGCTTTACTGCTGAAGTTCAGCTGAATATTCAACAGATCCTGAGCTGCAAAGGGCTGCAAAGTATTTCGCACATGAAGTTCAGACTCCGTTTTGCCAGACTGTGTGCTTTCAGAATTTATTTTTCCAATTCATCTGCTTTCTAAGGTGTAAAGACCAAAGTTTATTATGGAGAGTTCCCATATCGAAAACTGATGGTTCCAAATTGTGTCACATACATCAATGCTTCATAAAGCAGTGGTAAACATTTGCCCGTCTTAAATGTATGTCTTTAGAGGTAATAGAAACATTAATTCTGAAAGGAAAGGAAAGACAGGGGAAACATTTCTTGTGAACTCGCTGCAAAGGACTTATTCACCTGCTTGTCCCAATTGCCCATCCTAGTCAGTTTAGATTGCAGCCAACTCAAGTTAGGGTGCGTGCAGGCTGAAATCGGCTAAAATCCAAGAGGAACACCATAATTGGTTGGTGGGTCAGGTGGCAAAAAAGGCAACTGTGTGTTCAGATGAATGGCTCGAGCTCGACCACTCTGAATGATATTTTTGCATTTCTAGAAACAATTAATCAGGCAGACTTACTTTTGTAAGAGTTATGCTATTTCAAGTGTTTCCCCATGTGAAAACCAAGAACAGAATTAAAATTGCACCAAAATCTGAAGTTAAGGGCAGAATCCTAGGCATGTTTAGAGAGGAGAAAAAAAGTCCTACAACTCCCAGCATTCCCTAGCCAGCCATACTGGCTGGGGAATGCTGGGAGTTGTAGGACATTTTTCTGTCTAAACATGCATAGGATTGCACCTTAAATCAGCTAAAGTGGATAACATCAGCATTACAGTAGAACTATCCAATATAGAATACGGTACATTAAGTGATAATGGGAATGCATCGGGAGATGTGTTGATGAAAGAGTTCTCACTTACCTACCACAGAATCTGCTCTTGAGCCATGTGTTATGGCACAACTCTGGGTGGTTATAGATGATGGTTTTATCACGTGTTTGGAAACAAGTGTGCACAAAATGTTACATTCTGAGCGCTTGGCAGGATACAGAAAACCAGTTTACTGAGTTATCATACATACATTGTCAAAAATCATCACTTGGTAAATGATTGTCTGGATCAACTCTATTCTGTGACTGGGTAGATTCCTAGAATCTCTGTCCACTGTATGGTTTTAGGGGAAAGGTATTGTTGCATGATTCAGCACCTAAATGAAGTGATATATTTTAAAAACAAACTTGAAATATTACTCCAAATCTCCCATTTTACCATGGGCACTTCATATTTTGTGGATTCTCTCCTGGGCAAATCATTGTCCTGAATTTTTGCCTTTTGGGGAAGAGTTATTAAAAAAAAAAAAATCAGTTAGTCCCTATTGGTAGAATAGTCATTCTTTTGGCCCACCACCCTACTGCACAATAAAATACCTGAGTGGTAGGAAGATGGGGAGGCATCTTCTTGCTAGAACACATGCATGCAATGTGCAAACACGCATTCATGGGAAGGGACCTTGCCCAGCAGCTGAGTATTTGCTTTGCATACAGAAGGTCTCTCTCGAGTTCAATGCCTGGCATCTTCAGTTAGAAGGATCTGGTAGCAGGCAGCATGGAAGCCCTCTGCCTAAGACCCTGGAGAGGAGTCTGATTGGCAGCAGCCTTCCAAGGTCTTAGATAGAGGTTTTACTGACCTCTGACAAATAATCTCACCTGGTCAGCTTCCATGTAGTGCAGGAGTGGATAGAAATTAGATCTGCAATAGGGAAGACCAGAAGGATCATCAGCCACAGCTGCGGCACCCCATACAGTAGCCTTCTCCAATCAGGTATCATCCAGATGTTTTGGACTACAACTCCCAGCCTCCCTGCCTATGGGCCATGATGATGATGACAGGGGCTTCTAGGAGTTGAAGTCTCAAACATCTGGAGATCCACCTTCTGATGTGGTCCACATCACCTGTTGCTTTTACACACTGTAACTGCAGAAGTTTATTTATCTATTTATTTTGTCTGTACCCCACCTTTCTATTAAAAAAAAAAAAAAGGCACTCAGGGCACTCAAGGAGGTTGACTGTGGCCTGTGTGTGTCAGTAATATGCATGCTCCAGGTGGTTCCTCATGGACCTTTGTCTGATTTGAATCCACCAGGAGAAGAGCCTTCAGTGTGGTGGCTCCATTCCTGTGGAACTCCCTGCCTCTGGAGGTCAGGCAGGCTCTGACCTTGTGCTGCTTTCGATGCCTGCTGAAGACCTCCTTGTTCCGGGAAGCCTTCTCTGCTCTCCAACCACCAGTGTAATGTTGGAGACATTTGTTTTCAATGTATTGTTTTTGTTCCTTTTATCTGTTTTTTATCTTTTTATTGTTCACCACTCAGGAATCTACTAGGATGTGGAGTGATATATAAATACTGTAAATAACAACAACAACAACAACAACAACAACAACAACAAAAACAACTGTGTTTTTCTAGCAGATCTTTAACTGGAGGAGCAAACACCTTCTTGGTTTTTAACTCAGCAGAGGGCAACCTATTGCAGAGTAAATGAATTCAGTATATGGAGCAGAGGCAGAGCCTCCATAATATGTGATAATGGAGTGCATGGTGAGGGCCTTGGGCAGTGATCCTTGATATGGCAACAGGAATACCACAGGTGTGTTCCTATTTCCAACGTGAAATGTTGGAGCGTTTGCAAAACATGTTGAATATTATAATCAAACATTAACACAAGCACGACAGAGGCTAGTTATTGCAGTCATATCCAGGGAGATAATCACTGCTAAAAACATCCTCAATCCAAAATCTGAATGTTGAAATGGATGAGAGATAATAGACATTTCTCCAGCAGGCTGACAATTTACCAACTATGGGAAACTTGTTTCAAAAATTACTATTTATTTATTTATTGGCTTATCAATGAGTGTCCTATCAGAAATTTCCCAAATACTTAAATGCTTCAACCCATTACTTTTAATGACAGGGACGATAAGAATGTGAAGCAATTATATTAACTGTTAAGGTGTGTGTGTGTGTGTGTGTGTGTTGATGTTGTAGCAGTAAGTGATGGATAAAAAATGTACCATACAAAGTTATGAGCAAAAGTGGTACTAATTTAAAGAGCAGCTTCATAAAATGTACCATACAGCAAGTAATATATTTTAACAACCACCTGGAAATACTCTTTGTCCATCAAACGACATCCATAAAGCCTCTTAGACATATGTCATCATCTTTCTTCATGTTCCATTTGTATCAGTGTTGCCAATTAGAACCAGTATATTCCCTAAGTGCCTATTAAGACCATTGCACCACTCAAAGGTTTAAGGTAGCATATCATTTACTGATGCAAGCAATCACAAATATATTTAGCTTAATACTATCTATTGATTTTCTCCCTGTTCTTGAACCATTGAGGTCTTGTTTACGTATCTGTCTATATTCAGCACACCCCCTCCATTTTAATATCCACTTGCATTCACAGTTGTAGCTCCAGCAGCGCTGTAATTCCATGTAGTAATGATTAATATAGCACCAAAAGGCCCAAAGCCTCCTTCTGCTTTTTAATTCCCCCCCCCCAAAAGAAAGTGATAATATATTTATTACTGACATATTTACACCACAAACAGTTGCTTTAGTGGTTCTGTTTAAAATGATGGCATAACATTACGTTTTGTCATTATGCTATCACCATGGTCAGTCCTCAACACTTATTTGGTGGAACAAAAGGGTGAGTTTCCATTAATACCCTTTCTTAAACCGAGGAATAAGTACCGTATGTGGAATCCTATGAGTTCCGCAGTTCAGTGGAGATTGGTGGCTCTAATGTTGGCGGGGCTGTGTATCCACTCCGGATTTCACTCTGAACTTTTAAGGATCTATCCATGGTGCTGAACCCTATCCCCAAAATAGGTTTGGCACCATGAATAGCTCCTTAAAAGTTTGGAATAAATCCGTAGCAGATACACAGTCTTCTGACACTGGCGCCACCAGCCTCCAGTGGCTCCACTGTGATATCATCTGTCTGTTTGTCTGTCTGTCTGTCTGTCTGTCTACTTACCTACCTTTCAGTAGTTCTTGGATGCCTGCATTTTCAAAATTGTTCCAGCTTCCTGTTGTACAACCAGATATTGTTGCAACATATATTTTTGTTCGACTGATGTAGCCACTGATGTAGCCACCGATGAGTCACCTGCAACAGAGAAGTCAATTACTTGGTGAACCTGTTGTCTGTATCATCCTGCCCTTTGGCTATTTCTCTTCTGTTATAACCCATACCTTCCCACAAATTAAACATTTTACTTTTGTAGCATACCTCCTTTCAAACTCTAGGGAAATGAAGGGTGGGATGGAGGGAATAGAAAGCCTGGTAATTCTGAAATCATGCCACCTAGTTTAGGATTCTTTTGTAAGCATTCAGGGGTGTTTTTGTTGTTGTTGGTTTTGCATTCAGGTTTTTTTTTTTACTGTAATTAACCAACACCTTTTTTGCGAGTTCTTTGAATTAAAAATCACTTGAGGTATAGAGTTAAATGACTGGCACAGTTCCAGAGCCCGAGGTGTGCCCAGATATAAACATGGAACTCATGGACACTCATGAGTTCCTCCTCCATAGAAAGAACTTCAGCAGGTCTTGATGGTAGGAATGGGTGAGAAATTTATTCTGTCTGTTTGTTTTGATAAACACTTATCAAAATTGGCATTTCCCCCATAAATGGGATGGAAACAACATGAGATGGAGGAGGAGGAGGAGGAGGAGGAGGAGGAGGAGGAGGAGAATTTGAGAGAAAGTGAAACTGAAAGTTTTGTTCATTCAGGCTCAGGACTTTTGAGTGCTTAGCTCTTAAAAGTCTGGGATTGAATCCCTGTGTCATCATTGTGGTGATGAATTAGCATTTCCAGCTCTTTTTTTCTGCCAGGTTCCTCATCTTTTACAGTTACATGTCAGGCAGGTACAACGTGAAGTTTTCCATGCTAAGAATAGTTGTACCTATTGAATGTGGCTGGTGCAGATGGGTGAGAATTTCATTCAGTTCTTTGTTTGATAAGAGCTTAACAAATTTCACAAATTTCTTCATAAGCAGGACAGAAAGAACTTTGATATTTACAAAAAACGAATGTGGGAGAGAGCATAACTGCTAGATTCATTCATCCTTATTTGAGGGTAGGGGAACTATATGCAGGCATTGGATGCTTCTGTCTCTATAAGCAACCTCTGAACTGGAGTAACTTAGTTCCTCTCTGCAAAATGGGAATCCAAGAAACCTACATCAAAGGACTGTAGCGAAGACAAATGTTATCTCTATCTCTATCTACACATCTGTCTATCCATCTTTATACATATATACACATATAGAATTATGAATAAGAAAAATCTCAAGAAGAAAAGGACAAAGCAAATTGGAACACACTCATTGGCTGTGATCCAGCAAACTAAATGTATCCAGGTCTTCCCCACTGTCAGCTATGGAACAGCTTGTACTTGTGGTTCTCAGTTTGCAGAGGCATAGCGTAAAAAGTACTTGGATTTATTTTTGGTCAAGTAGCTGCTACATTAATTAAAAAGGATTTGTATCCCATCCTTTTCCCCCCCTCCAAGGTGGCTTACATGATCTTCCTCTCCATTTTATCCTCACAAAAGCCTGATGAGGTAGGTTAGGCTGAGAGTCAGTGACTGGCCCAAAGTCAGTCAGTGAGCTTCATGGCTGAGTGGGGACTAGAACAAGGATCTCCCAAAATCCCAACACTCTAACCACTACACCACACTGGCTCTCTTTAGATTAATGCTCATCTTCCAAAATTGTCTTTGTTATGTTATGGCTACCTCATTATAACTGATAGGGCATTGTGAAATTAAAGGTGTGGGGGAAGGAAGGGAGACTTGTTCCAAAGCTCTGATTATAACTGTATTTAATCTTGGAGAATTTCTGTATCTTTAAAAATAAATAATGTAGTGCAACAGCCCTGTCTTTTGGAAGAGCAGTGTTAGCCTGTGGCATCTTCCACAACTACAAAGCTGTCTCATGGTAACTTTCCTCCCTTTTTATTAATAATTCCCTAAGTCAATGAGGAACCCTTAAAAAAAAATGCTCTTCCATTTCCCCCTCTCTACGCCTGACTCTCAGTGCTTCGCCCCAACTTATTCCCCACTATGTGGCTCTTATTTTGAAGATCTGTGAAATGAATATTACTTCTGGATTGCCAGTTAATACATACGTGGAGATGCTAAAGACTTCCCTCCCCACCGGTTTGTTTGGCTTCGTGTGTGTGTGTGTGTGTGTGTGTGTGCGTGTGCGTGTGCGTGTGCGTGTGCGTGTGCGTGTGTGCGTGCGTGCATGCGTCTGTGTTTGCATGTGTGTGTGTTGTTTTCTTCTTCTTTATCCTGAAGGTGGCAGTGAAAGAGAAATAATCCTTTCCCTTTGAAGCTACGAAAGAGACAGGCAAGGCCTCCCTTTTGCCCCTTTCTCCTTGTGCCCATGAAAACTACAGCTCCTACAAAGTGCTGCAGATCTGATCGTGAAAAGCTGGCCTTCTCTCTCCCCGCCACGCCCGCCCGCCTCCCCCAGCAGAATTTGGCACGATCGAGCGCTGTCCTAGCCAAGCTTTATAAATAAACGGGTGGGCTGAGCATCCTTGGGTCCCTCCCCTCCTTCTCTTTTAGTCCTTACCAAGATAATTGAGTATCATAATGGTGGGAAAGAGCCCCCGTCATCATTTGCTGCCTGTCAGGTATCAGTACTCATCTTCATGTCATCCGTCACCATTGAACCACTCTGTCATCTTTCCCCAGCCTTCAGCACTGCTCCTTCTCATCGTGTTCATTATCTCAAGCTCAGACCAATTCCCCCTCCTCCCTCTCTCTCTCCCCCCCACAACCCCTGTAAATGCATCTTTGTGCGACTCTCAGTCTTCTGATTATGAATCGATGATCATGTGGTGTAAGAGAGATAGATGGCTTTTAGTTCCATCTTGTCTTCTCTAATTGTAAAATATTAGTTACATTAGACGGTGTCTTTTGATTAATGGAACTTATTTGGAGTGGCCTCTCCCCCACCCTCCCCCTTCCAAAGTCCTCCACTGACTTTTGAGAATTGAGTGATTTCACTTAAAGTAGACAAATAGGTCCTTCAGCAAGGAGATAGCTAGGCTCTAATATCGGGAGCAAAGGAAGCTCGGGGAGACAGAGTTTGTGTGTCTCTGCGTGTGATTTAAAAGAAAGGATTCGACTCTGATTAAACACACAGTGCCATTCATTAATGCACACACAGCCGGGCTATTTTGCAAATCCAGCAATTCTCTTCTAAAGCTACAAAAACGGGGACCTATGGCCAAAAGCATTTCAAATGAAATTAATCTGAGATATAAATTAAAAAGCATCCTGACGTACAGCTTGGGATGAAGACAGTCAGTATGAGGAAACTTTGATATATTAGTGACACAAACATACACACACACACACACACACACACACACCACAGCATGTTATCTCAACCCTCCCTCTTATTACACTTAACAGGACATGCCATCAGCAAAACATCTCTTTCTATGTACATCTGAGACTGTAAAACAAAACAAAACAAAAACGTTTGTCCTTTAATACCAAATTTATCTTATTTGGCACTATTTACCTAAACACGAGTCTTATGATAAAGTCCTTGCTATACAAATGGAACGGCAGTTGGTACATCCCTTATTATAAATAATCACTGTCTATCTTTCAGTGTAAATTCAAGGACATGTTCACTTTCAGCCTATCAGTTCAATTAGAAAAGGTCTATTTACTGTCAATGTCTGTATCTCATGGAAATAGGGACATACTAGTTCATAAACAAATCAAACTATTGGGTTTTTTTGTTGTTGTTTTTAAAAAAGCATTGCGGAGAATGCATCTGAAAGCCTTTGCACTATGCATGGAGGATTATAAACAACAATAACTTTGCAAAGCATTTAATCTCAATCCCTTTCTAGTGATTTCTAGATTCAATTCTGACCCTGATTCCTCACTAATAACCCAGTCATTAAACCCAACCAAATAAAGCCTGAAATGCCTGGTGTCTTTTGCTTTTTGTTCAAAAATAAATTCAATGGTTACCTTAATTTTGATTATGCTCCTGTGCTTGGTTGCACCTCCATAATTCCCAATGAAGTGGCACGATTCCCAGAACCTCCATGTTCAGAGACAGTCTACCTCTGAATACCAGATACTGGGGACAAGTCACAGCCATCATCTTCGTGTCCTGCCTGTGAGCTCTCAGGGGCATGTAGTTGGCGGCAGTTGAAAACAGATTCTCCTGGACTAGATGGAACTTGGTCTGATCTACCAGGCAATTCTAATGTTCTTATGTGTGCCTTTCATTTCATGTTGAAAGAGTATCAGAAATACTTTTCCATGAACTACACCCAGAAGTTGGAAATGCAAGCTGCATGCAATGAATTCACTTTACAAAAGGGGAAAAGAAAATCTGAATTCAACAGTGACGCCCAATGTTTCCTGCCGTTTTCAAGGGTCACTCTTTGCTGTTCCATCCGTCCCTGCTAAAGTTAATGGATATTCAGATGTTTTTGTTGAGGGGGGAGAGAAAGTCAGTGTGAGCAAACTGTGTGGTTTGATGTAGTTTGTTAAAATCTACACTCTTTATCAGAGGTTTTCCTAAGAAACAACAAAAGCAACAACACCCCTGTTTTATATAATAGGTACAGGATGATCCAACCCCCCCCATCACATCATCTTTTCCTGTGTGCCCTGCTCCATGCTGTGTGACTGTCCCCTGCTACCAAGCCCCCTTCCCTGAGCAACCCTCCCACACATGGAGGGCTGAGCATGTCCAATGGATCTGTTTTAGCTGTGTTCAGAAGTTGAGTATTTTCCAATATAAAATGTCTCCACCTCTTAGAATCATTCTGACAAAGTCAGGGGAAGCGAGGAGATTGGGAGCACATTTGATTTTTTTACAAGATGTGCAAATTTAGGGATGCGCAAATCAGGAAAACTTGAGCTCGCTGAAGTTCTCCGAATTCCAACTTGAAGCTTGTTCTGACTCGAGTCCGTATCAGATTGCGAGCTTTCTTCTTCTTCTTCTTCTTCTTCTTCTTCTTCTTCTTCTTCTTCTTCTTCTTCTTCTTCTTCTTCTTCTCAAATGAAAATCCGTGCATATTTTCGTATTTTTCCAAATGTACGCATCAATTGTGCACATCTTTGAAATGTACACGTCCTTCTCCCATTGACTGAAGTGTATTTGTGTGCATTTTTCAAAAGTACACATTTTTTCATGCACATTTTTCAAATGTACGAAAGCTTTTGAATGTTTTTTTTTTTTTGGGTGGTGGTGGTCTGTGAATCACATTGCAAGCTCGGAAATGTACGGACTGGGACTGCAGATTCCATCTGAGTCCGTGTTCAGTCTGGAAGGTGTGAACTGGGTAAACCCTGATCAAAAATGAACTGAAAGCAATTTCTCACTCATCCCTAGCAAAAGAGATCTACAGGGAGGGTACAGTAGCCCCTATTCCTTCCCTGGGTTGGTCTCACCTGTGCTGCATCTATATATACACTTAGTCCACAATCCAGCTTGAGTGTGCAAAGAGCAGGTTGTGCAGTGCCTTCTCAGAGGAGGCAAGCAGAACTAACTCTTTCCATGCCCATACTCAAGCACGGTCAGGTGATTTGCTTCAAGCAGAGATTGGGGTAGGAAAATCTGTCAGTTTCGCTTCCCCACACATTCAGTTAAAAAAATAAAACAAATAAAACAAAGTTCTTTCTCTCCTGAATATGAAGAACTTTGTGGATTTTGGTACAGTTGCATTAAAAAACAAACTGAAATTAAATTCTCGCCCATATGCACCAGGCACATGTGATAGGGAGCTATTCCCAGCATGGAGAAGACCACGACGTGCCTGCCTGTTATCTAGCTATTAAAGAGGAGGAGCCCTTCAGAAATAAAGATGAGGCAACCCTAATTCAGCACTGCAAATATACAGGGACTCAAATCCAGACTTTGAAGAGCTAAGCACTCAAAGCTCAGATCTTCGAAATAAGGAGAACTTCATGAATTTTGGTAAATTCTTATCAAAAACCAAATTGCAACAAAATTCTCACCTATCCCTAGCAGAGATCCGGTTAGGTGCCATAATGTTAGACTCTGGACATAGTGGTCGTATGGACTGCGGCAGGGGGTGTTCTTTAGATGGCATTGTATATTACTTCAAATAATTATTATAATTTAAATAGAAATACAGTTCATTTCACCAGAGTGTGGAAGACTATGCCCAGGTGACCTGTGTGCCTGTTCAGTCTACTATCCATGTGCTGTTGATGGGCAACTTCAAGGCCCAGCTCTTCCTTTCGATGGTTCTTCATTTGTATACCAGACTTGGTCTGGGCAGCCATTCAGATAGAGCAGGGCTCTCCAACCTTGGGTCCCCAGATGTTGCTGGCCTACAGCTCCCAGAATCCCTTGCCATTAGCCATTCTGGCTGGGTATGCTGGGAGCTGTAGGCCAGCAACACCTGGGGACCCAAGGTTGGAGAGCCCTGAGATAGAGGATGCCTTCAAAATAAAGGACAGTCCACTGGCAGCCCTGTAAAAGAGGACACCTGACCACCCTACAGAAGCTAGATGCACTTGCAGCAGCTGATGTCATGGGTACAGAGAGAGCACTCCAGATGTCAATATCTTAAAAACTGGCTAATGATTCAGCTCCTTATTTGGGGGAAGCTCCTTTGAATATGTATAAAGCTGTCTAGAACTATGCTTGCCAGGTAGCTTAATGTTACCCAACACAAAGGGTCTTTCAGTCAGTACAGGCTCAGAGACTCCTTCCTCCTCTCTCGCTCATGAGGCTTCACTTTCAATTGTAGTTCAGTGCCCAATGTAATTTGCCATGATGTCTGAACTGGCAAACAGCAATTACCACGTGCCCTCCAATTCCGAATCAGCATCCCACTTCAAACCATGGTTTCCAGTTCTGGTTTGGAGGAAGGTGCAACCATAATTTGCTGATTCGGACACCATGGCAAACTGTGATTAGCACTCAACTGCAAAGTGAAAGTGAAACTGCGCATGTGATCAGGGTAGAAGGGAAGCGCTTGTGCTCGTGACACATTTCCAGTTGCCCAAAACAAGCTCTGGAAGATTGAACTGAGCCACCGTTACTGGGGGGGGGGGGGGCAAATAGATATCTGCAGCATGGGAGTATATTTATTGGGGCAACAATAGTCTCCAGTATCATGCAATAATCTAAGTAAATGAAACTTTAATAGAACTTTGTATACAAAAACTATGTGGACATAGAATTCAACTATGCATAGAAATCTTAGCAATTAGCAGAAGGGAATGTGTAGGCCTGCATTTTTGGAAGCCAAAACATGCTAGCTTTTTCAGGGGGCAAAAATACCACCAGGTGTGTATGGGACAGCAATTGCTCTTCTTGTACCTGAGAATTTGTAAGGTCACCCCAACTTCTGGTTCTGTATAACTGGGGTAAATGAGGGTGCACAAGCATGCCCAGCTTTCCCCAGAGAATTTTGGCAGGAACACTATGGCAATGTAGTTGCCACACTGTGTGTGTGTGTGTGTGTGTGTTTGTGTGTGTTTTAAATGTGGCCTTCATGTTACATTGGGATGGCAGATTTCCATTTCAGTACTGGACGTGTGTGTGTGTGTGTGTTCAGAATCGCTGGAGAGCCTTATGTTGAAATTAATTTATAGAACTAGGGGTGGGAGATCTGCTCACCACCCGATTTGCTGGGTGCTTGGCAAGCACTGCCGCCACACCTGCCGAGCGGGGCCAAAAGCAAGTGCCAGCTGAGGCACTTGTTGGACTTCCAGGTTCCTGGTGGTACACCTTTTACATAGAAAATGGCATAACATTATGTTAAAAGCAGCTGCAATTTGCATAACTTGCACAAATTGTGGCTGTTTTTAACGTATCTTACTCCATTTTCTACGTAAAAAGTGTACTGCTGGGAACCCAGAAGTCACTTCCCTGGCTCGGCTCGCGAGAACGCGAGTCAAGCCAAGGAAGCAGGTAGGCCGAGTAGAGCTTGGGGGGTTTGAGCCCGGCGAGTTCGCCGGACTTCCACCCCCAAATTGAGCTCCGCACACATCCCTAGAGAGAGCCCAACCTTCTAGGGATGGGTGAAGGGATGGGTGAATGAGCAATGTTCACAATCGCCAGGATTCTCCAAACATCGTCTCATCGCTCATCTCGTGCCTGATCCACCTTTGCATTTGTGATTGCGGCTTACTCTGCATGAATGGGAAAGTTGTGTAGACCAAGCAGCGATCAGACAGGTTTCTTCAAGTTTCCCCGAATTTGTGCAAATTTCCTCCAGAGGCTAAAGTGATGCTGATTCAGTCTACAGAGGAAATTTGCACAAATTAGGAAATGAGGAAATTTGCACACCACTTGAACTGGGAACGAGATGAACATGAACATGTGTTCAACAATTTAGTTTTCAGTGGATGCCTGCTTGCGCTTGTTCTCACGCTTGCTTGCATCCAGAGCTTGGAGCGGGGCATGCTCACATGTTTTGCCAGCAAAAATGAAATTCTCATACATCCCTACGAAGTTATAGTTGGGCCATGTAGGCTGGCAGCTGGATGATATAGCAAGGCAAGACAGCCCTTGTAGTAATGAGTCTGATGGGTTGTATCTGAGTCACCACAGGTGGGATCAGGGAACAGCATATGAGAGAGAGAGAGAGAGAGAGAGAGAGAGAGAGAGAGAGAGAGAGAGAGAGAAGGGGTGGCCCTGCCCATTTTGGGCTTTGGCCCCACCCACACCAGAATGATTACCCCCAAGGGCAGGGCTCTCCAACCTTGGGTCCCCAGATGTTGCTGGACCACAGCTCCCAGAATCCCTTGCCATTAGCCAAGTTGTAGGCCAGCAACATCTGGGGACCCAAGGTGTTGGAGAGCCCTGCCCACAGGGATGCAGCCCTCAGTAGGAAAAAAGGTTCCCCACACCTGTTTTAGGCAAACTCAGAGGGAACATCCCCTCTTTGCTGAATAATGTTTCTAGTATCGTTGGAACTCCTTTAACTGACCTCGAATTTCCTTGGATGACTCACCAGGACAAGAGTCACCAATTTCCCTCCACATTTCGCTTTGCCTAGTCCTGGTGGCCACTCTGGGTTCAGCAAGATTCAATTAAGCAGCCACGCATTTGAACTGGTCGTTCCAAGATACAAGGCTGCAGATATGGTTTAAGCCCTTCAGGCATTGGTTACATCCCCATTCCTGTCTCTTGGTGTGGAATTGTTTGTCTTTGATGTCACAGGAGATTTTTTTTGGGGGGGAGAAACGCCCCCCCCCAAAAAAAGAGCCCAAGGATGGCTGACCTGACCATGGCAATTGCCTATGGAATGCTGTTGGAGAAAAATATATATGGAAAACTGTGGAGGGAGTGGCTGGAATCCTGAACAGCCGCACTCCAGACTGCAACGTTTTATTGTAGGTCACACTTGCCATTAACTCAAATCATGATGCTCCTCCCCAAAAAACCCAAGAGGAAGTGTGACCTAGGGAACAGGATGCACTAGTTGATGAACAAATGAACGAACGAACGAACGAATCAATCAATCAATCAATCAATCACCTTCTGTTTCCTGTTTCTCTGTGCCTCTGCATGCCAGATAGATCTTTTCCTCTTTTCTTATGGGGAGATGCTAATACTCCTGATACAGGGGCAGCTTGTGCATTTCCATGCTAGGGAGTTGCAGAAGATTGTGCGGTATGAAGATGAAGAATCACAAGGAACATGATGCATCTTCATTGTGTGGTATGAAGATGAAGAATAACTAGGAACATGATGCATTTGTGCTACCTATTTCCTTCGCGTTGTTGTAATATCTGATGGCCTACTTGCCTCTTTAAAGTCCATTGGGCTGCAGCTGAGGGAGAGAAGAGAAGTAGGGCATTCCATCAGCTCTGCTAAAAGACCCGCCTTTGGCTCCTCTTCTGGCATGTAGCAGAAGCCACACCATCAAGCTACTATTTAGGTCCCGGCTGGTCATTATGAAAACTTAACTGGTGCCTGAGTTTGCTTCCACAACCACTCAACAACATCCCCATCAGACCCCATTCTTGTCTTTTAGATTGTGAGCCCAAAGATTACTGGAAGGTTCTCAAGCAGAG
Organism: Shinisaurus crocodilurus; assembly: GCA_021292165.1. Taxonomy (NCBI): domain Eukaryota; kingdom Metazoa; phylum Chordata; class Lepidosauria; order Squamata; family Shinisauridae; genus Shinisaurus; species Shinisaurus crocodilurus. The sequence continues at coordinate 21,008,019 of CM037887.1, read as the reverse complement.
GCCAAGTGACTAGGGGTTGGAGAACCAAAGGTCCTAAATTTTAAGGCAGCATAACATTCAAATCTGGACCTGAGTGCCAATTCCCCAGGGGTCCTGTAAACCTCACCCCAACTTTGGATCAAAACAGTTTTCAAGAAAATCGTTAAACATAATTTTTTTAAAAAATGGAAAGAAAAAAAAGTCATTTCACCTTTTAAACTGAGGTGGGGATGGTTTACCATTGTATATATTGCAGGATACCAGACAATTTATTGCCTACCAAAAAACCCCCCACAGCCCATGACCTCTAAATAGCTTTAGGAAGTCCTACTTCAGTCTTGTGAGCTGAAATCAATGACTCATCCCTGTTTGAGGCTGAATTCGGCCCTTAGAAGTCCACCTCCCAAGTGGCTATTATGTTGAGACCGTCTTTTGATTAACATGATGTTTGAAGCAGGCTACGGCTGGAGAGGCAATATATACCCCACTGTTCAAATCCGTGCCACAAAATTCTATGGAGACCTAGTTAATGAACATCAACCTGCTCCAATAGTTATTGGGAAATACCTCCGCTGTTAAGCAATCAATTGAGGATGTGTTTGGTGTGGGGTGAGGGTGAGGGTGACGGCAAAATAAAGCAAAACACGCGGGGGAGGGAAACGTCAAAGAGGTTCTCACATCCCCAGTCTATTGCTCTGTTTAAGGGTCCTATAATTCGGCGAGGTTGTGCACTAAATAATTTGTAAGCCTTCAGAACATGCAGGTTATTGTTTGCGGACAGATGGTGCATCACATTTTACTGCTTATTCCTTCTGTGGTTTCTCATATGTAGGACTGATGTGCATCCTGAAGTCTTTGTTTCCTTGCTAAAATCTCTAATCTAAAACAGGCAATCAAGCACGCAGACAGTGGTTCAGAAAGCATAATCATAGCTTTAAAGAAGGGGGGCATCTCATCTGCAGTTAAGAAGCAGATGTGTTTGCTGGAAATGCAGGAAGGTTATTGGAAATATCAAAATGGGGCACATAAATAAAATTAGGGAGCTTTTGAATGATTCTTCCTCATCCCGACACCGTATTTGTATTTGTATTTCCTGCGTGATCATGTAGCCTTCTTTTGACATTGATGTGTGTCTGTCTGTCTATCTTTCAAGAGTCTGGGCATTTTAAATTATTATTTATTTCACCTTTTCTCCTGAGATCGGCAGTCTTTGCCTTTGTGTGTGTGTAGGCATCATTGTGATCTTGGAACCAATGCTACTCTCAAGAGTTAAATCACGTTGATATAGAGGAAGGAAATGAAACAGACTAACTCGACTCTTTCTGCCCCCCCTTCCTATGGATTCTTCCCCGCCCCTCTATTTTTTTCTTTTTTTTTTTTATGTTGAAGATAGAATTACTGTTTGTAAGCATCTGAAAGTCATTAGAGGCTCCACAGTCTGTCAGGTGCCGATATAAAGAAATTGCTGAAACCGAACGGGATCCTGTGCGTAGTGCTGGGAATTTGTCATGTGGTGATGAGCAGTTATAATAATATATGAGCAAATCACAAGCGTTCTGCAAATTAATCAAAAAAAAATAATCCCCCCCTCTCCTTCTCCTCCACCACCCCTTCCCACCTCCTCCCTTGTCTCTAAGAGAATGGCTTTGCCGGCCGACGTAGGTGAAACAGTTTTACTCACAGATGGTAGCTCTGGCATCAGATGGAATTTATATAACAGTAATTCTGATTTCCTGCCAAAGTAGCGCTGAAAACACCAGGGAGATAGTACAAGACAAGTCATGTGGTTTTGGTGAGGTTGTTGTGGGAAGTTTAAAGGGGGAAAAGGAGAGAGAGGAGGAGAAAAATCATCTCACATTTTCCTCTTTGCATGTTATTGTTTTAGCCTGAAGGGCCAGAAATTGTACGCCATTCTGCCACGGGCAAAAATCCGACACGTCTTCTTTTTTTATGAATTGTGCTGGAAGAGGGCTTCACAGCTGTTGAAGCTGCTGACGGGGTGGGGGGTGGGGATTGAGGGAAACCCCACATGGGTTCTTATCATTTCTCTTGCCTTACAAGGATTAAAGGAGGGAGGGTTCAAAAGGTGATGGCCTTACATGTTTAAAGAGAGGCAGGGTCTTACTTTCCAGGAAGCAATGCCATGTTCACTTTCATTAGACTACTCCCTCTGGCATAACAAAATAAGGAACGGCTTTTCTTTCCAGGCATTCCACAGAATGGAGATGCAAAGGATATCCTTTTCATTAGATGCGAATGGGTGTGATCCAGAGAATGTTAAAGCAGGAGTCCTATTGAAATCAAAGCGATTTACACACCCAGTTAAATTCTTAGGTGCTATTGATTTCAATGCTAAATGCACTTAAGTGTGTGCACATTGTACCCGGGATCTTGTATTATATATGTATTATATAGAGAGAAGGCTACTTACGTACATCAAGATCCCATTGTGCCTGGGATCTTGTATCTATATGTGTATTATAGACAAGGCTACTTACGTACATCAACATAAGTTTCTCTCAGTATGTGACACTGCCCTAACATTTCCTGAATGTATGAGAAGGCATTAATCTGAATGGAAAAGGTAGTGACCACAGTCTAAATCTCCACATCATGGTATTGCAAACCTTCAGGTTTAGTCTGCACATTTACCATGGAGAAAGTCCCATTGAACTCAGTGTGATGTCGGAGTAAAATGCTAAGGATTCTGCTCTTGGACTTTTAAATATTAGTCTGTGTCCTTTTCCAATATAAACACATTCTCCATTATAATAACTGAGTATAATCTACATCGTGTTGGAATCAATGGCTGAACTCCCATTGAATTGAATAATATTGAACAACAGCCATTTACTGTGTATTGATAATGAACTTTAATGTTATTATTCCAATACTTAAAAAGGTTCTTTATTATCTCTGTCTGTTTCTTTCAGGCAGCAGCCCTTTCATTCAGATCAGCATTCCTCCAATTTGTATAGATTAGTTTATGGAGTTCACTGCCACAATATGCATGATGGCCACTAATTTAGATGGCTTTTAAAAGGGGATTAGACAAATTCATGGAAGAAAAGTCTAACAGTGGCTGCTAGTCATGGTGGTTCTATTCCGCCGTGAGGTGTCAGAGGCAATATGCTTCTCATTACCCGAGGTTGGGAGCAACAATGGGTGAGGGATATTAACCTCATGTCCTGCTTGTGGGCTTCCCAGGGCCATCTGGTTGGCAATTGGGAAACCAGATGGACATTTGGTCTGATCCACTCTACTTACTTTCTTAAATATATTGTTTGAGGTGGAGAAAGGATGTGCTACAGCTCCATGATTTGAACATAAATATCGCACAGAAGGTTAACATCCAACATATGTCCCATTCGTTTCAGTCCCATTCATCTCTAAGTAGGACGGATGTTGGATTTTACCCAGAACTCCCAACTCTACAGGGGGTTCATTCATTTAAGGAGAGGGCCACATATGCATCCCTTGGTGTGTACAGAGCAAAGTAAAGTGAATCTTTACGCCAGTGTGGCATAGTGGTGAGAGTGTTGGACTGGGACTCGGGAGATCCGGGTTCTAGTCCCCGCTTGGCCATGAAACCTACTGGGTGACTTTGGGCCAGTCACTGACTCTCAGCCTAGCCTACCTAACAGGGTTGTTGTGAGGATAAAATGGAGAGGATGAGGATTATGTAAGCCGCCTTGGGTTCCTTGCCGGAAAAAAGGCGGGGTATAAATATAATAAATAAATAAATAAATAAATCTGAGAAGACCAACAATTGTCAAATGAGGTCGTGTCTGGGCTGGGATAGTAAGGACAGTATTCAGGGGGCTGCTCCGCCTTTGCAGATTCCGTTGCACTCGCAGGACCAACCGCTTTTGCAACAGGACTTTTGCACTCCTAAAACTAACTCTTGAGATGAGTGGAGAAATGCTCACTACAGATCGGGACAGGTCCGCGGGGGTCCCTTCTGCAAGCTCTGCTGACCTGCCGCACTCCAGAAACAAGCATTTCTGCTCATTTTGGGTTATTTTTAGAACTGCGAAAGCCCCATCGTGCAAGCGGCGGGTCTCGTGAGTGACTGGGCACAATACAACATGACCCCAAGTCCAAGTGAGAAACTTTATTATGCCGTGCCTGGGTTACAGCAGCGTTCTTTTTTAAAAGTCCGTCAAATGGAAAACCATTCTGAGATGGTTGTACGAAAGAGGCATAGGCACGTCGTATTACATTACACTATAAATTAAAAACAAAACAAAACCTTGGTTACGTAATATAACCTATAATGATTATAGGTTATATTATATAACAAAGCTTTTTTTTTTCGCCCCCTCCTAAAGTGTAAAACATTGCCCATTTGTTTTGGTTTATGTGACTGCAGTGAAATAAGTGGATTAGACGGAAACGTTAGCATGCTTCATTGCAGCTGGTTGCAGATATCTGTCATTCCTTGGCCATACATTCTGGATCGTGTCAGGAAGTAAAAGCAAAAGCTGACACCTTTCATGTGTGTGTGTGTGTGGGGGGGGGAGAAGTTTTTACAGAAAAGGGGAAGGGAAAGATGCCCGATTGAAAACACATATCCCCCCCCTCCCCCAGAACTAGCATCTCAAGAGAATTCTGCAAACCTAGTTTACACATGTAGGAAAATTCTGGACACTACCACTCTTAGACTGCAGGTGGGGGATAGCAATTGGGATTGCTCTCCCAAGCAAAAATCTCCCTGCAAGTTAAAAACATCTTCACCATCGACAACAATACAGAAACGTACTTGCCGGAAAGCATGGTCCTAGCCCACGATGAGCTAGTTTTCAGTGAACTGGGAGTTGTTTTATGTAGGGGAGCATTCCATAATTTTATTTTCCCACCTGAAGTGGTACAGCCCACTCCCGCTTCCCCCAGGAGTCTACCATAATATTCTCACTTCATTCTGCTGCCTTTGGTGTGTAAGTGGGTCTGGTACGTTGGGTGCTGCTGTTTTTATTCTGCTATTGTTGTGTTTTTTCATTGAGTTTTTAATGTGTTTGTTTGTTTTATGATTGTTTCAATCAAGTTTTTATTTATTTATGATCGTATGGCCTTCCGTGCCATTTTCGTGGCAGAAAGGCATGCTGCAACAAACAAACAAACAAATAAATTTCTCACCTCTCGCTAGACTGCCTGCACATGCACATCTTGCATGCATGTAGGCTCTGTGCATGCAATGTCAATGAACCTGTACAACATTAGTGCACAATCTTTTCAGTCCCAAGGGGTGCACTGGCCTGTTTGCTGGGGTGCCAGACACTGACATGTGCATACACAAACACACACACACACTCACACAGAGCTTTTCTACATGAGGTATTTATTGTGTGCTTGTCATTTCTTGTTCACAGTTGCTTACAGGTTCTTTAGATGCCGATATGACCCTCCAGTTTTGCTTCTGTTTTTAAACAGCATTTTCAGCAAGGTGTTTTGTTTTGTTTTTACAGTAAGTAAAATGCAGTATTATTTGTGAAAACAAAAGAAATTGCTATTTCCACTTGTGTATTTGCACTATTCGACTATACCACAGTGCCACCTAGAGGTTATGTAGTGGAAAAGAAGGAAAGGAAATGCTCTTTGCTAGTGCTTGGATCTCAATTCTGTGACAAAACCAAAAGCAGATACAGCGGATTAACAGCCTCATGTAGAAAAGGCCTCTCTTTCACACACACTTTCTCACACATATACCCACATCAAAAGGATGCTGTTTTTTGGGGGGGCTGCAGCTAGTGGTTCATTTTGTACCTGAATTGCCCCCCCCAAATCACCTCGGCTCTCTGTGCCGTGGCCCCCCTATCCTTGAATTCTCTGTGGCGTGGAGGGGCTCTCCGGCTGCTCTCCACGCCACTTGGGCAGCCGCGCCGCTCGCGTGGGCTCCTGTCGCATCACTTCCAGCTGGCCGGAAGTGACGCGACAGGCCCTGCGCTGACGCGACTGAACCCTGTTGCTGCGCTTTTGGCGTAGAAACCAGGGCAACAGGGCTTAAAATGCCCATCGTGGCCATTTTAAGCCCTGTTGCGCTGGTTTCTACGCCAAAAGCGCAGCAACAGGGTTCAGCCGCATCGGCGCAGGGCCCATCGCGTCACTTCCAGAAATGATGCGACGGGAGCCTGCGCAGGCGGTGCGGCTCGACGGACCGAGCGGCAGACCGAGCGGGCGTCAAGGTAGGCCTGCAAGTTGCCATGAATATCGGGGGGCTGCGAGCGGGCCGATTTCGGCCCACTCAAGCCCCCTGATATTCACGGCGACATCCCTAGCTGCAGCCTCCTCCCCACGCCAGAGACCCTACCCTGATCACTGCTTTACCACCCCTGTTAGCCACCCGAAAGCAACAATACGGGCTACTTCGGGGTTGTGAGTGAGGGAGCCTCCTCCCTGCCCCTTGATTCTTCTTCATCACCACCATTAGTGCATGGTGCAGCGGTTTTGTCAGTGGTGCCAGTTTTCACGGTGGTGGTTGGGATTTTTTTGGGGGGGATGCACAACAGGGCTGGGGTGTGTGTGCCACTTATGCCCCCCTGCTGTAGAGGTGGGGGTGAGGACAGCGGTCCCTATGCCCCTCCACCTGCATGCATTCATTGCACATCCTCCACATCATCAAGGTGTTGGTAGTGATCTCTCTCTTGACTAGATTGTGAGCCAGTTTGCATTCTATGTGGGAAAGGAGTTTGATGTGCTCCTTCAGCATCTCTCTTTCCCAATGAATTCACTGAACAATTAAAGGGGAGACCTGCATCTTTAGACACGCAGTGGATAGAGGGCAGCTGCCCTGCTCCGTGTTCCAATATATTTGCAGAACATGCCTCCCTGAAGGCAAGAAGATTTTCAACTCTGCTAAAGGGAACTGTTGTAATACTCTTTAAAACATATTCTACCCACCCTGAGAGCATTGCACTGGCTCCATTGTCTTTCTGGGCTACATTCAGTTCCAGCTTTGACCATTAAAGCCCTGAGTGGCCTGGGTCTGGAATATTCCAGGGGACATCTTATCCCATATGAGCTCCCTGCCCCCATTTTTTTTTTTTTTAAGATATCTAGTGTTGAGGCCTTGCTACAGTCTCCATTGCTAATGGAGGACAGGCTGTCACCCTTCTTGGAAATGTAAAGTTGAAAAGTGACTGCTAAATGGAAATAATATTAATACTAGTGAGATACACGTGGGATCCACAACAAATTGTTACAGTGTGGAGTGATGCTGTTCAGGATTCTAGCCATTCCATTTATTTATTTTTATTTATTTATTATATTTTTTAATCGCCCATCTGGCCGGTCACCCCATTCCAAGATTCCAGCCACATTCAGTCTGTATGGGGCTGGTTTTGGGGTCCTCCCATGCAAGTTCCTCCCCCCAATATTTTTGCACTTCTGTGAACCTTGGGGTTCCCCTGAGCCTACTGATATGTCAATTTTATGGTGCCATTTTGGATACATAAGGAATGGCAGTTGCAGCCTGAATGTCAGAAACAGAAGGAACGATTTCCCCATCCATGCAAGTGTTAAGCTGCAGACCTGTGCCGCGTGAAGGTATGGAAGTGTATGTCTTCTCAGAGGGTTGGCATTAAGGATGGGCATGGTCGGGCGCCTGCCGAGGGCCCACACCCCAGCAGGGGCTCACTGACAAGAGCCTCCCTGGAGTTGTCCCTCCTCTTCACCATTTTTGCACCCTGCTTGTTCACCTGCCTCTCGCTCTGACCCAGACAACGGAGGTGGTGAGGAGGAGGGGCAGGAGATGCCGCTGCCTGCTTGCTCCCCGGCTCTCTGCCTGTCCAGCAAGCAGGTGGTAGCGATGATGAGAAAGAGGATGAGGAGCAATCGCAGCTGGCGACAATGGTACAGTAATACCTTGGATTGCAAGTAATTTGGTTTGAGAGCGTTTTGCAAGACAAGCAATTTTTTAAATATTTATTTATTTATTTTTTACTTGATATACAAGCGACGTCTTGCAAGACAAGTACTGTAGTACGGCTTAAATTAAAAATCTCTGTACAAATTTTTTTGGGGGGGGATTTTGTTTTGATATGAGTGTTTTGGATTACAAGCATGTTTCCGGAATGAATTATGCTCTCAATCTAAGGCATGACTGTATTGAGAAGGTAGACTCACTGAGGGAGGTAGCCTCATTGAGTGTGTCTTGTCGAAGGGCCCTCAAAAACCTGGAGCAAGCCCTGTGCTCTCACCCCTAAAAAGCCAAAACAAACAAAGGAAGAAACTTGTGAGCGTTATTCTAATTTCTATGGCATATTCTTCCAGGTGTTTTGGCCTATAGTTCCGCTCACTCCTTCCCATTGGCTATGCCAGCAAGGGCTAGAGATATGTGAGGATTTCGTTCGGGAGGTGGAAATCTGGCGGACTGGCTGGGCTTGACACCCCCCCCCCCAAACTCCACCCTGCTTACCTCTTCCCTGGCTTGACTCGTGTTCTCCTGAGTCAAGCCAGGGAAGCGACTTCCGGGTTTCTAGCAGCCACTGCTTACGTGCACAATTTGCACAAATTGCGGCCACTTTTGACATATCTTAAGGCATTTTCTACATACGCAGCAGCTCTCCAGGAACCCAGAAGTCCAACAAGCGGCGTGGCACGTGCTCGCTTTCAGTCCAGCTCAGCAGGTGCAGCAGTGGCGTTGGGTCCTGGCGGATCGCACTCTCCTAGCAAGGGCTGATAGACCAAACATCTGGAGGGCCATAAGTTGCTCACCCCTGCTCTAAACACACACACACACACACACACACACACACACACTGATGTCTAAATTATGCTCCCTTACACACATTATCAATTCAGTGTAGCAACAATGCATTCAGATGCAAGGTAATAAAATTTCATTTTTGAAACTGAGTGGTTCTCCTGTGCTCACCTCCAGACGTATAGTCTTTGTGTAAAAAAAGAAGGGTCCCCCCCCCCCCTGTTCAGGGCACTGAATTATACCTAGATTATGTGTAATGTCATCATTTAGAAATTACTTGCAAGGAGTTTTTGAGACACCTTAGTAAACTGTCATTGTAGGTTACAGCATCTTTGGTGGTAAGACAAGTTATAATGTGACAAAATACCATCTAAATTACTTAACTTTCATAACAAAGCAGCAGCTCAAATTAAGAAGCGGGAGCATATTTATTTTAAGTGACATCATGGAAGCAGAGGATAATATATTTTAAGAACCCAAGTGAACCAAAAGATACTTAGGTAAAACTCTGAAAAATACATGGAATTGGGTCATCTTGTTGGGTTGTGTAAAACTCCTCTGTGAAATTTCACTCATATTTGCAAAGCTCTTTGTGGTTCCCTTTAAATTCCTCAACTGTTTTGCCCAAGGAAAAACTTCCAATTTTAATTTGATTGTTGCTTTAAGAGAAATCTAGTCACAACCCTATTTATTATTTGTTTATATATTTTTATCCTGCCCATTTATTTATTCATTTATTTGAATTCTTAGTTTCCTTTGTCTTTAAAAACAGATTGATGGCAACTTACAAGATTAAAGCATACAAAATTTAACACAGCTAAAAATGATTTCCACTAAAATACCATGACCCCTTAAACAACTGAAACATCAGTGACAACCAAACACTTCAGCTGAGGCATTAGAAAGCCCATCATATCCCTTCAAATGCCTGGAAATAGAGGAAAGTCTTAACCTAGTTTCCAAAAGATGACAATGTTGGTGCCAGGTGTGCCTTGCTGGGAAGAGCATTCGCTTATCAGGGATCACCACCAAAAAGGCCCTCTCCCGTGTTGCCATTCTCTGAACTTCCCTCAGAGGAGGCATTCAGAAGAGGACCTCAGATGTTGAACATAGTGTACGTGCAGGTTCTTAAGGGGAGAGTTGCTCCTAGTAATCCAAGCATCTCACTGGTACATCTCACTGTACATGGTTCCATTTTATAGTGGGAGTGAGGTTCGGGTGAGAGATAGTGACTTTACCCTATTGCCCAATGTCGCCACCCACCATCCTTGTGCACGCAAACACACACACACACACACACACATCCTGTATCAGAGACATTTCAGAGGAATTCCCCCTTTATTCATACTCATGTCCCAGTGCTTTCCCCAGTAACCACTCAGGTTTTCCTAACCCCAACCTTAACCTGAAGCTTTAACCCAAACACTGAACACTGAAGCTTTAGTGTTCTCCAACCTTGGGTCCCCAGATGTTTCTGGCCTACAACTCCCATGCCCCAGCCAGCATAGCTGGGAGTTGTAGGCCAAACACATCTGGGGATCCAAGGTTGGAGAACACTGCTTTAACCTGACATGCAGGCAAAACACCTACATCCAGACAGGATGTGAAAAGTCAACTCTGACATAGTTCTTGTTGACTGCGCTCTCCGTCTGCCCAATCTAGGCTACTTCCAGACCCCTGGACATGCACAGGGACCCAGGTTCTCCTCACCCTAACCCTATCCTGAAGGATAACCCTAACCCTGACAAACAGTTCAAATCAATCTATATCCAGACAGCATCCCAAAAGGCATCACTGGCATAGTTCTTGGAGACCACTCACTCTTTCTGGACAATCTCGATTATTTCCAGGCACCTGGACATGCACAGGTGCCTGGACTTCCTAACCCTAACCCTAACACATACATCCAGACAGCTTGACTAAAAGAATCACTGACAGTTTATGTTGACCCTTGACCTCCTGCTTTGTCTGCCCAATGTAGGCTAGTTCAAGGGCCCCTGGATGTAGACAGGGTGCCAGGCTTTCCCAACCCTATACATAACATGAAGTTGGACCCTAACCCTAATATGCAAAAAGATCGATCCACCTCCAGACAGCATGCAGAAGGCAAGCATTCAGGGTGTTCTTGTTGATGGCTCACCCTGCACAATTTAGGTTAATTCCATGCCCCTAGATATGCACCGGAACCCACATTTCCTAACCCTAACCCTAACCTGAAGCTTAACCCTAACACACAGGTATATTCCACCTATGTCCAAAATTTCATGCTGAAAGGCAGGACTCCTGTACAGGGACCCAGGTTTTCTTTACCCTAACCTGAAGCTTGAACATAATCCTAACACGCAGGTAAAATCCATCAATATCCAGATAGCATGCGAAAGGCACCACTGGCATAGTGCTGGTAGACTGCTCATCTTTCTGCCCAATGTAGGCTAGTTCCAGGCCTCTGGATATCACACACAGCCATGTTTTCCTAACCCTAACCCTAAACTGAAGCTTAACCCTAGCCCTAAGACACGGGTAAACCCAGCTACATTCAGACAGCTTGCCAAAGGGAATCACTGAAATAGTTTTTGTTGACCGCTCGCTTTGTCTCTGAAATCTAGACTAGTTCAGAGTCTGGACGTGCACAGGGACCCAGGTTTTCCTAACCATAACCCTCACCTGAAGCTTTGCCCTACCCTTACAAGCAGGTAAAATCCACCTACATTGACACAGTATGAGAAAAGGCAACTCTGACAAAGTTCTTGTTGACCACTCATTCTGTCTGCCCAATCTAGTCTAGTTCCAGGGCCCTAGACATGCACAGGGGCCCAGATTTTTTATTATTTTTATTCCTAACCCTAACCTGAAGCTTAAACATAACTCTGTTTTTTTTCTGCCATGGGAATATAGTGCCTGCCATATTTGTACAATTGTATTTTTTCTCTAAATGGTGGTGTAATGTTTCAAGGCATATAAAACATTTGGCCTTCTACATTTATCATGGACATAATTATATCTAGATATTTCTGGAACTTTAATTACTCAATTGAAAATCCTTCTGTCTTTACCATTGCCTCATACAGCAATAATTCACATATATATTTCCATGACTCATCAATAGATATATTTTACTGGCTATCTTTTATAACCTTAAAATTATTGATATTTCCTCTACATTTTGGTGAATCATCTGATGAATGACTTTAAAGTATACATAATATGCAGGAAGATGGTGAAAATATGTGTGTGTGTGTGTGTGTGTGTGTGTTTCTGTGTCTGTGTGTATTTGTCTTTACAAATGTTTGGAGGAAACAAAGTTAATGTTAAAGTAGTAATTTCTCTCTCTCTCTCTTTTTTTTTTTTAAATGTTATACAAGAGATTATTGTTACCTATACTTGCTGTAGAGAAAAAATTGGAAGCCCATTTTAGTTTAGTTTTGTTGCATGATGTACCGTATTTTTCGCTCCATAAGACGCACTCCCCCCCCCAAAAAAAATAGGGGGAAATGTCTGTGCGTCTTATGGAGCGAATATTGTTAATACAAAATTATTATTTTTTACTTACCTCTGCGCGCCTCCAACTGGTCCGGGGAAGAGCGGAGGGCTCCTGGGTGGGGCAGGGCAAGCCCCCGCCTCTCAGCTGATTCCCCGCAGAACAGCTGATTAAAAAAAAAATTTTTTTTTAACATACCGTACATGGTAAGTGCGTCTTATGGTCCGGTGCGTCTTATGGAGTGAAAAAAATACGGTATGTTCTGTTGTGTGTTTTCTTTTTTGTGTTTCAAATTAACTTTATTTTTTTAAAAAAATGTTGTTATATTCCCTTTTCCATAATGTGGGCTAGGATTCACAACAGAGCGATTTATTGGCAAACACCCCCCCCCCTCCCGTGCCTCTGTGCTGCTTGGAAAAATGTTTTTGAAATGGAGGAGACCAGTGCTAGTTGACAGCAGTGGAAGATACCTGGGAAGCCGCCATTTTACCTTTGCCATTGGCACGAACCCCAAGCCTTGGAACTTACAGTATGCAGTGGAGGACTACCATATTTGGGGCCCATGCAGCCAAACGACACATCCCTATTGTTTTATTTTATTTTATTGGGGGGGGGGTTACTACCACCATCTTTGGATTCAGAGGATGTCCCTGGGCTGGGAGTACCTTCATTTCCACAGCCTTGCTGGAGTCAAAGAGTGCAAAATCAGGCAAAGCCCCTTTAACAACCTAGCAAGCTCCTCCGTGGGTGGAGGCAACCATGCTTCAGGTCTTGTCAGCTTACATAAGGATAGGCTTTTGCTCCCTGTTGAGACAGCATCTTCCCCGATAGTTATTCTTGTATGAGAGAACCTCTGCCAGCAGGGCTAACTTGGAGCTATCCAAGGTCTTGTCTTAGTTTGCCTTCTGCATAATAGAGCTTTTGCGTACCTTGCCTGAATTGATCTACTTGATTATACCTTGCCTGCTGTGACATGACTTTACCTACCTTGACTGGACTTTACTTGCTTGATCTGACTCTGTCTGTCTACCATGACTGGACTTTATCTACCTTGACCACATTTAACTTCATCGGATGCATGCTACTAGCTTTTCCTGTGAGCCTTAAGTGCCCATGGGATGGGGCAGCCACCATGTCTTGTGGTGCCCAGTTGAGGGCCACCATTCAAATTTTCTACAATGCCACAACACAATGTCACCATTTAAATTTCCAGTGGTGCTGCATTGAGTGCTCCAGGGCATTGTGGGATAATTTCAATGGTGCCTTCCCAGACACATCCATGTGGTGTGGGAGTTCTCTCTCTCTCTCTCTCTCTCTCTCTCTCTCTCTCTCTCTCTCTCTCTCTCATGGAGGGAATGCTGTTGGCTGCTATGCACCATTTTTTTCCTGACGGATGACTGTAGCGGAACTATTATTGCCTCCTGGGGAGAAAATGGAAACTAGCAGTACTCTCTCCACCAGACTACTTAATTATTTTTTTAGAAGACCAAAATGACAAATTAATCAGCACCCCTTCCAAAATGTTTTCACTATTTTCCTCGCCTGCTTGAACCCGTCCCTCCCCCATTTCAGCAGCTGTTTCAGTCTGAACCATTTTGGCCCACTCTGTGTCCGTATCTGGATCCATGAACATTGGAATCCACCATGGCAAAACAAGCTGTTCTTAACTAGGGCAACTGCATCTGGTGGAATATTGCTGTTCAGTGTCAGCAGGTCCTTTTAGTAGCTACGGTGTATATGTTTGGATGAAAGTTTATCCAGAAAGTTTCTGAAAACTTTCATTATGGGAATGTAGTGGACTGGAGCCATCTCAATTGGCCCAGCAATAGGGGAAGGGTCCCCCCCCCTTTCCCAAAATGTATATTGTGAGACTCATAAAACAGAATGGCTTCATCAGAGCCATTATTGTCTATTGGACAAATGCATTTATTCAGCATTTTTCGGATCCATATTATTATGTTCCAGGTCAGAATGGCTGCTTTAGGGCCATTCTGGTCTATCGGGTAATGCATACAATATTTTAGAATGTTAGCTATGGATAGTAAAAAAAAAATAATAATAAAAAAATGCCAGGAGTTCATTGCAGGGAGAGGAGGGAAATCTAAATGCACAAGCACAGCAGCAGTCACCAGACAAGTTTTAAGGGGAGGGAGGGAAATATACATACCTCTTCAAATTCCTGGTCTTCATCATATTGTGGTGCTCTGTTTTGAAAAATGGGAACAGTTCCCGAAAGAGTGCCCAACTATCATTGATGAATCTGCACTACTTCATTCTTGACTTCCATACCGATGGCACATGGGCACAACTAAGCGTGCAACTACATTTTCCAGGGACAAAAGGGGTTTCCAAACACTCATAATATAATGCTGGTGTGGCTAGTGGGGCAGAAGGTTGTAGTACAGTGTTCTCCAACCTTCGCTGGCTGGGGCATACTGGGAATTGTAGGCCAAAAACATCTGGGGACCCAAGGTTGGAGAACACTGTTGTAGTACCTGCAGGGAGAATAAGAGGCCAAAAGTGAGCATGCTTAACTCTTCTTTTCTGGTCCACTGATTCCACTTGGCAAATGGACCCAGGCCAGTTTCAATTAATCCTTGTTCCCCCCTTCTGCTGGGCTCCAAAGTTGCGAGTCTGCATTGGGAGAGGAGTATTAGTGGGTGTGGAAAGAGTTAAGAATACCCTTCCCACGGACAGATTCTTCCTTCCACATTCTTGGCCTTCTAGTTGCAACACATGTTTGCTGAGATCATATGTAGCTCTCTGCCTTAAGGCTACTTCGGGAAGACATGCTTGAACTCTACTCATAACATAAATAACATAGGTAATGTGCTCAATATGATGTTGTATTATATGACATGAACTTGCATTTCAATATACAAAGTCATTGAATCAGACGGACCAGCATCTAGCACAATATTGTATCCTCTGATTGGGAGAGGTCTTTCCCAGGCCATTAAAAAACACCTCTGAAGGTGCCATGGAATTAAGCTTCAGACATAGGCAGGGATGCCAGAGAAATCCGTAAGTGATTCAAATGAGTTTGGATTTCTAAGAATCCGTCCTGTGCATTCCATGGCAGACCACCCTTTTTTCTGAGTCATGTAGATTCCACGGACTTGCAGTCTGTTTTCCCACTTTTGAAGGGGGGGGGGATTTGCAGTAATTCACATTAGCACTAATGTGGATTAGCGCATTTGAGCAAGGGTGCATTCGCAGAAGAAGGACAAAATTCTGGTAAGAAAAATCCAATCCCATCAATGAGCAGGGGGGTGGGGAATGCCTGATGGTCCACGAAACACAGACAAAACAAAATCTGTACATCCCTAAATTAGGAAGCTAGGTTATACCATATACAGTAATACCTTGGATTGCAAGTAACCTGGTCTGTGAGTGTTTTGCAAGATGAGCAAAATTTTTAAATAAAATTTAACGATAAATGAGTGAGGTCTTGCAATACGTAGGGATGTCCACAAACCTGCAGGTGGGGCGGGGGCGCTTTCTGCTGCAACTCCGGCACAATAAAAAAACACACACACTTCTCCCATCGCGGAGTTCCACTGCCGTCGCAAACTGACACTTCCAACCGCGGCAGCAATCTTCTTTTACGCTCCCCGAGGAAAGGGGGGGGATGGGGAAACAACAGAGAAAGACTAACTTTTTTCTTTTTCTGTTTTGAGCGCGCGCGCGCTCCAGCCCGAAGTCTGTAGGGGGGCAGCCGCTCCGGATCAGCTGGGGAGGTGGATGATGGGATGGAAGGGGAGGGAGAGAGGGAGGGAAGGAAGGAAGGAAGGAAGGAAGGAAGGAGGAGATGGAGGGACGGCTCTGTCCTTCGCGCTGCCACCGGCTGGATCCTTTTCCCTCCCCGTGCGCTCCTCTCCCCTGCCTGCCTGCGGAGCGCAAACCCCGCCCCGGAGCCGGCACAAACAGCACGTGGCTGGCAGTCTCTCTCTCTGTCTCTCTGGCTCCAGGTGGCCGTTTCAGAGAGAGAGAAACAAACAAACAGCGGCCAGGCCAGGCGGAGCCAAAAGAAAGGGCAGCCACTCGTGCGGATGGAAGGGCATCGTGCTGCCCGATCTGATGCACGTTTACTCGGGAGCAAGGCCCACTGCGTGTAATGGGACGAGGTCAGGGCAAGCGATCTGATGCACGTTTACTCGGGAGCAAGGCCCACTGCATGCAATGGGACAAGGTCAGTGCGATCTGATGCTTTCCTTAGAGGGGGAGGGGAAAAATTTTTCTACAACCCGACATCCTACACAATAACCTCTCCTCCCTCACACCAGCCACGATTCTTTTCAAAGCTAAAGTGCAGGTTAATTTGTTTTATTTTTACTTATACTATACTGTATTTTGTATTACTGTAATCATTTTTATATGATTAAATGGTTGTGGAACGAATCATCTGAGTTTCCCTTATTTCTTATGGGGAAATTCACTTTGATATACGAGTGTTTTGAATCACAAGCATGGTTCCCGAACAAATTATGCTCGCAATCCAAGGTATTACTGTATACAGCTTATACTAGGTTAGACTGTTAGTCTATCTAGTCTAGTATTGTCTACGCTGACTGGCAACAGGTCTCCAGCAGTCTTTTTCTTTCCCATCGCTTGCCACCTGATTCTTTTAAGTGGCGATGCCAGTGGTTGAATGTAGGACTTTGTGCATGCCTAGAACATGCTCCAACACTGAGCTATGGGTAGATGAATGCATGCCTGGTTGAACTCAGTTTGGGGCTCTGGTTCCCCTCTTCCTGACTAAGAGGTGATCTGGGCCATGGGAAGCTTCTCCTCTCCAGTCCTCTAAGTCTATGGCTGCCATCGTTAGTGTATGTTCTTCTTCTGCATTTACAGTTCCATGGAACTAGAAGTAGACAATCACATTTAAAATGGTCTAGAATTGTTTCTGTATTAAAAGGTCCATGCAAAGAAGCTAATAATGCTACAGCATCCTTGATGATCTTACTCTTATTCCAGGAAACAACCTCCACATATACTCTACTCTCTTTGTGATGGCCATTGGCTACAAACAATAAATTGAATTGATGTGATATGATGTACTCTCTTTGTCACATTTTTCAATCAAATTTGGAGAGGGTGAAACATCAACAAAATTTTGAGCTCAGCCAAAAGAATGCTGATTTGTAACATTTCTTGGGTAGGATGTGCATGCATTGGCACATCCCTAATCTTTAATGGGAATCTATGCCCCTTCAGCTTTAATTTATAGCTTCCTTTATGGCTTTTAATGTTCATTACTGGATTATCCTTATTTCTTGCATCTTTATCTAAATTCTACCATTAAAGAGTGTGAATGTGTGTGCGTTTTGCTATGTTTTCTATTTGCATTTGCGTATAAACAGTATCTAGACAAATATGCAAAACTATAAAACACAGCATAGTGGGAAGACCAGAAGGCTTTTGAGTAATAGAGTATTGGCATTTTTCTTTGAAATTACCGTTTCTTGCTGTTTTGGGAGAAAGCCATGATTTTGCTGCTATTAGTACAACCGTAACAATCTGGAATTAATTCCTTATCTCAGCCATATGACTATTCTAATGGTCTTTTTTACACTTCTGAACAAGCCCCCTACATATGTGCCTTTTTAGATCACAAAGATTAGATATTTCTTGGTGGAGTGTAGATGGAATTTGGACACTGATCAAATATTCATACAAGGGCAGAATTAATTTACCTTGACCAAGCAAATAAACATCTTTAACGTTGATTACCTTTACCTTTTTCTATTTGTGTGTCCTTCTATAGTAGCATTTTAAAATAATGGCTGTTTATTGATGCCAATAAATTAGAAACTAATAGAGGGGGTATGGATTACAGTAGGTAACCCTTTCACCTTCAAGCAAGTATTGGCCATGACTGAGAGTTCTGTGCACATAGGGGCTTCCCATTTGCTTATATGAGAAGAATATGCGGAAGTGCACTAGTATATCCCATTGTGTGTTCTGAGTATTTCCCATGAATATGGGAAGCTCCTTCATGGGAAGGACTCCACGTACATGATTGCTGGATTATTATACCCATTAAACCTGCAATCCTGTATCTTCTTACCTAGAAGCAAGCCCCATTGAACTCAATGGCTGGTTAGGCCTCATCTTGAGTACTGCATCCAGTTATGGGCACCAGACTTTAAGAAGGATGAAGACAAACTGGAAAGGGTTCAGAGGAGGGCAACAAAGATGATCAGGGGACTGGAAACAAGGCCCTATCAGGAGAGACTGAAAGAACTGGGCATGTTTAGCCTTCAGAAGAGGAGACTGAGGGGAGATATGAAAGCACCCTTCAAGTACTTGAAAGGTTGTCAAACAGAGGAGGGCCAGCCCAGGATCTCTTCTCGATCATCCCAGATTGCAGGACATGGAATAATGGACTCAAGTTACAGGAAGCCAGATTCCGCCTGGACATCAGGAAAATTTTCCTGACTGTTAGAGCAATACAACAATGGAACCAACTACCTAGGGCGGTTGTGGGCTCTCCAACACTGGAGGCATGCAGTTGGACAGCCATCTGTCAGGGATGCTTTGACTTGGATTCCTGCATTGAGCAGGGGGTTGGACTCAATGGCCTTATAGGCCCCTTCCAACTCTACTATTCTATGATTCTATGATTATATTAATTTACTTCTGAATAGACACAGAAAATAGGGTGCAATTGTGTACATTCTTTCTTGGGAGTAAGTCCCATCAAACTCAAGGGGGCGTACTTCTGAGTAGACAGGTACACGATTGCATTGTATGTTTTGTTAGGTGCTGTTTTGTGTTCTAAAAGGGTGCCAATGTAAAAATAAAAAAAAGTTGGCATATATTTCAGTCCCTAGAAACCTACTAATGAACTGTACTGAAAATAAAAGGAAGAGCTGCTCCAGAAGCTATGTCAACCTGGTAATAGTCATGAAGGCAGCTTTTGAGATCTGTAAAAAGAAACAAAGCATACACACCCTCAAAATTTCAGAACCTATTCTATTTTATGCTCTTCTTTGGACTCAGCATTCAGGCACACCATCTCATGAAACTTAATGTGATGTGATGTGATTGATGCAAGCTGACATTCTGTGTCACAAAGCAACATATCAGATCACGAATTTGAAAGGAAACAAAACAAAACAAAGAATCCCCCCCCAAAGGCCAAATTAACTGAGTAACATTAAAAAGAGAAGGAAAAAAAGGTACATTCCATAAAAGATGGGAATTTGCTTTCTGCTCTTTTTTTAAATTTATTTATTTGACCAAGAGACGTTCTCCAAAATGGTTGCCAACTTAATTCCACCACTCCTGTAAAGCATACAGCAGTAGTTTGGGTTCAGCAAAGCAGATGGCAGAAATTTTGGCTAAACAGGTTTTACAAAGCTCAAACTGACCTAACACCATAAATGTTGCAAAGGAATAATCAACACAGAGCTCAGTCATTCCAGACTGGTGCCTCATAAAGATTCAGTGGTGAAGAAAGTAGCATACTAGCACTATATAATACTAATCTCGTATTAGTTTAAGTGTAATGGATTATCCTAAAGAATTCTGGAAAGTGTAATTTGGTGATGGTACTGAGAATTCTCTATTAAAGATTTTTAGGGCACAATCCTATGCATGTCTATTCAGAAGAAATGCCCATTTATTTCAATTGGACTTACTCCCAGGTAAGTGTGTATAGAACTGCACTGTAAGACCTGCTCACACTTCCCAAAGTTCCCTTGGAAGAGGAAATTACCATTAAACCAGTTTAAGTTTGTAATGCTAAGGATGCTGGAGAAATTCTATCTTTGAAAATTCCAATACAAACTGATATGCACTTCTTGGCTTAATATGTGTATTGGAATTAGTTGTCGGAATGATCCCATCATGCCCCCCAGACATCATCTGGGGTGCATGTGTCATAGCATATTTCGGATTCCCAGCTCTGAGTTCAGAGACAGCGCTTCGACGTTGGAGCTGGGAATCAGAATTCCAATCCCTCTCCCCTGCCCCCTTGCAGCAGGCATGGAAAGAACTGCTCTCCAAGCTCGGGAAAAATACCTCGGAGAGGGGTAAATGGTGCGTTCTGGGGCGGGGAGCCAAGGAGACTGGAGCAGCCAGGATATGAAGTATCCTGAAGCCACTCCAGCCTCCTTCCCGGCCCCTCTGAAACACCATTGCTAGATAGCCAGAAATGGCCATCTAGTGAAAATGCTGAGCAGGAGGAGCAGGGAGGTGAAGATCACCTCCACCACTCCTCCCACTCTGCTTTGGATGAGCGTGAGCCTCTGGAGTTTGGGGGGCTCCCGCTCATCTCAACGGGATTGTACCCTAAGTTGTCTAACACTTCCTAACTGTTACGACACAGGTTTTGGCTAAAAAAAAAAAAAAAGGTATCAAAATATAAAATGTATATTTTGAGAGAAAATACATATTTCCTACTTATTTAAATGCATATTTTATATGGATTTTTAGGATGATGATGATGATGATGATGATGATGATGATGATGATGATGATGAAATAGGAAGTGATATGGACCTTCCATCCCTGATATACTCCCAATGAATTGTAAATACACGCACAAGCCTGGGCTAACAAGTTCCATTGAACTGAACAGAGCAATTCATTTGCAGGATTCCCATAAAGAATTGGCTCAGCTTAGTAGAAGTACAACTGAAATTAATAAATTTGGTTACAATTGGAGACATCAACAGGGTTGAGTTCCTGATCTAGGTATGGGACTGATTGGGAAGAAATTTTGATAATATGCGTAGGGGATCAGCCAGAAGGTGGCTGACATTGAAAGTCTTTGTAATGTCAGAATAGTCAGAGGTACGTATGAGATGTGCTCCTTTCAGAGGTCCCAAAGCCTGTCACCTCAATGGCACTCCTCTCATCTCTGCGTCTGGCTTTTTTTTGAAGCAGTCCTAAATGCACGGACTGCCGGTTTCCAGCCTAGCCCACAGATAATTTTACTTCCTGGAATTGCAGTACAATATTTGTCTTCAGAACGATGAGAAAGTATTCTCTTAAAATGACTTTCAAATGATTATATGTTGGAAGACACATCCCAGCTAGTATATATGTGATCTATGACTCGAAAAGAAGGAGCCCACCGCAGCCCCCAAATCCTCCCCAACTATCATCTGATAAAAATGGTATAAATTACTTGCCTGCTTTATCTAGGCCTGGTTATTTTAAGATCCTGCTGCCCACAACCAGTTTTGAGCAGTAATTAATGGGCGGTGTTCCCCAAGAGAAATGGGCATTTTGCTTTGCCCCCTAGTTATGAGCAAATTGAAGATGTTGTTATCTTCTGTAAGACTGATCTCCAGGATTTTTTTTGGGGGGGGGATATGGCTGTTGCTGTAAACAACATACCACTTCTTTTGCTGTTACACTTTTTGACCCTCACTGTGTATACATATTTATATATTATTCATACCGTATTAAAAATTGATGTGCTCTTTACCGCTGTTGTACTGCACAGTGACAATATAAATTAACTTATTGTGTGCTTAACTTTTCACATGACAGTGATGTGCAATTTTGATGGCCCCCAAAAGTTAGTGATAGGAAAAAAAAAACACAGTGCAGTGGAAAGCTGAAACCACTTTAGGCGCCATTAATGCTTCCCTACTTGTTTAATGTAGTTGAATTAATATGGAAAGTCTGTGATATGTTTTGTGCGGATATTAATGTTCAAACTTCTTTTTGGTTCGAGTACGATACTAAGTGGGGAAAGCATTTGGGGGCATAATTAAGTGCCATTTAGCTCACTCTTCTTGGATCCTTCTTTAAAATTATTTTAGTAAATTGATTAATGAATTATTACTGTTAATGCTTTAATTATTGCTGCTCTTGATTAAGCTAATATACTTGGTAGCTATGCCTGGCATCACAGGTAGAAATAGAAGCTTGGAAAATAGATTTCAGTATTGGCTTACAGGTCCTTAACTGTGTTAGAGTGTGATAACTACATTCTGGGTAATGATGGAGAAAGGCAGCCAGGCCCAATCCACAATGAAAGCACCACAGAGTTGATAAGAATATACCGTACATATGATATGAATCTATCATAGCCATAGGATGAGGACAATAGTGCCTAGTTGCAAGGCACATATGAAGAGATTAGATTTCTTGGTTGTGGGAGGGGTAGCTACATAAATGGCAACCAGAGAACATACATTGAGAATTCACCATGGGAACTTAGTCCTCAGTGGCTCCCTAGGAGTGAAGTAGGTGTATGAAGGTAATGCCTCTTTTGAACACAACTAGGGAACATTGTCCAACCAGAGAGACCCCATGGGTTCCCGCACAGTATAGTGGGGAGCCCCTACAGTATGGACAATGATTGGGAATGTTTTTTATAGGCTTGGAGGAAAGAATCTGGTTCAATGTCCAGTACTGTAGTCATTCCTTATTTAAGAGTCCTTATTTAAGATTCCTCATTTAAGAGCATGAATTTTGTGGAGAAAACACAAAACAGTTTCTATGAGACCCTCTGGCTGTGGTGCCCCAGTAAAGAATCTGTGAAGACCTCATTAGAACTGTTCTGAAATGTTCTGCCAAACTTTATTTTGGCCGTGTGTGTGTGTGTGTAAGCCAAAGATGCTCCCCAAGATTGGAGATAAGAATTGGTAAAATTTGGGGGAAGGGATTGAGGGGGTTGGTGGCGCTTGATGTTTACCATAACATTACGAGGTGGCATCATGGAGTTTTTCTTCTTTTAAACTTGATATTGAAAAAGGCTTGGGCCTGCTCGTAGTGGCACAAGGTTCTCCAGCATCTCCCCAGCCTTCCATCTGGCCAGAGAGTGTGAACAAGCCTTTTTAAAAACAAAGCTTAAAGGAAGAAAACCCACAACACTACCTTGTAAGGTTAACATAAACATCAAGCACCTAATACCCAAAAGTGTCGCCAAAATCCCCACCCACCCCTGAAAGTGCTACAAAATCGCACCACCCCCACCCCCACACACATACACTTTTTGTGTGTAAACATTTTTGCAAAATGTGAGAGGGGGTTTGGTACAGCCCTAGTCACAATTTCAAATTTCATGTTATTAGAACAGGGGTGCAAAACCTGCAGCTCCCAAGGCCTTTACTGCAACCCCGAGGGTGCCTTGACCCACACCCCACTGCCTAATTCCCCTCTGCCAAAACCGTCCACCCCCTCCTCCAGAAATCTTCATATAGATCACTTCCCACTACTGCTAGTAGTCAGGTCTCTATCAGGAGGATCACTGGGGGAAGGAGCAGAGAGAAGGCTCTTTTCCCTGCTCTGGAGATCCTCATACAAAGGCAGCATCACATGTGGCTCTCACAGCCAAAAAGGTTGTGAGGCCCTGCTTTAGGAGGCATCAAAATATTTTTTTATCTGCAAATACAGAAATCCCTCCCAATATTTCATCTCTAAATTCTATTTCGGAGCCAGGAGGATCACATGACCTGTTTCAGTGCTGGTAGCCATGTTTAGGATATACATGTGAACCAATTTTGGTTGCATGAATTTTAATTTATTTATTATTACACTTATATCCTGCCTGTTTTCCTCTTTACAAGCAACCCAAGAGGACTTATGCAGTCCTCCTCCTATTCATTTTATCCTCACAACAACCCTGTGAGGTAGGTTATGCTAAGAGTCAGTGACTGGCCCAAAGACAGCCAGTAAGCTTTGTGGTTGAGTGGGACTAGAACCTGGATCTCCAGAGTCCCAGTCCAGCACTCTAACCACTACACCACACTGGCATGGATCTAATGCAACTTGTATATCCCCTCCTCCCAAAATTTAAAGATTCCAAGCTACAGTTGGTCAGCATTTTTTACCAATATTCTTTCCAGAAATCTTTATTCCAAAATATGAAAAACTAGGACCCCCAATGTCGAAATTATGAGTGCTGAGAGCAACCATAAAATGTTCTCTCCCCTTACCTTTCCTTAAGTCTCTGTCTCCAATACTTCGGGCTCTTGTTTTTCAGTCCTCTGACTCCTTTGCCCAGTGCATTTCACCATCATTCCTTCTTACTCCTTGCCCTTTCCGACTTCTTCCTGCTAAGCTTTGTAGTCATCAGTTTCCGAACCTGGCTCCAAACTCTTCCTCCTGGTCCCGGTGAAGGTCTGTGAGAGGGATTTCTTCAGCCCAACTTATTTTTCTTTTCAACTCACTGAACTATTATGAACATTCTAGTGCCTACAACTTCCCTTAGCAAATCGAATGTTCATGGACATCCCATGGCATCACTTCAGCTCAGCCAACGGGTGCCAGAGGCTTCATTGTTGCTGCAATAAAATCCCTTAGCACATTACAACATAGATTATATAGGCCTACAAGGTAATAAGCAGATTCATCCTTAGACTCCAAAGTGCAATTTCTCCATTAACAGCTTTTTAAAACCCTTCTGCTGAAAATTCTTGAGCTGTACCTATCTCCTGCTTATAATTTTGTTCTCTGCATTTCCTGCTACCTTTCTTTTGGGTGTTAAAATAGACCTTTCAGACTAAGCCTTACTTGTTTCTTCCTTCTTTACCAAAACTTCGAGTAGTACTGGATGTTGAAGCAGGCTAGGGATGCTTGAGGATTTAGTTTGGTCCATATTTTTAAGTGTACAGACTTGATCCACACTTCTCAGACTAACACATGGACCAGAATGCTGTAATCCATCAGTTGTCACACTTTTCTGAATTTTGTGATATAGTTCTCATCAAAAGGTACCTAATGTTGATTGGGGTTTTTTTGTTTGTTTGTTTCTTTGGAGTGTTTTTATTCGTTTTTTTAAAATATCAGTTTGATGCAAAAGGAAGGAATGTATGAAAGAACACATGTGCAGAACTGACATGGGCCATGAAGTAGCCTGCTCCATCCATTCCTAAAGCAGACAGATTTGAAATTGGAAAGAGAGCCAATAGTGAGTTATGGTTGTGTAGGGTTTAGCAGGCTGGAGTTTAGCCTGGAGCTTATGCCTGTAAATGTTATGCCATATATTCCTCCCTCTCAGATATGGGAGACAATCATGTGGGTCATAGATGGCAGTTAGCATAATTCATTCCTTGCAAGATTGTAGTGGTAGTTTTCCATGCCCACATCTGGATCATGCTCAATGTCTACATAAAGCCTGAGTCACGTTGTTAATTCTGCCTCTGTAATGTGAGGGTAGCCTACATGCATGGATATATGTGTGCATACAACACAAACAACAGAAAGAAAAAAGAGCAAGGGGGGGTAACTTTGTTAATAGATTGTGTCTTCCAATAGCCTTGGCTTTTTATGTAGATGGTCAGGCACATTTATTTATTCATTTATTTCAGCAAATTAAAGTAAGCTAAGTGCATTTGACCTCAGATGGCTCTGGTTTAAGTTAATTTGAGAGACAAAGCTCATAAAGTTCCAGTAAAACACATCAACAACTTCCCAGCATAGGTTGAAATTGAAATGTGATTGCTGAAACACAATCTCCCCAGCTAGATACAGCATGAAGTTTTAGGCTAACTCACAATAATCTGAACAAAATATAATATATGCAAGAAGCAAACCATGCAGTACTAGAGGATGTGTCAAACAGACCTTTTCAATTCTGCACCCTTTCTGTTAGTAGAGAAATTGGGGGACCAATTCACCAAATTTCACCAGGAGGAGGATAAATTCTCCAACAGTTTCTTGGGCGCAGGGCTCACCATTAGCAGTGGCCCCAGTACAGTGTCTTTCTTTTTTTCCCTTAAGGTTTTTAATTTTATTTGCTAGTTCTGCAAGTGGCAGTACCAATTCCTGTTATTTTGCATTCTCCACAATGCCCCAGACCTAACATCATTCTGGCACATTGTGAGGGGGAAACTGGCAGCCACTACCCATAAGAACATCAGAAGAGCCCTGCTGGATCAGACCAAGGGTCCATCTAGTCCAGTATTCTGTTCACAAAGTGGCCAACCAGCTGCCCATGGGATCCCACAAGCAGGACACGGGTGCAACGGCACCTTGCAAAAAATGGTGGAGCATATTCAGAGAAAATTCCTGCAGAGTGGCCTTTTTCGGGACATGGGAGGGTAGAAAAAAGAAAAGAAAGATCTCAGGTATTTTATCAGAAAAAATGTTTTCTAAGCATTTTTGGCTCAGCACTATTCTATGTCAGTGTGAGCCTCATTCACTTCCTTTGGCTGGGCAGAACCTTTTAAAAACTGGGATATGATATTTTAGTCATGAATTGTCTGATGGTCCACTCACTCTTTTTAAAAATAAATAAATAAATAGAAGAAGCACTTGTCTCAGGAACAAAGTCTCATTGTCCCTTTTCTATCCTGATGTGTATAACTTATTGGAGATATCTGTCTTTGAACCCATCCTCACAGACACTTCTGCAATACAAGAGATGTAGCATAGAATATAGTTGAACGCACATACAGGAATTCACTGCATCAAGATGGGGGTGATAGCCAGTAGCTCAGATAGCTTTAAGGACAAAATAGAGAGAGACAATTTCAAGGAGGATAGGTCTATCAACAGCTGCTAGCCATAAATAACTACAGTACATGTGGAACTTTCAGATTCAGACATGACACATATCTGAGTAGAGATGTCAAAGAAATCTGCGATGGATTCAAATGAGTTTGGATTTCTGTGAATCTGACCTGCTGATTCCACAGCTGACTGGCTTTTTATGAATTGCATGGATCTGTGGACTTGCAGACTGTTTATTTCTCTTTTTAAAAAAAATTTTGGGGGGAGGGTTGCACAAACGTGCATTTGCAAACAGGAACGAAATGCTCATACATCTCTTAAATTTTTTTTTTTTAAAAAAAAATATGACTCCTTCAATGAGCAGACAGTGGTACGAGAGAACCTTACGATCCATGAAACACAGACGGAAAGATCCGTACATCCCTACATCTGATTACCCAATTCTGAGTGCAACAAGAAATGGGTTTCCCTCTCATGCCTTGTTTGTTGTGAGTGTCCTCATAGCATCTAACTAGCTACTGCTGGAGATGTAGTAATGGACTAGAACCATCAGGAGTTGGCATTGTGAGCCACCTGCCAGTGCCTATGCCTCAGGAAAGGGGCCACTGCAAGTCCCTGAAGCCACCTAGCCATGCTGTTTCTCATCCTTCCTGTTGCTGCCTATTCACCTGCCCTCTCATAGTAAGGAAGCAGAGAGAGGTACACAGAGAAGTAGTCTTAGCATACCCTGTCCTCTCCCTCTGAGAGGTGGTGCAGATTGGGCCCAGAGGCAGAGGACAAGGGATGTAGAGACTGATGTTCCTTCTCCTTGCCCCTTGTTGCCATTGGTACCACTGCCAATTTGCTTGTCTCTTCCTGGTTGTGTTTATTAAGGGATGAGTTGAGTTACAATCCTCACTTTGACTTTGGGACTCTTTCTGCCACATTTTCCCTTTACTCTCTCTACATCCAATACACCTCAACAAAGTCCAAGAGATCAGTGGCACTGGCAAATAATTAAAATTCATTGAAGTCCAAAATATCGAGACCATTAGACCGAGTTGCCCCGAAGCGCCCTCTTCGCCTAAACAGAGCTCGCGCGGCGCCATGGTTCACTCCTTCGCTGCGAGCTCTGAAACAAGAGGTGAGAAGGCTAGAGTGCCGATGGCGAAATTCCCGTTCCGAAGACGATTGAACACGGGTTAGAGCTGCAGCTTCAGCCTACCGGGTGGCGGTGAAGGCAGCAAAAAAGAATTTCTATGCTGTCTCCATTGCGTCTGCAGAGTGCTGCCCCAGGAGGCTGTTCCAAGTGGTCCGGAGTCTGGTCGGTCCAGTCGCTCCAGACCCACTGGAACAGTCAAAAGCCTCCTGTGAGGCTTTAGCGAAGCACTTCGCAGATAAAATCGATCGGATTAGGAGTGGGATATCGTACGTCGTGGACACAGGGAGTGAGCGGGAGGAGGCCAATGGCAGACCGGTTTTGTGGGATCGGTTCCGGCTTCTTCCTTCTGATGAAGTGGACATGGTGCTTTCATCTGTGAGGCCGACCACCTGCTTGTTTGATCCTTGCCCGTCCTGGCTCCTCATGAGCTGTAGGGAGAGACTGGGTGAGGGGATCAAGGCGGTGGTGAATGCCTCCCTCGAGGAGGGAGTGATGCCATCAGCCCTCAAGGAGGCAGTAATAAGACCGCTTCTAAAGACAGCATCCTTGGATCCCCAGGATTTAAACAACTTTCGCCCAGTCTCCAATTTACCATTTCTGGGCAAGGTGATCGAGCGGGTGGTGGGTGCTCAGTTGAAGGCACACTTGGATGAAGCCGATTATTTAGATCCGTGCCAGTCGGGCTTCAGGTCTGGACATGGGACGGAGACGGCCTTGGTCGCCTTGGTGGATGATATGAGGAGGGCTTTGGATAGGGGCGAATGCTCCTTTCTAGTCCTCCTCAATCTCTCGGTGGCTTTTGATACCGTTGACCACGGTATCCTCCTGGACCGTCTGGAGGGCTTGGGCTTGGGAGGCACTGTATTGCAGTGGTTCCGGTCCTTCCTCTCTGGAAGGTATCAGAGGGTAGTTCTCGGGGAGGAGGCTTCGGACCCTCGGCTGCTCACTTGTGGAGTGCCACAGGGTTCCATCCTCTCCCCGATGTTATTCAATATCTACCTCAAGCCGCTGGGAGCTATCATCAGGAGGTTTGGGGTGCAGTGTCATCAGTATGCGGATGACACGCAGCTCTACCTCTGTTTTAAGTCCTCACCGAGGTTGGCCGTTGAGACCCTGTCCAAGTGCCTGGAGTCAGTGGCTGGCTGGCTGGGAAGGAACATGCTGAAACTGAACCCCAACAAGACCGAGGTACTGCTGGTGGGGGACAAGGGGAGGTTAGGGGATGTTGACCTGGTGCTGAATGGGGTACATCTACCCCTGAAGGACCAGGTCCGCAGCTTGGGGGTCATTCTAGACTCCCAGCTGTCCATGGAGGCTCAGGTGGTAGCTGTGAGCCGGGCGGCGCTGTATCAACTCCATCTGATACGGCAGCTGTGCCCCTACCTTCCTAATCACCTGCTCCCATCAGTGGTTCATGCCTTGGTCTCCTCTCGCCTAGACTACTGTAATGCGCTCTACGTGGGGTTACCCTTGAAGACGGTTCGGAAGCTTCAGCTGGTACAGAACGCGGCGGCTTGCCTGATTGCAACTTGCTTAATGAGTTGCACTGGCTACCAGTTGCTTGCCGAGCCGAATTCAAGGTGTTGGTTTTGACCTTAAAAACCCTACACGGCTCCGGCCCAGTTTATCTCAAGGAGCGCCTCCGGCAACATCAAGTGGGCCACTCAACAAGGTCTGCCACAGACGGCCTTCTCCTTATCCCATCAGCCAGAGCAGCCAGGCTGGTGGGGACTAGGAAGAGGGCCTTCTCTGTGGCGGCCCCCACATTATGGAACTCCCTCCCTAGTGACCTTCACCATGCCCCCTCCGTGATGAGCTTCCGCCATGCATTAAAAACATGGCTGTTCAGGCGGGAATATGGGGTAGGTTAGGTTTATAAAAGAATTTTTTATATTGTTTTAATTATTATATTTTATTGTATTGTTTTATTGTATTTTAATTGTACATCGCCCAGGGTGGCCGGGTGACCAGCCAGATGGTCGATTAATAAATATAAGAAATAAATATAAGAAATAAAATATCACAACTGTGGTGATGATGGCGTCTAGAAGTTGTTCATCTTCTTGAAGATATGAGGACCTTCATTTCTCTCATGGCTGGGTTAGTCATTCAGTACACTGAACATGCATAGGTTAGGGACAGGGACTACTGCCTCCTCTCCACCTATGTTTATTCAGTGTACTGAACATCTGCAAAGGGCTGGATGAACAGTCAAAGGAGTGTTTCTTCTGTGGACAAAGGTTTTTTGATTTTTTTAAATTAAAGTCATTTCTTAGGAAAAATTAACCACTGGAATTTCTTCTAAGACACTGTGCTCTGTTACCAGGTGTTTCATGGTGCAGAAACACATGTAGTCTTGTAAGTACAAAATGAATTTTCACCCATTTGCAACTGTGTTCTTTGCTTTACCTTTGGTGGCGTAGGGATGTATGTGATTTTTTTTTATTCCTTTCCTTTTTTTCTTGCAAAAAGTGTGAGTATGCCCCGTTTGAAGCTCCAGACATGTGCATGTGTTCACTGAAAATATTCACAGAAATTGTCAAACACGTGCTCGTGTTTGTCTCATTCCTGATTCCCCATTTGATTCGTGCAGATTTCCTAATTTGTGTAAATCTCCTCCGTGGACTGAATCAGCCCTGCTTCAGTCAGCGGAGGGGAAACGCGCACATGATGAAATTGGCACACATTTGGGGAGACTTGCGCAAATCTCCAGCTTGATCGCTGCTCAATTTGCATATGTTCCGCATTCGCACAGAGTGAGCAGCGATCACATGCAAGCAGGAATCGGGCACGAGATGAGTGTCAACTGTCAAGGTGATATTTGGCGGATCCTGGTGACCTCCAGCATTGTTTGTCTGCCCATCCCTATGACAGGTGGTCCAGTGCCTGGCTGGCTGGCTGTACCTAGCCCTGTTATAGGAGGGGTGCGGGGGAATGGAATAGCAGGACTGGCCCTGCCATTAGGCAGAGGGAAGTGGCTGCCTCAGGCAGCAGATGCTGGAGGGGGGGGGAAAGTGGTGGTAAGGTGTGGGAGGGCAAACCTATATGTGTTACACCCAGGGGAGGCTGGTGCCTCCTATGTCAGTGGGGCTCCTCATCCATTGCAGCTTTTATTCTGAGCTGTATAGGAGCTATCCATGGTGCTGAACTCCATCCCCAAAATAGGCTCACCACCATGATGGAGCACCATGGGTTGCTCCTATAAAGCTCAGAATAAAAGCTGCAATGGATAAGGAGCCCCACTGCCAAAGGAGTCGCCAGCCTCCCCTGGTTATACCCTCTACAATTTTCCATCTCCAACGTTGCATTAAGATTTAACTGCCAGTCCGGTTGGCTTTCGGACAAGATGGATGACGGTGCCATCTTGTCCTTCACCGCAGGCAGTGAAATGCCAGCTCTGTGTAATATATATATATATATATATATATATATGAAATGGAGAGGGACCATAGCTCAGTGGTAGAGCACATGCTTTGCGTGCAGAAGGTCCCAGGTTCGATCCTTGGCATCTCCTAGGATGAGGTAGCAGGTGATGGGAAAGACATCTGCTTTAGACTCTGAAGAACCACTGTCAACCAAGAGTAGACTGTACCGGGCTAGATGGACAGATAGTCTGATCTTTAATGAGGTAGATTCCTAGTGGAAAGGGTGTTGGACTTAGAAGGGAGAGACCTGGACTTAGAAGGAAGGTTCCAGTTCCTGTTCAGCCATTAAGGTCGCAATCCTATGCATGTTTAGAGAGAGAAAAGGCCTACAACTCCCACCATAGCTATTCTCTGACTGGGGCATGCTGAGAGTTGTAGGCCTTTTCTCTCTCTAAACTATGCTATAGGATTGTGCCTTAACTCATTGGGGTGACCTTGGTCCAGTCACTCTCTTTCAGTTTAGCCTAACTCACAGGGTTGTTAAGACGATAAAACTGATCACGTCTTCCGCCCATGTGCCCATCAACCTCTTTGGAAGAAGGACAGGATAAGGGGGAAACTGTAGATGATTACTCTGTAAGATCCTCTTTCTCCCTTCTGTTCCCCTTTAACACATGCACATTTGGACTTTTGAGTTCCTTCATTTCCAACCATTTTCCATTGGAAGAAAAAAGTTCAGCTTAAAAAGAAACATTCAGTATGGCATTAAAATCCCTTCAGACCAGACAGATTTACTAAATACATTTCAGAAATTTATTCAATCATTGCTTCTTCTTCTTTTTTAAAGCTATTATTGATAAATATTATACAAAGCAGTTCAATTCAATATTATTTACCAGGGTTTGGAATACAGATTTTCATAGTATTTGTGATGGGTGCTGCTTATTTTTAAATTCATTGTCCTAAGGGAATGAACCTCCGCCTTGGGAGGTGGCGGACTCTCCTTCACTGGAGATATTTAAGCAGAGGCTGGTTGGCTATCTGTTGGGGATGTTGTAGTTCCATCATGCATTGTAGATCTTGTATTGAGTAGCAAGTTGGACCACATGATCACCATGGTCCTGTCCAATTCTATGAATCTGAGCTACTAAATTGCATTTGTCTACACCAGGACTGATTCATAGATGAATACAGGCCTGTGGCTTAGGCTGGCTCAGCTTGTCTGAGTGTGGAAAGCTAAGCAGGGTCAGGCCTGGTGATTACTTGGATGGGAGATCCCCTCCTCTCATTTCCTGCATTGAGCAGGGGGTTGGACTCGATAGCCATGTAGGCAGGGCCGGCGCTACCGCTAGGCCAACTAGGCTGTTGCCTAGGGCGCGTAGCAGGAAGAGGGAGCAGAACGCTGCACTCCTCTTCGCTGCCGGCGCGCTCCTGCCCTGCCCGCCCGCCCGCCTCACCGAGAAAGCCAGGTCAGTGCGGGGGATTGCGCCTGGAGTAGTGGTGGGGCCGAGCCTGGGCGCCTCCCCCCCACCTTGCCTCGCCTCCGCGCCGCCTCCCCCCACCTCGCCTCGCCTCACCTCGCCTCTGCGCCGCCTCCCCCCCACCTCGCCTCGCCTCGCTTCGCCTCCGCGCTGCCTCCCCCCCCGACACCTACCTTCTCCTACGCTGTTTCCGGAGCCTCGCCTGCGCTCTGTTTTGGCGGGAGGAACCAGGGCAACAGGGCTTAAACAGCCCTGTTGCTCTGGTTTCCCCTGGCCAAAAACAGAGCGCTGGGGTCCCTTTTCGGAGGAGGCGTGGGAAGGTAGGTGGGGGGCGGCAGCGGCATGCGTGGGGGGGGGTACGGTGGCGGCGGCGGCGGCGGGAGGTTGCAGAGCAGGGCTGCTTTCCGGAGCCCCCCCCCCACGGCACGAGAGGGGGGGGCGCTAAATATAATTTAGCCTAGGGAGCCAAACTGCCCTGCACCGGTCCTGCTTGTAGGCTCCTTCCAACTCTATGATCTATGAAATCTATGAAATGGGGTGGTAAACTCATGCCATGGGCACTGTGCACCCAATTTCTTGTGGGGTAGAATGAATTTATTTATTTATTTATTTATTTATTTCTATTTATACCCCGTCTTTTTTCCTGCAAGGAACCCAAGGCGCTTACATAATCGTCCTCCTCCTCTCCATCTTATCCTCACAACAACCCTGTGAGGTAGGTTAGGCTGAGAGTCAGTGACTGGCCCAAAGTCACCCAGTGAGTTTCATGCCCGAGCGGGGACTAGAACCCGGATCTTCGGAGTTCCAGTCCAACACTCTCACCACTACGCCACACTGGCTCTCATGTGAAATCCGCCCTCCTTTGCAAATTGTAGAACCAGGGAGGGAGGGAGGGAGGGAGGGGGACAGAGAGAGAGAGAGAGAGAGAGAGAGAGAGAGAGAAAGAGAGAGAGAGACCTTCTGTCTGATATGCTAAGTTCTCCAAATTTCAGGTGGGGGTGATTTTGGACACACATTGCCCCATGTCAAACTTTGGTGGCACAGTGCCTGTGGGAAGGCTGCACCGTGTCAGAAAGAGGCTGTATGAATTGAATCAGCCCATATATGATAGAAGAAGAGGTTTATATTTTACATTCTTTCACTCCATGAGCCATATCACAGAAAGAAGGGGGGGGGAAACCTGTCGATGTGAGGAAAAACTAACCTGATGTTTGTCTGTTGTACAGGTCACCGGCCCTTCCAATGCCGATACTGCCCCTACAGTGCCTCTCAGAAGGGAAATTTGAAGACCCACGTTCTTTGTGTCCATCGTATGCCTTTTGACAACAGCCAGTATCCAGATCGCAGGTTCAAGCGCTCCAGAGTTGACTCCGAGGCTTCTGGGAATTTAGAGGAACCTGCAGCTGTCAAACCTGGGAGCTCGACAGAGTTAACGGAGGAGGGCAGCAAGGCCCAAGAGTAATGCAGCAGAACAAATCAATCTGTATATTGCAATATTATTTTACACAGTTTTTAGATATGCATTTGGGTAACAGAGAGTTTGCTTAACTGCCTTCTGAGGAAAATGAATTGTGTGAAAATTCCCAGAAGTGTACACGATGTTTAAGACATTAAAGAGATATAGATATAGAAATATATATATTAAAAGGAAAAAGGAAAAAAAAAATCCCAGCCCTTGAAAATGGCTGTTAAACTGTTACCTGGCAACAAGTACTTCCAAACAATGTAGGTAGGGATAAATCAAGTGGGTGTTTTCCCCCCACCAAACGTGAGGAGGATGTAAGATTTTTGTGTGTGAAAAATATGGAAATAAAGGGGGCATTTCCAACATGAAAGTGGTCTTTGTCCAAAAATACTGCTCTTACCAGAAAAAACAACAACCCTGGTCCCATTTTACTGATTTAATGTTGCCTTGAAGATGGTGGGAGTGGGGGGGGGTGTCTGTGTTTTCATTGTTGAAAACACCTTTTTAATATGACACCAACCGCTGTCATTTGCCTAGCATAGTAATGAGATGTGTTGGTAGACTGAGATGGTGCCAGTCTGACTGGAGCTGTCATTGCAGAAAAAATCAATTCAACTGCACTATAGGAGAAATTTTAGACGGCCCATAAGCTACGGTCAGCACTGACCTATATTGAAAAGGATTGTGTTATTACATTTAATTTTTAAAAGATATATATATATATATATATATATATGATAGATAGATAGATAGATTTAGCTAGCTAGCTAGACACACACATACACACACACACACACACACAGATGGATGGCCAAATTATGAATTAAGTGTTAGAGAGAAAGAAATTCTGCAGCCCAATGAGAGATTGTAGATTTATTGTATGATGTCTTTTTGGGTTGTGTTTTATTTTTTATTTTAGATCAACTTGCAGTATTGAGGGGAAAGTTTTTATTCCTATTTTGTTCCTTTTTAAAAAAAATAACGTAGGTTGCTATAGAGAGATTTAGAAATACATATTAAAAATGTACTGGATAGGGTAACTACTTAGCCTTATCTAGAGGAGAGGAGATATCAGTGCATATATATATATATATATATATATATATATATATTCAATAGGAAGTTTGTTTCTTTTCCATTTAAAGAAAACTTGAATGAAGGATTCCCCAGTCAAGATTAGTTTTCATTTATTAGAGTGTTGTATTTTTTTTAAAATAAGTGTTACAGACATTGTGCAGGAGTCTTGTTTTGTTTTTACTGGAGCAATCTCTTTTCAAGAGATTTGACCTAAAATATGAATCCAGACATCCTGCTTTTCGTCCTAGTGAAAAAAGATGAAGAACAAGAACAAAAAAGTGTTAACTAATATTTCTTTGTTTTTGTAAGGAAAAAAAAGTGTGTTCTATATTTTTGCAGATTTTAGCTTTTCTACTAATTGGCCCCTCCAAATTTGATTCTGTTGTTTCCCACCTAAGAAGTTTTGGAGAGATTACAGTGAAATACATGACCAAGTAAAAGAAAAGAAAAAGGAAAAGGAAAGGGGGGAAAAGTAAGGATGCCTGTTAATGGTGTATTCTTACATCCACTTGCTTGAATGGCAAAAGATTTTAGTCTTTTCCTGTACTTCCTTTGAGAGAAGCAAAATTGGTGCTGTTTACGATGATAGAGAAGTATTAACTTCTTAAAACAAAATCATTCAGACTTTAAAGAAAAAAGAATGGGAAAAAAGTCAATATATCCTTGCAGGCTGGGAGCACAGAGTTAAAACCCCAGGGCCTTAAAAACTTCAGCTCTGCCTATAGCAGTTTACGAAAAACCCTAAACTGCAATCAATGTAAATAAAATTCATAGCGATACCCTGAGACTGAAAAGAAAGAAAAAGATTCTCAGGCTAATAAGGAATACGGTTTGCATACGCTGTCGGGAAAAAATAAATAAAAACAATGCCATCCAACTGACGTTTCAGTTAAACTGAGGTCGTTGTGTAACCTGGACCCCCCCATCTGGCAGAGGGCAAGCTGCTTTTCTTGTTTTTTGGGTTTGTTTTTTTTCATAGTATAGTTCTCACTGCCTTACTTAAATCGAGTTGATAAACTTAATGCAACTGTTTCTTATGATCCTTGGGAAAGGACCGAAATGTAATTGAAGACTTTCTGACTGTAGTAAGCTTTAGGATTTTAACTGCACTACTGTGTTTGGTGACTGTGTTTCGGTCGCTTGCTTTTTGTGTGTTTGCGCCGCCTTCAGTATCTTAGTGAGAGAAAAAAAAAAAAAGAGGGGGAAAAAAAGATCCCACATTCCATTTTCTTGCACTTTTTGGAGCTCTTTTCAGTATTCTTTTGTGTCTTCTGAGCATCTTCAGATACGACAGGCAATAATTCCGTTTGTGACACTGGAAACTTCTCCCCCGTTCTTTGTGATGTGTGTGTTGAATCCATTTGGTCTGGTGCTACTGTCCCTATCTTTTGCCTCTGACATCCACCCTCCCGCCCCCCAGAACATTTGTAACTTGGAATACAAACAAGTGACAGGAGCAGTGAAACATTGTCAGTTTCTGAATATCATCATGCTTCTCATATCTAAACATGTCAAGAATTTTCTCTGTAACTTCTGTAGTCTGTGATATTGGTCAAAATACTGTCTACATTCCTACGCAAAGGGAAAAAAACCTATCTTGGAGAGAATCTGAGATCAATAGAGTAGAGGATTTTGTTGCTATGCTTGTAACGATTAGGAAAAAACACTTTGTATTTAAAGTTTATTCTTGGTCATTATTTATTATTATAATACATCAGTTGACAGAACTTTATTCTGGTATAGAAGTATTAAAAGTTGTTCCCCACCCCAGCAAATGACTGGTTTTCCTTTTTCTTTTTGCTGTTAGAATAAAAATGTCTTTTAAGCAGTACAGTTTTATCCAGTGTTTTACGCAATAAAACCTCTACCTCTGGGGGAAAAAAGAGTAGTTTTCCTACTTGCTTATATTCATTAGGAAGTTACAAACATATTTTTTTTCTGCAGCTTTGTCAAATTTGAGGGGGGAAATTGATGTCATTAAAGTCACAGCTGTTAAGCAGCTACTGGAGTGTAATATGCTGGGTGTCTGCTCAATCCGCTCATTATTATTCTGAACAAATCAATTATATATATATATATATATATATATATATATATATATATTGCTTGATTAAAATATAGTTGAAATCTGTTTTAGGATGTAGTAATAATTGTTTTCTATAATACTGTTATGCACTACACAAAAAAGGTGTTGGGTCTATCAAACTGATCTGACTTTAGATAATTGTGGAGTTTACTGTAATGGTGCACGCCATCAGACTTCCTTCAGCTTTAAAGGAACCTACAAGAGCAACAGCCACAATATTCTCAGATGCATCCTATTTATTTCTGTATGTGGTTTAATTATCATACTCAGATGCAATTAAAGGATCTGAAGTTCTTGACTACTGCTCATTGCAAAGAGTAACATCCAGTAAGTCAGTATTTCAAATATGTAAATCAAACAAAAGGAAACTGGCAGAAGGACATGGGGAAAGAAAACCAGAACACACAATCAGAAAAATCACATGGTAAGATGTTTGCTGGGCTGTACCATTTCACATTGCATGTGAAGTGGTTGCTTATTTCAGGGCTTCTGTTAAAGAAAAAACTATTTCGGGGGAAAGGACATGCTATTTTTGTATATTAATGTAAATGTAATGTCACAATTAGTACTATAACAAAACTGAAATGTATGTACTTGTTGGGAAGGTGTCAAATTCTCATGGTCTTCAGGCTGCCTAACTAACTCCTTATTTAAGAGCGGACACTCAGACAAGCATACAGGCAGGGACTCAGGGTGTTTCAGTTAAAGTTTGGTGGACTTCAGTCAAAGCAATTCATTATCGAAGAAGTTAATGAATGGTTCATCATGTTTCTCGCACCAGTTTATATCCTGGTTTATAGTATACACGTCAGTGTTCAGGTATATATAAAAAGTACATAAGTATCCTAAATTTACTCAGAATTACTAAAAATAAGTTCCAGTCAAGATACATCAAATTTCCTTGGAGAAGAATACAAATTATTGGGTTGGATTCAGACTTAGTCATGCTTGGAGTAGACCCATGGAAATCAAGGAGACCTAAGTTAGTCATGACTAACTCATGCCATTGATTTCAATGCCTAAGCCTGGATCCATTGAACAGAGCATGCATGGTCCTAACAGCTGAGCTGTCTTTAATCTAATTCAGCAGATTCTTTCTTGCAGAGCTCTGAAACCAAGAAGCCTAGGCATGTTTACTTAGAAATACGTCCCGCTGAATTCAGTGGGGCTTACTCCCCAATAAGTGTGCATAAGGTTGCAACCTTAGTCAAAAAAATTTTTTTCTTCTTCATCAGAATGGGCTGAGCAATTCTCTAACTGGAAGGCGGAAAGCATTATTTCTACAAATGAAGTCTGCTCGGCAAAAACTGTTGTATTTATTTTGATCAAGGATTCAATTGTATTTAGCAATTAATACTTCCTTACTAGCAAGCTGTTTCTGTAGCTTCATGTAAAAGATCCATGTTATGTATGGTAAAAGGAGATCATTCCAGTCCCCCATGACCTCATTATGTAAGGGGAAATCCTTTCTAGTGGATTGAATTTGAATCTTAATTTTGCATGCTCATTAAGAGCCAGTGTGGCGTAGTGGTGAGAGTGTTGGACTGGGACTCGGGAGATCTGGGTTCTAGTCCCCGGTCAGCCATGAAACTCACTGGGTGACTTTGGGCCAGTCACTGCCTCTCAGCCCAACCTATCTCACAGGGTTGTTGTGAGGATAAAATTGAGAGGAGGAGGATTATGTAAGCCACCTTGAGTTCCTTGCAGGAAAAAAGGCGGGGTATAAATATAATAAATAAAAATAAATAAATAAATAAATAAAATCAAGCTGAGCGCAACCTAACAAGAATGGGTGACACCTAAGTAGTCTTCTTGCTGATATCCACAAAGCTGGTTAAATTCTGAAGTCCTATAGATTTCATTGGAAGTTTGGTGTGGCATATTTTTACCTGGTTAAAGCCATAGTTTATAGCATCCTTCTTCAACCTGGTGCCCTTCAGATGTGTTGGACAACAACTCCCAGCATCTCCCAGTCAGCACCAGGAGGGCATGAAGTTGGGGAAGGCTGATTCTCAGTATTTCACAGTCTCTCCTGACTAATTAACTTTGGGTGAGCTCTGTTCTCACATGTAATAATTGCTATTATCACTTGATGACCTGAATGTGTGAAATTGCTATCTCAGAACGTTGTCTCTTTCTCACATCAAGAAAGTACCCAACAATGCATACAGGCCTGTGGCTTATTCTGGCTCAACTTGTCTGAGCGTGAAAAGCTAAGCAGGGTCAGGCCTGGTTATTACTTGGATGGGAGACCCCTCCTCTAGTTTCCTGCATTGAGCAGGTGGTTGGACTCGATAGCCTTGTAGGCTCCTTCCAACTCTATGATCTATATCTATGAAATGGGTGAAAGCTTGGAAGTATGTAATCTCATACAGTATGATCCTGTATGAGATTTTAGTTAAACTGAGCATGTGGACTTTGCCTTCAGAGTGCATGCATATGTCTGGCGAGAAAAGGTGAATGCTCACTTCTGTTTGGTGGCTATGTCATTGTTTTCCCTTGCATACGATATGGTCATATCCAGAATCTGAGGACTGAAATATTCACCACTGACAATCAGCAGATGGGTGCATGTTGTTGTTTTTAACTGCTAACTAGAGGCACCATTCCATGCATTGTTTCAGGAACCTATGGAAGTAATATTTCCAAATGTATATTTTGACTCATGAATGCAGTAAAAGTGTGGGCAGATGGTCCATATCTGCATCTTGATAGAAATCATTGTGAACTACATTCCTGTCCATCCTGGCATGGGCAGTAGGAGCCCATGATAAAATTGTTCATTTGGCCTTTGGAAACAGCTGGTGCTACGAGGCCTTCACATGGTGGCTGGAGCCCATCTTTGCTGCGGGGAGCAGATAATTCACAAATATTATTAAGCACCATTCTGTGTGTGTGTGTGTGTGTGTGTGTGTGTGTGACTCACACATGTGCACCTCCCCCATAATTTTGGAAGATTTCCGCTATACCAGCAGCCTTCCTGTGCAGATGGTGAATGTCTTGACAAGACATTCTCCACCTAACATTTGAAAGCTGCTCTCAGCTTTAAGATAATGTTTCTTGTTGAAACTTTTATAAGGCCTATAACCCCTCTTTCTATTGCCATTGAGAAAAGGAATTCTTCTCCTATCTGTTCAACATCTGTACTGTAACTGTCGTGTGTGTGTGTGTGTGTGTGTGTGTGTGTATGAAACTTTAGCTTGTGTGTGGCGAGCACAATCCCAGAAAACAAATTCTTAACCAGTGTAGTTTTAATTTCTGGATTTTGGTGCTTGGCAGCATTCTCAAAACTGGAAAGATGCTTCCACTGGGAAGAATGTTGATAAGTGTGTATGGGCAGAAAGGTAAAGCTATGGTTGTGATCTAATATTTAAAAGGGGGAAAAACCTGCAGAGCTTTTATAGGCCAAAATTACCACACACACATACACAGAGTTCTACAGCTCCTCACCTGTTGGTGTTGCTAAAGTCATGTTTAAAAGGGAGAGAGAGAGAGAGAGAGAGATTCGGTGAACAGGGAAATCACAGGAAAAGAGGAGGGAAGAAAATTTAAATGATCCCAGAGTGAACTGTTTTGCTGTTAATACAGAAATACAGAGCAGGACACATTTAATGGGCTGTATTTTTTATTATACTATGCTGAATAATTAAGTTTGAGGCTAAGTGTCACATAGATTTATCTTTTAATTAAAAAAGCATGGTTCACGCATATTTGAGTGGTAGTCCAAATAAATGCAATATAGAAATTTATGTTTGTTTATCTAGGTGTTAATTACCTAGAGATTGTTCTGGATTACTTCTTTTTATAAAGTGTCATAGGCTCATGTCAGAAGTAATAAAGCTTAACGGAGGAGCCTTATCAATTTGCTAAGTATAATGCTAGTGTGACCTGGAAGAGGGTGGTTTGGTGAGGGTGGGGGAAACTTTGGAAAGTGTTCTCTACGTGAATCCATTCAATGTATAATGCCCCCTCTCACTTGCAAAATAATGCTGCCGTTTCTATTCTCATATGTCAAAAGTATTAATATGTCTTCTGTGTTTTACTGCCTTTCCTACATGCAATTATTTATACGGCACATGGTTATTTATGCATATATATACGCCATGTGAGGTGAAGCTACAAATCGTCATATACATGGTAGGCAGGCAACAGCTTTTGATGAATGAAGTACCATTTCCGAAAACAGAATATTGTATGAAGTATTGTCCTGGCCCTGAAACCAATTCTTCATTCAAAACCAGACTGGAATCCACAGCTGCAATAACAACTGACTGAATACACAGTACCAACATATATAGGACTGATTCTGGAGCTGGACTGTGACCTCTTCACCTTAAAACCTAATGTCATATTTGTTCAAGATGTAGGGTTGGATCCAGGGTTGACTTCTGCTTAGGATGCCCAGGCTGGATAGAAGCGCGCGCGGGGGGGGGGGGGGGAATCTGATTTAATTTTTGCTGATTTATTTATTTATTATTATATTTGTTAATCGCCCATCTGGCCGATTAAAATTAAAACAATACAATAAAACATGATAATTAAAACAGTATAAAAATTCTTTTAAAATCCTAACCCACCCCATTTTCCCGCCTGAAATACCATGTTTTTAATGCGCGGAGGAAGTTCATCATGGAGGGGGCATGGCGAAGGTCACTAGGGAGGGAGTTCCATAACTTGGGGGCCGCCACAGAGAAGGTCCTCTTCCTAGTCCCCACCAGAGAAGGCCGTCCGTGGCAGATCTTGTTGAGCGGCCTACTTGATGTTGCTGGAGGCGCTCCTTGAGATAAACTCAAGGATTCCCCATCCCCTCTGCATCCCCCAGTGCCTCCTCCCACAGTGTTGGATGGAAGGGCCATGGCTCAGTGGCAGAGCACACATTTTGCATGCAGAAGGTCCCAGGTTCAGTTCCAGGCATCTCTCCAGGTAGGGCTGGAAAAACTGCCTGAAACCCTGGAGGGTCGCTGCCAGTCAGTGCCGACAATACTGGGCTAGATGGACCCATGGTCTGACTCACTATAAGGCAGCTTCCTAGGTTCCTGCTGTTCCCAAGACTACAGACCAGATATTGGAGTAGCATATGGTACCATAGCGAGGGCGGAGGGGAGAGGAATCCGTGAAGATCACCTCCCCTATTCCACTAGCAGAAATGCTCCACTGGATCAGTAGTCTTTCTGTCTACAGAGGCAGACTCTGGATCCAAGTCATAGAATTAACACAGATTTTTTACCAATGGGGAACGTGCCACGGTGTGTATACAACCACGTAATAAACTGTCCGAATCCAGTTGACCAGAGATTGAAGAAGGCAAGGGCAAATAGACAACTAGCTTACCAAGTAAGTAGCCATATGCACATTGTGATGAGGTACCATGTGGTAAAGAGTTGTAGGAGAAATTCATTGCAGGAGAAAATACCAACCCTGGCATCAAAATATTTTAGACTGCATTTCAAATTCTGAATTAATACCATTTCTTCATAGGCAACCATCTAGCAAGTCTGGGGATGGATGAATCTGTAAATTTCATTGTTTTCACAGTTTCTTATTTTTCAAGTCGTAAGTTTGGTTAGTCCAGAATCTGATAACTTTTAAAAAAATGTTTGCATGTAATTTTGCTAATATACACATTTTTACAATCAATTTTCCTAATATAATACATTTTTGAACATTAGTTTCACAAATATACACATTTATGTGCACACTTCTATTTTTCATTTATTTATTTACAATATTTATATATCACTCCACATCTAAACAGATTCTGCAGCAGTGAACAATAATAAAAAAAAGAAGGAATAAAACATGAAATTAAAAGTTTTACTTTTAATTAAAAAAAAAAAAACAGAATACCAATAAAAACCATGGCTGGCCAATTGGGGATGGCTTGTTGAAATAAAGATGCCAAAACAACACAATGTTCCCACCTGACCTCCAGATGCAGGGAGTTCCACAGAGAGGGAGACGCCACACTGAAGGCTCTACTCCAGCTGGACTCCAATTGGGCCATAGGTCCATGCAGAAGCACCAGGAGCATCCCATCTGATGGCCTCAGTGACCAGGCAGGTTGATAAAGGAGAAGGCACTCTTTCAGGTATCCTGGTCCCAAGTTGTTTAGGGCTTTAAACAGTAGTACCAAAACGTTAAATCTGGCCTGGTAGTGAATAGGCATCCAGTGCAGTTCCACCAGCAAAGGAGTTGCATGCTGAAAAGGGGAGCTCCTGACAAAGCCATGCTGCTGTATTCTGCACTAGCTCCAGCCTTAAGGGCAGCTACACATACAATGCATTGCAGTAATCCAGTCTTGAGGTTACTAGTGCCTGTCTAGGGTTGTAGAATCGAGCCTCGCCAGGCAAAACGAGGCCGAAATTGGCCCCACTCATGCCCGGCGAGGCCTTGCCTTATTTCTTCGGGGCAGCTTGCCTCTCCGCGGCCCGTTCTGTCCCGTCGCATCACTTCTGCGTTCTGCGCCTGCGCAGGGTCCGTCGCGATGGGAAGGAACATGCTGAAACTGAACCCCGACAAGACTGAGGTACTGCTGGTGGGGGACAAGGGGAGGTTAGGGGATGTTGACCTGGTGCTGAATGGGGTACATCTACCCCTGAAGGACCAGGTCCGCAGCTTGGGGGTCATTCTAGACTCCCAGCTGTCCATGGAGGCTCAGGTGGCAGCTGTGAGCCGGGCGGCGCTGTATCAACTCTATCTGATACGGCAGCTGCGTCCCTACCTTCCTAATCACCTGCTCCCATCAGTGGTTCATGCCTTGGT
The DNA here is from genome assembly GCA_021292165.1 of Shinisaurus crocodilurus. Lineage (NCBI taxonomy): Eukaryota > Metazoa > Chordata > Lepidosauria > Squamata > Shinisauridae > Shinisaurus > Shinisaurus crocodilurus. The sequence goes on along the minus strand of CM037887.1, from coordinate 20,964,063 downwards.
CTCCTCTCGCCTAGACTACTGTAATGCGCTCTACGTGGGGTTACCCTTGAAAACGGTCCGGAAGCTACAGCTGGTACAGAATGCGGCGGCTCGCCTGGTTAAAGGCAGCCGCCGGCGGGATCACATCACGCCAGTGCTGAAGGATTTGCACTGGCTACCAGTTGCTTGCCGAGCCGAATTCAAGGTGTTGGTTTTGACCTTTAAAAGCCTATACGGCTATGGTCCAGTCTATCTCAAGGAGCGTCTCCAGCAACACCAAGTAGGCCGTTCAACAAGATCTGCCACGGATGGCCTTCTCCTTGTCCCTTCAGCCAGAGCAGCTAGACTGGTGGGGACGAGGAAGAGGGCCTTTTCTGTGGCAGCCTCCAAACTGTGGAACTCTCTCCCGAGTGACCTCCGCCATGCCCCCTCTCTGCTGAGCTTCCGTCGCTCATTAAAAACCTGGTTGTTCAGGCAGGAATATGGGGTGGGTTAAGATTTTAAATTTTTATATTGTTTTAAATGTATTTATTGCTTTTATTCTGTGTACATCGCCCAGGGTGGCCAGTTGCCGGCCAGATGGGCGATAAATAAATATAAATAATAATAATAATAATAATAATAATAATAATAATAATATATAATTATTATTATTATTATTATTATTATTATTATTATTTCCGGTCTCGGAAGTGATGGACAGGGCCAGAGACGTTTGATCGAGTGGCGCGGAGAACCTCTCCGCGCTGCTCAGAAGATCGGGTCGGGCGCCCGCCCCCGCGGAGAATCGAGTCGGGGGCGTGACCAGGTATGGATCCATCGCTAGCCTGTACCACTGTGGCCAAACTATCCCTGCCCAAGGGAGGCCATAGCTGGCGAACCAGTCAAAGCTGGTAAAAGGCACTCTGAGCTGCCATGGTCACTTGGGACTCCAGCAACAGTGATGGATCTAGGAATACCTCCAGACTACGAAACTGATCTTTCAAAGGGAGTGGAATCTTTCATAAAATTGGGAACGAAACAATTCTCTCCCCCATCCCTAAAAAATCAGGATAGATTCAGACAAGTCGGGTGTCCCCCCCCCCCCCCAGTTTGGGATGATTTTTGAGATCAGCAAATTAAAATATTGGAATGCTGGTTTGCTTAAATGTGAAACAATGCACTCTGCATGGGGAGATGTTTGGACAAAGGGCAAAAAAGAAGAAAAAGAGGCCAGATTGTAGCTGACCCTGCTAGTGGAAGGTTTTCCACTGATGTGATGATGAGTTCTACCTGGGAGTTCTACTACCTGACAACTTAGCAGCAAATTCAGCACTCACAAGTCACCCAGCAAACCATAATTCACCAAACATGTAACTGTAGTGGGAACTGGCTTGTTTGTCGCCACCGCAACTAGAGCAACAGGAAAAAATAAAATAAAATGAAATAAAATACTGCTTGCTGTTACTACGCTGGCTACAGAGGCTGTATCAAAATGGACCCCTTAAAGCAACCTACCTCCATTCAATTTCCATCACTGTGACAGAAAGCATCACAAAATGTTGGGAGGAATGGTCAGTTTTTGAATATACCTAAATGGTAAAAATGTGGAATATTCTCATTGCAAGATGGAATATCTGGCAAATTATGGAAATGAAAGGGACTAAAGGAAAGAATGAAATGCTTTACTAATTTCCATGGTAGGGCATCTTCACTCATGATGCTTATGGTATCTCTTGCCTCTCTTGAATCTGTAATTCAAATGTAACCTCTACTAGGTTAGAATGTACATTCAGTTTAACAATCGCTCACTGTGCAGAGAGTTAATAATTCGACATGGAGTCAATAGTCTCCACATGTCCAGTAACCCTGTTCACACATATGTACAAACAGTTCAAACTGATTTGTATAAAAATAGTTGAAACATCTTCAGCTTATTTATTTATTTGATTTATACCCCACCTTTCTACCAAAAATGGCACACGCAGCTGCTTTGGTTCAATATATTCTTTTGTTTCATATATTTTGTTTTATATATGCTTTTGTTTAAGGTCAGGGACTTTATCTAGGGAAGACGGGATATAAATAAAATAAATAAATAAATAAATAAATAAATAAATAAGACATTTTGATTTGCTTATACAAATTGAGATCCCTATTTTAGAAGTGTATTTTCAACTTCCCTATTGTCATTTTATAATCTGATCCAAAAAAAATGTAACTTGGTCCAGCAAACCGACTTGCAGTGCATTCCTATCTATGGCTGCTAGACAGAGTCTGGACGGCCATAGGATATCAGAGTCCCAGCTCCAACCTCGGAGACTTGCTCCATGGCCAGAGCTGGGACTCTGAACTCGGAGCACCCTCCCCCTGCCCTCACAGCCAGCTGCGGCTCTGAGGTTGCAAGAGTGACCTCGGAGATGGGCTTTTGGGGTGGGGAAGGAGGCAGAGATGGGAGGAGACGGGATCCGCCAGCACACGTAGTATCCTGGCTGCTTCTCAGCCTCCTCTCCTCGTGATCCAAGGCTCTACACTTAGAAGGTAGTGTAGAGATCGAGATGATCTCGTCTCGATCATCCCAGTTTGCAGGACACGGAATAATGGGCTCAAGTTACAGGAACCCAGATTCCACCTGAACATCAGGAAAAATTTCCTGACTGTCAGAGCAATAAGACAATGGAACCAACTACCTAGGGAGGTGGTGGGCTCTCCCACTCTGGAGGCATTCAAGATGCAGTTGGACAGCCATCTGTCGGGGATGCTTTGACCTGGATTCCTGCATTGAGCAGGGGGTTGGACTCAGTGGCCTTGTAGGCCCCTTCCAACTCTACTTTTCTATGATTCTATAAGGCCAAAATAGGCTGTCATGGCAGGAGGAGTGCGGAGGGGACCTCTGTGCTCCTCCCACAATGCATAGGATGCCCATAATCCTCTGAGTTCAGAGGGTTATGGGCAGCCTCACTGGATTGTGTGCTTGGTGACTTTATGTTTTAAGGAACAGCAAATCCCAACAAGGTGGAGATGAGTCCCTATATAGAACCCAAGCTGAGTGATGGCGTCTGTGATGGGACTCCTGTCCTGTTAGCAACTGCATATCAGGACTAGGCCTTTTGGTGATGCAAATAAAAGGACTACAGTAAGCAGGAAATTTCTGGAGTTGGTTATAACCAGTAATGCAAATAATCATGTAATGACCTTAGGGTAATACTGCAAGAAATAATAAGACATCCTTGGGAAACATTGCACTCCTTTTATGGTTTTGCCATGGTTTCAAGTGCATTATTTTCCATATTAACAATAATAAGAATAAACAAAGAACTGGAGGCCAATAAAACAAGCTGGTTTTTGCTTTCCATAGATTCACTGGAAAAATAACATAGATACATCGCCCCATCACTGTGAACTGTTATACTCAATATAATTGCAAGTATTGGCACAGCAGTATGATAAAATGCTGAGAATGCTTCACTCCTTTTTTACAGCGTAACAATAAGGGGAAGGCTCAAGAGTGTATTAGGAAGCTGGTTGGTACTTGACAAAATCAGTGATACTTTCTTATCACAATAAGAACAGAAGAGGAGCCTGGCTGGATCAGGCCAAAGGTCCATCTGGTCCAGCATCTGTTTTCCACAGTGACTGGGAATGGGTGTATACATACATAAATACATACATGCATCTATATTGTTCATTTTCCAATAACGATAAGTACTTACCAAAATTTGCAGTTTTCATCATGAACTCCGGGCCAGCCCTACCATTAGGTAGAATGAAGCATTTGCCTTAGGCAGCAGATGCGGGGAGGTGGCAGCAAGGTGTTGGAGCAGAGAACTGTGGGCTACATGGCCTGCCCTGTGCCCTCTATGCTATCCTGCTGCTTTCAGGTGTGGTTTGAATGCTGTCCCATTGCCTGTACCGAAGGAAGTTTTAACTGCTAGTCTAGTTGTCTTTTGTACATGGAATGGGAGGGGGGCACCAACTTGCCCTCCACCTCAGGTGGCAAAATGTCTTTGGCCAGCCCTGCATAAACTGGATGGAAATAATCTGGATTGGATCCAGGATCTGCCTTCTGCGAGAGGAAGTGCTCCACAACTAAATCCAACCGATCAAACATAAACATGAAGGTCTGCACTAGAGGTTGCCTCATTCGCTTTGGCTCCATTCATACAACCCCACTGCATACAAAAAATCACTTGGGCATAGCTCCATGTTCCCACTGAGGCAACTACTGAGCTTCAGAATGTGGTCAAATCCTACAGATTTCACCTTCTCAACTAAGAAGGTGGAAAAGACCAGGGGGCCTACACACAGACATGGCAGGCTCCACACATAGTCACAAAGGTAATGTCTGATTTTCTCAGTTTTACATCCATACATATTTTTGAAGTGTGAAAAGTTAATGAGTAAATTTGCCCTCCTTTAGAGTTCTGTAATTTCTAGTTTCAGTAGCACTGCTTATCTGTGCAGGCCACAGAGAACAGAAACACAGGTCTGGCTACAGATGCTTCAGAGCAGCACAAGGCCATCCCCCAGAGTTCTTTGCACCTTCTTGGTATAGGGAAAGCTCAGTGTAAGAAGGAGCTGCCCCACAGATCTGTGTGTTTGCATTTAATATCAATGGAGTGGTCTACTGGAGTAATATCTAGCAGGATATAATTGGAGCAAGTGACCACAACTGTTGCAACATTGCCTTGGTCAACTATGTTTTCTTTCTTTTTCTTTTTAGCATCCTCATTTCCCCTCCTCTACTGTCTGTGGGTTGAAGTCTTCTCCTAGTTGCTTTTAATCATATTTATCTCAGCAGCTTTTTATTCATCATCCCTGCCCATTTTTTTAACCTCTTCAAAATCCTTTGTGCTACTACTCTGTCCTCAGCAGCACTTGCAACACCTCCTAATTTACCATCATCTGTGAATTTAATTAATATACAGTTTTCTCCATCCTTCAGATCATTAATAAAGATGTTAAATAAAACTGTGCCTACTACTGATTATGCCTTTGAAGTAGATAGAAAGTTACAATAGGATGCAAGCTCCTCATAAATTATTGGCTGGAATTTTTGGTTGTTACATTCATCATTGGCCTGTTTGGTATGGATACAAACACAAATCAACCATTCTGCTTCACACACAAATATTAGCCTATGTCTTCTACTTAGGTTGTCTGAGGTTTAAAGATGTTCTTCAGGCTAATCTAAAAAAATACAATATAAACATCGAGAACTGGGAAGCTCTGGCCCATGAACGCTTTAACTGGAGGTTGGCCTTTCACAAAGGTTCTATGGACTTTGAAGAAGCCCGACTGCAAGGTGAAAGGGAGAAACGTGCTAAGCGAAAAGCACGTCAAACGAATCCTTTACAGGACCATCTTCCATCTGGTAACCTGTGTCCTCACTGTGGGAAGCTGTGTGGATCTAGAATTGGCCTCCACAGTCACTTACACATCACTAGAGTCTACACAATTTTTTTAGAATTTCCTCTTTTTATAATTTTCTTTTTGTAATTTTATCCTGGAAGACAATCTTACTCGGTCACGAGTGATCGCCCACTACTACTGCAGTCAGGGCCAGCTTAAGACATTCTGCCATCCAAGCGACTGCACCACATAACTGAAGAGGTTCTTCCCCATGATTCCTAGCTGGGCGCAACTCTTCTTAGACTGCATGCAGTTTAGGCAACAGCAAAAAAAGGATGGATGACATGGGTGTTACGGTAGTCTTATGTCAGCTTCAGCACTACTCAAGAATTGTATTTTCTCTGAAAATAATAGCCAGACAGGTGCCCTAATAACATGCATGGATCTCAATGCATTGAGGGCAGCAGGATCATGCTTATGTTCCCCACCCCCAAGCCACATGCATTCATCCAAAAGTCAGAAAAGCATGTACACATGTACAAGCTGTACAAGCATAGGCTTTCCCTGTGGGATTTGGACCTCTATATGGGGCAGGTGGCGTGTTACTCATGTCTTTTCATGGGCACGTTGAGTGTAGCAGGCAGAATTCCACTCTCTCCTTACATTCATATCCACACATACAGTATATTGCATAAATAGGACTAGCATCCTCAGTAATAGCTGATGCTATTTAAATAATGAAATTTCTTCTGCCCATATGTCAGGTCTGAGGCATGGGCGGCTGGTGTGTAGGATGGGAATGCCGGGGCCAGGAATGGTGGAAGTAGATGGAGGCACAGGGCTGAGCCAGGCGAACGTTGGACTGGCTACGAAGCATGGCGGAGCCAGAAGTTAGGCAGAGCTGAGCACGAGCGAGTACTCAGATACCTGCAAGGTGTGGAGGAGCCAAAGGCAGTGGTGGTGGTCAAAGGCGGGCAAGAATTGGAGACTAGCAGGGCACAGGCAGGACCAGAGGCAATAGTGGTGTTAAACCCTGGAAGCTCTGCAGCCTCCTGCACAGCCTGGATTGCCCATGAGAGGATGTGTATTATAATCTCTTTCTACGGGCATTCCAGAAAAGCCTTCCATCCAGGGAGGATGCAGAGATACCAGAGAGCAGTGTGTGGCCTCCTTTTTTCCTTTTCTTTTCTTCCTTTTTTTAGTTAGAAGGAAGTCCTTCCATTTAACATGAAGAAGAGGAAGACTTGTGCTGCTCCACAGCCACCTGCACTTCCTAGAATGCCCATGAGAAGACATCATGATGTAACACCCTCCCATGGTCATTCCAGGAAGCTATGGAGATGCCAGAAAAAGCAGCACAACTCTTGGGGTGTTTTGTTTGTTTTGTTTGTTTTTAGTTTAAAGGAAGAACAACCCTCAGCTACCCCAGTCGTCACAGCCTGTTCCAGCTGGACTGTCTTTCCCCAACCTACCTGAGGCCATCTACTAACATCTGCCCTGTGGGAAGGATCGAAGAACTGCAAGGGAAGGAGGCGAGAAAGATGTTAGGTGCCTCCTCCTGTTCCAGCTGGGCTCTCCCCTGCCCTAGAGGGCTATCTACCACCAATTGTCCTGTGGGAAGGATCCTGAAACTTCCTATATGTTGATATTGGTTATTGATGGGCCTGTCCTGTGGAATGATCTCCCCTCCGAGGTATGTCAGGCTTCAACACTGGCATGTTTTAGGCATTTATTCAAAATGTATCCATTTGCTTTGGCTTTCCCCCAGCCATGAGCTACATATCTTTGTACCAACCTCGAGATACTAGTGTGTGTGTGTGTGTGTGTGTGCGTGTGCGTGTGCGTGTGCGTGTGCGTGTGCGTGTGCGTGTGCATGTGCGTGTGCGTGTGCATGCTTTTTGTTTGTTTGTTTAGTTTCATTTTTATTCTTTTGTAACCCGTTTTGGGATTTGTTTCAAATGAGAAATGGTATATAAATATTACTAATAAATGATAGATAAATGATTGTGGGTTTTTAACAATGCATTTCTGATGTTGCGTGTTGTAAGCCACGTTGAACCAAGGTGCTGGTTTTGACCTATAATGCCTTAGATTAGGGATGTGTGAGGAATCTGTCAGGCAGGTGGAATCCAGCAGATCTGCCCAGTTCAACCCCTCAGACGCTGCCTTGCTTGCTGCCTCCCCCAGCGCCGACTCATGTTTTCCCAGGTCAAGCAGGGGAAGCGACTTCTGTTTTCCCAGAGGGCCGCTGTTTATGTACGAAATGTCTTAATATATACCAAAAACGACCACAATTTGCGTGAATTGCAGCCAATTTTTGGCATATATTAAGGCATTTCCTACATAAACAGTGGCCTGCCAGCAACCCAGAAGTCTGGTGAATGGTACAGTGAATGCCTGCTTTCAGCTCAGCTCCAGAGAGCACAGTGGTGGCATCCACCCAGCTGGACACGGGTCGAGTCCCGCCAGATCACACATCACTGCCTTAGATGGCTCGGGACCGCAATACCTGATGGAGTGCCTCTCCTGGCAAGAGCATGCCCATAAGCTACGATTGTCATCTAAGATCCTTCCTCTGGGTGCCTCCTCTGAGGGAAGCTTGGAAGGCAGCAATGAGGGAAAGGGCCTTCTCAGTGGTGGCCCCCAATTATGTGGAATGATCTCCCCAGTGAGGCCCACCTGGCACCAACATTGTTATCATTTTGGCACCAGGTTAAGACCTTCCTCTTCTCTCAGGCATTTGGTAGCATACGATGATTTTTTCTTTTTGTTTATTGTTTAATATTGTTTTTAGATACATGTATGTGTCTCTCTGTATTGTATGTTTATATGTTTGTATTTATATGGTTTTTATAATGTATTTTAAAGGTTGTAATATTTGTAAACCACCCAGAGACCATCAGCTACTGGGCGGTATGGAAATCTAATTAATGAAATGAATGAACGGATTTGCATTCTGAAAGGCGGAATAAAATAATGATAATAACTAACTTTAGCACCGATTACAAAACTTCCCAATCCCACCTCCCAAAATTTTCACTGAAATTCTCCCACATCTCCCCAGTGCCTGCAATGTGGCTTGTAAAGATGAGGAGCCTGTCAGGCTACACTGTCTTGCATGGGCTCTCCAGGTTTTAGAAAGGAGTCTTTTCCAGCCCTACCTGGAGATGCCAGGGATTGAACCTGGGACCTTCTGCATAAAAAGCACATGCCTGCTACTGAACTACAGTCCTTCTCAGTATGTGTAACTTGGCTAAGCATGCCCTAGCAGCAATATTGTCATTTAGCATCCAGAAGTATATGAAGTTAGCAGCCACCAATGAGTGGGAGAGGATTGCTTAGAGTGCTTGAAGGGAGTATAGTTAGCAGTAATGGGGTGAAACTGAGCGAAAGCAAATTTAGTAACACAGAAACCTATTAGCCCAAGGAATAGATTTCCCATGGTGACTGAAGGAAACCCAATTAAACCAGTCTATTCAAACTGGACTAAAAATGGTGTTTAAAAATAGAGGAAGTGAACCAGTGATAGCTTTCTGCTCCGCACATGGACTACAGAAGCATAATGGTTTTCATTCATGTCCAGTATTTACTATGACAGATATGCTACTCTTACTGCTATTGCTAGTTCTGCTGCTGCTCCTGCTCCTCTACTACAGAACAGCCTTCGCCAACCTGGTGCCCTCCTGATCTGTTGGACTGCAACTCCCTTAATTCCAAGCTAGCATGGCCAATTTTTTGGGGAAGGCTAGTACAGAACCTAGGACGCTTGCCTCAGACCGTTGGTCTATCTATCTATCTATCTATCTATCTATCTATCTATCTCAATATTGTCAACAACATTGACAGGCAGTCATTCTCCAGGTTTTAGGACAGTAGTCTTTCCTTCCTAGCCTTATCTGGAGATGTCAGAGATGGAACCTGGGACCTTCGGCATGCAAACCTATAGATGTGTTCTCTATACACCTTCCCTGCAAAAGAGAAAGGACACACCTCCTTCCCAGGGTTTTCCTTTCAGAAATGCCTCCCAAACCTCCTCAAATGTCCACAACTGATATTAAAACATCCTCATGCTAAAGAGCACTTTTAAGCTTTGATGGAAGGATCTTTAATGGAGAAAATTGACACGATGGTGCCAATTCAAACTGGACTAAAAATGGTGTTTAAAAATAGAGGAAGTGAACCATATATCACAGCGATTTCTCCCCCTCCACCCACCCTCGCTACGCTTTACAAAAAAACAAACAAAACAAAACTCTCACGCTCAGTTCCCAAGGATTCAGAAAGGAATTTGGGGATATTATTTTTGAAAGAAAATTAGGTGAGCATGTACCTCTTAGGTTCACATGAACTATAATTATGCTAATTCAAACTATGGGTCCATCTAACTTAATATTGTTTACTCTCAACCAGTGATGGGTGAGAATTCAGTCTCAGTTCGTTTTAGCAAAATTCACACATTTCTTGATATTCGGGACAGCAAGAATATGAGATTTTAAATTTTTTTTTTAATGAATGCTGGAGAAACTGCCGCAGATTCATCCATCCAGGCCCTTAGCTTTGACTGCTAAGCTCTTAAAAGTCTGGGGTTGAAACCCCGTGTATTCAGCCATGTTTGCAGTGTTGTATCAGGGTTGCAGCCTCTCTTTTTTTCCAGACAGTCTTCCCATCTTATACAGCTACACGGCAAGCAGGCACAACCTAGAATCATAGAATCATAGAATAGTAGAGTTGGAAGGGGCCTATAAGGCCATCGAGTCCAACCCCCCCCCCCACTCAATGCAGGGACCCAAGTCAAAGCATCCCTGACAGATGGCTGTACAGCCGCACTTTGAATGCCTCCAGTGTGGGAGAGCCCACTACCTCCCTAGGTAGTTCCATTGGTGTATTGCTTTAACAGACAGGAAATTTTTCCTGGTGTCCAGGCGGAATCTGGCTTCCTGTAACTTGAGCCCATTATTCTGGGAATAGCTCTGGCTATTGAATTTGGCTGGTAAAGACAGACGAGAATTTTGTTTCAGCTCAGTTTTGGTAAGAATTTGTCAATTTTTTCAAATTTCCTCATATTTGGGATGGAAAGAAATTGAGATTAAAAAAAGCAAAAACAAAACCGGAATGTGGGAGAAAATAAAATGGACGGATTTGTCCTTCCCTATTCTTCAGTGGCAGTAGTGTTGCAGCATTTCAAGCTGAGCTACTGCTATGGCCACTTTCCTATAGGAGTATACTGTATCTTACTTCTTTTACACCTATGTTTACTCCTATGTAACACAGGAGTAAAAGGAGTAAGGTGTGATGATCATAACATCCCCCCCCCCATAGCTTACTTCTGATGATGTGCTTTTGGCTTTTAAACACATTACATAGCAACAAACCAGGTTTGCCACCATCAAAGGTGAGCCTCAAACAAACCAGGCTTTCTGTCTGATACTTATTGTTTTCAAACATATCTCCTTTTTAAGGTACATGTTTAGACAACCTTAGGGGTACACCTACATAGTATAATGTGTGAAGACAGATAAATATTGCCTAGGGCAGGGGAGGCCAACCACTTTTGGTCCATGGGATGGATTACCCTCCTGGACCAAGTGGTCAGGCCAGATAACAGCAAGGGGTGGTGCCTCAACCCCAAAGCACCCCCTTTACCATGTCATCTGCCCCCCCCCAACCCACCCACTTATTATTATTTTTCTCCATGCAGAAAGAGGCATGAAGCTCCTTATCTTTCTCTGCACAGCTAGGGCTTGCAGGAACTGACTCCTGCAACCCCAGCCAAGTTGGACTCATTTCTGCACCATGCACGGCCCAATCAGGATGCAAGGCAGCACAGGAAGTGGTGCAGGAAATCCCCAGTTTATCTGCAATCTCTCTTATCTCTGATGGGAGTTAAGAAAGAGATTCCCCTTTGTGCCACTTGCCCTCAGGGCTCAAGGCTTTGGGAGGGGCAGGGGGGTGGGGCCACAGAGGGTGCTCAATCCTCCATGGACTGGATGAAGCCTGCAGGCTGGAGGTTGCCCTCCCCTGGCCTAGGGCAATGGTTTTATGTGTTTTGCATCTATTCCATAGCAAAGACCGCAAAGTGCAGACAGTCTGATAGAATGAGAGCATCCTATAACTGTAACAACATAGAATCATAGAATTCTATGTTAAATAGATTTGTACTGCAGCTGTTGCACCATGATCTTTACACCATCTTAAAGCCTTAAAGAAGCAGTCCTAGATGTGATGTAGTTTGTACTTCTCAAGTGACTACTAACCTATGCAAATTTGAACCTGTGACCTGGAGGCAGGAAGATCAATATCTCATTACCCATGGCCTGAATCATTCTCTGCTCCATATTTTGAGAGGTTTACTATCTCAGCCCTTTTAAATCACAATGTCTGCAAACACTGATGTGATCAGCATGAATTCTAGCATCTGTGTAATGGGGTGTGGCCCAGATACAAAGTACTGCTCTAATGTCCCTCCCACACCTTATTTCCTCCCTTTGGCCAGCATTACTTTTTAAAAAGACTTAATCTTCAAAAATCCAATTTTACAAGTGGTTAGGCTTTAGTGGGGACTGTTGCTTCTCAGTAATTTGGAAACGGAAAAATTAATGGCTGGGATATTTAATTTTCAGACACAACTTCTGCATGTTTAAAGTATCTATATTTTTATAATATTTTTATTGGCAACACTATTGCTTGAACCCTGCAAGTCTATTCCTCTAGCAGCAGGAAATAAGGGACTGTGGAGGCATCTCTCCAGTTTTCTGTGAATGTCTAGCCATGGGTAATAACTCAGAATAGACACACACACACACTCACACACACACACGGTCTATCCCAACCTGTTGCCCTCCAGATGTTTTGGACTAAACCCCTCAGCATTTCTGACCATTGGCCATGCTGTCTGCAGCTGATGGGACTTGAAGGGGGGGGGGATATCTGGATTGTGGATGTTCTAGCAAAATTTGTATCGGTTTTTCAATCAAGGGACATGTTTTCAATCAAGGGAGAGCTGAAAAATAGAAATGTATCAGTTCATAATCTGGTGTGGTTTTTTGTTTGTTTGTTTGTTTTAAATCATGCCGGGGGGGGGGGACGGACAGTAGAGGTTGCTATCAGCATGGAACAGATGACTAGTTTTTATAAAACACACAAAAAAAGTCCAATTGCTCCTTAAAGATGGATGGATTCAGTGTAGCATAAGCTTTTATGAACTCTTGCCCACTGCATCAGATGTATGAACGGGGCTGGCCCAAGACAATTTCCTGCCTTGAGTGAAGGACAAGATGACCCTGCACGCAGCAGACCCCTACAGAAGTTGCCTAGAACATTCTCTCTCTCTTTCTCTGGCTCTCCCTCCCTCTCTGTATCTCTCTCATATATATATATATATATATATATATATATGGCCACTGCTGCCCCCTCCACAGCACCCAGCTTTTGCCACCTGAGACAACTGCCTCATTATGCTGAATGGTAGGGCCAGCCCTGTGAATGAATTATTGTCCTTGATTGGCAGATAGACACAAACACATGGGTGTTGAGATATATACAGGGCTTTTTTTTCTGGTGGAACTCGCTGGAACTGAGTTCCAGCACCTTTTCTTCTATTAATTGCATTACAATTTAATCGCCATCTACTCCCGAGGAAATGTAATCCAAGAGTTCCGGTACCCTTTTCTCCAGAAAAAAAGCACTGGAGATATATATATATATATATATATATATATATATGGGTGTTCCCCCCCCCCCCCCCACAAATGCAAGAAATACAATTTTCATGAAGACCTGGTTGTGGTCAGCACAGACCAAAAAGATCTACAGTCCATGTGTTTACTTGGAAATAAATCCCACCACTGACCATGGGACTTATATTCCCAACTAAGCATGCAAAAGATGGCAGCCCTAAATATTGTTTGTTTTTTTGGCCTACAAGGTCTCATCTTGTTAAAACTACATTGAATGAACAAAGGTGGAGGGCTTGCATAATGTAACCTAGACTCTAACATAGTTGCTACAGATAGTCAACATTTTAGGCATTGTGCAAGTAAGAGACATGGAATGCCTTTGACTTCCTGTTACTTAGGACTGAACTAATCTCTGTGCTCCTTCTTGCTTCCCCCCACCCTCTAATTCTCACTTTTTGTACATGAGTTAAGATGCTTATCTGTGCGGACCAAAGCAGTTAATAATGAATGAGTTCATTTTGATTTCTGCAGTGGTTGTCTCTCTTTTAAAGTAAATCATTATTCTATAAGGAATAAATAGGGTTATTGAGTTGATATGCTTTAAGGCTAATGAGCCCATCTCTACCATCTGAGAAGGCAGATAACACAAGGCATGTGTCTCTCTACTGGCTTCTCTTGATGTCTTTATTAACAGAAATCAAGACTCCTTCCAGAGATAGAAATCCATTAATGCTGTTGTTGTTGTTGTTGTTTATTTATAGCATTTGTATACTGCTCCACATCTAAGTAGATTCCAGAGTGGTGAACAATAAAAAGATAAAAACAGATAAAAGGAACAAAAACAGTACATTGAAAACAAAGTAACATTACACTGGTGGTTGGAGAAGCAGAGAAGGCTTCTCGGAATGAGGAGGTCTTCAGCAGGCATCGAATCGAAAGCAGCACAAGGTCAGAGCCTGCCTGACCTCCAGAGGCAGGGAGTTCCACAGAATTGGAGCCACCACACTGAAGGCTCTTCTCCTGGTGGACCCCAATCAGGCCAAAGGTCCATGAAGAACCACTAGGAGCATGCCATCTGATGACCTCAGTGACCAGGCAGGTTGGTATGGAAGGAGGCGCTCTCTTGGGTAACCTGGTCCCAAGTTGTTTCGGGCTTTGTACACAAGTAATTCCAAACTGAGATTCAGGATTTGGTTTCCTAAATTGAGTATGGTATGTAAATGCCTAGGCCATGAAACATGAATGTGAGTTGATGCTTTCAGTGCAATCCTATGCCTGTTTGCTCAGAAGTAAGTCCCACTGTGTTCAGTGTGGTTTATGCCAAAGTAGGTGTGTATATGATTGCAGCCTTCATATATTCAACCTCTTCTTGAAAATAAGGGTGTGACTACTCAATAATTTGATCTACTGACTTATTTTACTGGGGAATGCCAATGTGAAGTGAGACAATGCTGTAATTTTTCCACTTATTGGTGCATTTCATCATGCTGGAGTAGAATTACAAGCATTGACTGTTCTCTTTCAGAAATTTTGTGGTTGCATTTCTCTTTTGCCACATTGAGGTGAATAATAGACATTAAGGCATCCTTCTCCAACCTTGTGCCCTAGAACAAGCCATGGCTTCGAAGGGTGGCTTTGAAGACATGACTAAGAACACTGACAGGGTTCACACAAGACGCTAAGCCACGGTGGAAGTAGGGGTGGGCGAACTGCCCACAACCCGACTCACTGGGCGCTCGCCAAGCACCCCCGCCACGCAATCTGTCCTGCAGCGCTCAGCGAGGCGCGAGGCGGACTTCTGGGTCCCTGTCACGTCAGTTCCGGGTCCCCGGCGCTGCATTTTTAAAGTAAAAACCAAGGTAAACTACCTTAAAATGGCAGCAAATAGCAAACCGCGGCCGTTTTAAGGTGGGTTACCTTGGTTTTTATGTAAAAAACGCAGCGCTGGGGACCTGGGCATGTAGCGCCGGGGGACCCAGAAGTACCTTTCCCTGGTTCCTCTCGCAAGGACTTGTGCCGAGCTGGGAAAGGTAAGTTGCATGGAGTTCAGGGGGGGGGGTCGAGTGGGGGCGAGTTCGCCCCGCTTCCACCTCCCGATCAAGATCCGCGCACTTCCCTAACTAAGTGCTAGGATTTTAAGAGATGATTTCTGAGAGCGAAGGGAAAAGGCTTTGCTCCAACTGTACATGTACACAGTAGCTGGGGCTAAGTATGCACAGCCCCCAGTCAGATATTCTGAATAATGCTGACTTGGGTAATGGGCATAGCTTGTTGTTGGTAGAGCACATGATTTGCATATAGACAATTCCAGGTTCAATCTCCAGCATCTCCGGTTAAAAGCATTTCCAGTTAAAAAGGCGGCACAGTTTGGGAAAACTCCTAACTAAGCTCTGTACCAGTCGGAGTAGATAGTTCAGTGGTCTGACCAGGCCCAGTGTGAGATCTCTTGCCGCCTGAAGCAAAAGAACTTGCGCTGCCACGTAACCCTCTCTCCCTGCCACCGTTGCCATGCAACTCTCCCTCCCTGCCACTGCCAGCCCCAGCCTGGAGACCCCACCACCTTTCCTTTGTTGCGGGCTGGGGTTGGTGGCAGCAGAGAAAGAAGGTTGCACTGTGGTGGTGGCAGGGACCTCCGATCTCGGGGCTTCGGGCTCTCACAAGATTTTGGCACTTGGCTGAGATATCGTGAGGTGTCAGCCATGCGTTGAGATCTCATGAGAGACCCAGAGTCCTGCAGCAACAGAGGGCTGGCGGCTGTTCTTGAATCTCCCACCAATCAGCACTATGGTATTTGCTGAACCCTTTGGGTTCTACTAGTATTATGAGAGAGGGAGAAAAATGTCTCCGTATCCACTTTCTCCACACCATGCATAATTTTGTACACCTCGATCATGTCCCCCCTTCCTTGCCTCTTTTCTAACAGTCCTAGAGGTTCTGACCTTTCCTCACGGGGGTGTTGTTGTTGCACCAGCCTCTTGATCATTTTAGTTGCCCTTTTCTGCACTTTTCCCAACTCTACAACATCCTTTTTTAGGTGCAGTGACTAGAACTGTACGTACACAGTACAGTAATCCCTCGGATTACGAGTAACCCGGTTTGCGAGTTTCTCGTAAGACGAGAAAAATTTGACATAAATTTACATTTGAAAGACGAGCAAGTCTCGCAACACGAGCCGCTGCCGCCGCATATGGCTCCCATTGCGAGATGTCTTTCAAATTTAAATTTATGCCTCCACGGGGCTTCCCGCGAGGCGCGGCCAGCTGAGTGTCCAGGAGGTGAAGGCTTCCCTGGAGGCACAGCTTGGCCGGGCTCGGCCACTGCCTCGCGCTGCTGCGCCAGCCAGCCGAGTGTCCAGGAGGTGCATCTCCCTGCCAGGGAGCCGGCAAGTGCTTTGCCGGCTCCCTCACAGGGAGATGCGTGGAGCCGCTCCCGCTGCTTCCTACCATTGTAAACAAGCGGCGGCTCGCCTCTCCGCCCGCCGGCAGTCCCATCGCGTCACATCCGGCCTTCGCACTGACGGGGCCGGATGTGACGCGATGGGACCGCCGGTGGGCGGAGAGGTGAGCCGCCGCTTGTTTACAATGGTAGGAGGCAGCGGGAGCGGCTCCACACATCTCCCTGCGAGGGAGATGCCCCTCCTGGACACTCGGCCGGCCGGCGCAGCAGCGCGAGGTGGTGGCCAAGCCCGGCCGTGCCTCGAGGGAAGCCCCCGCCTCCTGGACACTCGGCCGGCCGGTGAAGCAGCGCGAGGCGGTGGCCGAGCCCGGCCACGCCACACCTCATGGGAAGCCCCCGCCTCCTGTCCACTCCTGACAGAGCGAGTGGAGGCAGGCGAGGTGCGGCCAGGACCCCGGGAGCCAGCGCATCAAAGCAAGTTTCCCCATTAGAAATAATGGGAACTCCACTGATTCATTCCACAACCATTTAATCAGTGCTTTGCCGACTCCCTCCATGGGGCTCCCTGCCAGGGAGTTTGCAAAGCAGTGATTAAAGGGTTGTGGAACTGAATCATCTGAGTTCCCATTATTTCTAATGGGGAAACTCGCTTTGATGTACGAGTATTTTGGATCACGAGCATGGTTCTGGAACGAATTATGCTCGTAATCCAAGGTATTACTGTATTCTAAGTGTGGTCGCAACTTAGATTTGTATACGGGGACTCGGGGAGTATGATTTTGGCAGTTTATTTTCAATTCCTTTCCTAATTATGGCTAACATGGAGTTTGCCTTTTTCACCGCTGCCACACACTGGGCTGACATCTTCATCAAGCTGTCCATTACAACCCCAAGATCTCTTTCTTGGTCAGTCACCGGTATCAGCTTATACTTGAAGTTAGGCTCCCCCCCCCCCAACATGCATCACTTTACAATTACTTACATTGAACCACATTTGCTATTTTAGTTCCTCTGAAGAACATTCAGGAAAATACCCACCACCACCACCACCACACACACTATTTCTCCTCCTGCAAACAGAATGGAGAATTTGAGGAGTAGGAGAGGATCCAACCCAATATATTTTATGCACACTCAGTACATGTGGGGCACTGGCCAGGCCTCACTCTCTTCATCCCAGATGGACTAAAGGTGCAACCTAGAACACATCCAATACTTGGCTATGGTTGTAATAGTGGCAAGCGAAGCTGTCTCATTGAGCAGAGACTGATAAGTGTTCACTGAACTCTGGGGGTCTCCACAGGGGATCCTGGGGCACACATTTAGACCAGGTTGCCCCACCCTGGTGGCTTCTAGATATGTATGTTAAGTTACAACTCCCTATTATCCATACAGCTGTAGCCCAACACATTCATAGGGCCCCAGATTGAGGAAGGCTGTTTTAGGCAATCATGCCATGGACAGCATGTCATTCAAAAGCTGAATTCCTGCATCCTCTACAATGTTTGAATGATACAATTTGCACAGCTTCTTTCGCAGCTGCATGAGTTGGGAGGTAGGCACCAGCATCTCCCAAAATGCTGCAAATGTTGTGTCTCTTGTGCCCTACCTCCGTAACCCAGAGCTGCTTGAAACTGAAACCCGGGAAACTGCCCTAGATCAAGTCAGACCATTGGTCCATCCAATTCAGTACTTTCTGCAGTGATTGGTAGCAGAACTCCAGGGTTCCAGACAGATTTTTTTCTGGCCTTCCCTAGGGGTGCCGCAGGGATTGAACCTGTGACTTTCTGCATGCAAAGCAGGAGCTCTACCACTAAGCTACAGCCCTTCCTTGAGGGCCTCTTCTAAAAATATGCACTCCTTCCTCCCAAGTGAGAGCTTAAATTTCTGTGTATTTTAGCTGGCCCTGAGTGGAGTTTGGTTGTATTGATGTCATTTTACTTGGTTGCTTTTTATTTATGTTTTAATATATCTTGTGGCCACATACACTAAATTTGCTGCATGGGGTGGACAACAAAACAAATACATAAATACATTTCTGAGATTTTCCACAACCTCTCCACACTCCACCCAGGGATGCGATGCCAAATATTGCTCTACACCCTTTTTTGACAGTGACACCGATCTTTACTGACGCTAGTCATTCAATCAGTCTTAATTCTGGCTTATAGAGCACTTTTTCAAGTCTTCCTTAGGTGTTGGCATGAGATAATAGTCCAATAAATAAGGGAAAGCTAGATCTGTCATCTTCTTTCTCTTTTCATCGAAGCCTCTTGATGCTCCCCATAGAACACAGTAGGGCTAAAGCCTAGCCTGTTTAGCTTGGGGCAAAACGCACCCTACATGAGCAGAGAAATAATCTAATTTTTTCAATGAAACTTGGTGCCAGTCAAGCTCTTGCAGAGTTGGACTTCAGGGACATCAAAAATGTACTGATATTGGAAACCTTCGCTGAGAGAGGCAAATTTAGCATGTATGAGATTATAAAAGGGAGCCAAATTACATACACAAACACAAACACACCCGCACACGCACACGCACACGCACACACACACACACACACAGAGAGAGAATGCTTTTTCAGCAGCAAAGGGTCTCTCCTTCCTTTTAACATTCTTGATTCATTGATAACAAGGAAAAATATCTTTTCCCCCATTGGTTAAGGCTTTTTATAAATATTCATGCTGTTCAATTGCTTCTGGTTTATAAAATAATTTCAAGCAGATTCCAACATGGTTGAGCATGAACTTCTATATCAACTAATAAAAGCTTTTTTAGCTGATTAACTATCTTTTTTATTAATTAAAAAAAAGTATCTGTCGATAATTGATTGAATGCATACAAAGAAATTTACATATTACCAAAACATCAATTTAGGAGTCTTTTAGAGAGATATTGGAGGAAGTTTGAGATTATTTTCAAGAAAAGAAAAGAAAGAAGAAGTGCTGCCCTGCATTGTAAGAAGATGAGGCCATCATTATTCCATATTGAAGTAACATACTAGAACAAAAATAACCTGAAAAATGATTAGTATTACTCTGATCCAACTAGAGGCCATAGGCATACAAATAATGTCTTCTGCCTGAGTAGCTCTAGCTGGCTGAGGACTTGTGCATGCAAAACAACTGCAGTAACGACAATTCCCTACCTTGATCCCTCAGCCAAGATTATGCATGATCACCACTCTTAGATGTTCTTAATTCTATCAGATAGCTGTATGGTATGGGGAGGAAATGTGGTTGATTTGGTCCATCTGCTCTTCCTCCCCTGCTAAACAGCCAATCACATAAGCGTATGGAGAAGGCTTATACTGAGTCAGGCCCAGGGCTGGCCTACCGATGAAGCAGGCCGAGATGCCTACAGGAGGTGGTGGAGCTGGAAGAGCGGAGAATTGCACCACTCTCCAGCCCAGCCGCAGCCTAGAGAGCCCACCATCACCTCCAGCGGGCGCTCTAGATAGCCCCAGAAGCTGTTTTCCCACCGTGGCATTTGCCGGCAGTGAGAAAGCAGCCAGCAGGGCTGTTCAGAACAGCCGCCAGCCCTCTGTTGCTGCAGGATTCTGGGGCTCTCATGAGATCTCAACGCATGGCTGACACCTCGCGATATCTCGGCCAAGTGCCAAAATCTTGTGAGAGGCCCGGAGCCCCAAGATCGGAGGTCCCTGCCACCACCACCGTGCAACCCTTTCTCTCTGCTGCCCCCAGCCCCAGCCCGGGGAGCCCCCATGGGACAGCAAAGGAAAGGTGGTGGGGTCTCCAGGCTGGGGCTGGCAGTGGCAGGGCGGGAGGGTTGCATGGCGGCGGTGGCAGGGCGAGAGGGTTACGTGGCAGCGCAAGTTCTTTTGCTTCAGGTGGCAAGGAGGGCTCATACTGGACCTGGTCAGACCACTGAACTATTTATTCCAACTGGTACAGAGCTCAGTTAGGAGTTTTCCCAAACTGTGCCACCTTTTTCACTGGAAATGCTTTTAACCGGAGATGCTGGAGTTTGAACCTGGAATTGTCTATATGCAAATCATGTGCTCTACCAACAACAAGCTATGCCCATTATTACCCAAATCAGCATTATTCACAATATCTGACTGGGGCTGTGCATACTTAGCCCCAGCTACTGCGTACATGTACAGTTGGAGCAAAAGCCTTTTCCCTTCGCTCTCAGAAATCATCTCTTAAAATCCTAGCACTTACGTTGATCATCTTCCACGGTGGCTTAGCATCTTGTATGAACCCAGTCAGTATTTCTTAGCCATGGCTTTGAATCCACCCTTCAAAGCCATGGCTTGTTCTAGGGTTTTCTCTAACCACCGTGGCTTAGCGTTTTGTACGAACACAGCCAATACATATTTCCTTTCTCTTTAAATTTTGTTTGCCCTCCACTCCATAGCTCTTTTCAGCAGTTGCTTCCTGGTGGCCATCTTTTGCACCCACATACCCTCTCTTGGAACGATGAACTTTGCTGCCACTATCACTTGAGATGGTAGCAAAACAAAGTTGAAAAAGACAAAGAAACATCCTAGCTGTTGCCACTAATGGCTAATTCCCCACCCCCAAAAAAGTGTAAATAATTTCAGGGCCCTGTTTTCATGCCCCCAAATTCATCCCCCCCCACACACACATACATTTTAAGCTAGAAGTCTCAATTGAGAAGTTATGGCTCAGTCCTACTTTGGAACGTAGCTGCTGCATTCTGAACCAATCATAATTCCTGAATGCTTTTGAAAGGCAGCTCTAGCACAGTCTTCAATCTCAAGGTTGCAAGAAAGTGAATCTGAAAGACAGGCTAGCAGAGCGTTTAAAAACATACCAAAAAAAGAAAGAAAAGGGGGGGGGAATACCCCCCCCAAAAAAAACTCATAGAAAAGAAGGCACTGAGGCATCAAATTTCCTCTTTCCAGGAAAGAGTTAAGTGAGAGAAATAAAATCAGATATGTGTAGCCTCCAGACGTCCATTAAAGTGCAGAATGCTGTTTTCTATCACAGATTATATGCCAGATGTTCAAACTATCTCTAATCATTGCAGATGTAATGGAGTAGAATGTTGCAGTTTGTGAGTTTACTGGCATTAATTCTGTATACTGCACAAGGGAAAAAAAGATTTTAAATATATAATTATATCTCATTAATACTCAGGTTTTATTTCCTTTCAATGGAACAGGACTTATTAAAGCAACCATTTACCGCATGTTTTCCTTAGCAGTTGGCCCCCGCATAATTCTGGGTGCTTTCTACATGTAAAAAGCATATCAACCGAACTATACAGGGAGAAAAAAAGACAGTATGCTATGGTATATAATTCCTGCAATATAAAACACCCACACTTTTTATACCCACACGAGATGCTTTTACGATGGAAATGGATATGGAACAAAATAAAAAATATCTGTCGTCCCCCCCTCCCCACTGCAAATATAACTACCTATTTACTGACGCTTTTCCTTTCAGTGTTAATGTTGAAAATAACTTGGACCTTGTTTCTTTTGATGTGGAAGTGAAGAATGTAAGGATAGGTAGATCTCTCTCACACATACACACACGTAGGACTTGTTGCAACAAAATGTTGCAGTGTGGAGTAGTGGGATGTGCGAATCAGCTTGCTGAAGTTCTCCGAATTCTCAAAGCTCATTCCATCTCGAGTCCATATCAGATTGCAAGCTTTCTTTCTTTGTTTTTCTTTTCACATGAAAATCCATGCTTATTTCCACCAGTATTTTTTTCCAGGTGTATGCATCAATTGTACACAGTTTTGAAACGTACTTATTTTGAAGGGTATGCATTTTTGAAATGTATGCACTCTTCTCCCACGATTCAAGCATATTTGTACACATTTTTGAAATGTATGTAGGGATGTGTGAGGATTTCATTCGGGGGTGGAAATAGGGTGAACTCACCGGGCTCGACCCCCCCCCCAAACACTGTCCCACCTACCTGATTCCCCAGCTCGACTCATGTTCTCCTGAGCTGAGCTGGGGAAGTGACTTCTGGGTTCCCGGCGGAGTGCTTTTTACATAGAAAATGGAATAAAATATGTTAAAAATGACTGCAATTCGTGCACATTTGGGATGTGTGAGGATTTTGTTTAGGGGTGGAAAGCCGGCGGACTAGCCGGGCTTTAATCTCTCAAACTCTGTCCCACTTATCTCTTCCCTAGCTTGACTTGCGTTCTCCCGAGTCGAGCTGGGGAAGCGACTTCCGAGTTCCTGGCAGACCACTGTTTGCGTAGAAAATGCCGTAAGATATGCCTAAAGTGGCCACAATTTGCGTAATTTGCACAAATTGCGGCCACTTTAGGTGTATCTTAAGGCATTTTCTACATAAACATAGAGGTGGGGGTTGTACCTTTGGGGGGGTCATCTCGCCTCTCCTCGGTGAGCAGCCCCCCCAAAGCCCGGATTCTCAGCGGCGCGGAGCGGCTCTCTGCCCGCATTCCGCCCGCTCTCCACGCCACTCGGGCAGCCACACCGGCAGCGCAGGGTCCCATTGCGTCATTTCTGGCTGGCCGGAAGAGACACGATGGGACCCTGCACTGACGTGGTGGAACCCTGCGCTGCGGTTTTGGTGTAGAAACCAGGGCAACAGGGCTTAAAACGGCCGGCTGGAAATGATGTGGCAGGAGCCTGCTCAGCGCGGTGGCTCGAGCGGCGGACCAAGCTGGCAGGAAGGTAGGCCCGCAATTATCGTGGGGCTGCAAGTGGGGCCGATTTAGGCCTCATTCCAGCCCCCTGATATGCGCTGTAAGATCCCTACAACAGCAGCCCACCGGGAACCCCAAAGTCCAGCAAGTAGTGTGGAGTGAGCCAGCTTTCAGCCTGGCTCGGTGGGTCCTGGCGGATCACCCACCCCTAGCTGAGAGTGAACTTTGGCTCAGATTTGAGGGTAAGGGGAGTCTTTCCATTTTTGGGGCAGTGTCAGCAGCCATCCTGAGTTGATAGCCACAATTTCTTCCTCCCCGCCCCAGTGCCTCTGGAATGATGCTACATCTTTATCTAGCATCATTCCTAGGGCGATTTTCTTTTAAAGGTGGCTGCCACCAAAAACTGGCACTGCCGTTTTTATTACCCACAATTCTCCTTGGAACAATGCTACATGATACCCAGGGGCATTGTCCATGTATGTGAGGGGTGCAAATCTTGAAGGGCCCAGATGGCTGTTGTGACAGTCCCAATGTCGAATCCCCCCACCGATCAGGGGGAGGAGATGTTCATCTTTGCAATGTACAAATAGCCAGCCATGTAGCTGAGACTTGCTCTTGATAAAACTCCCAAGAGCGCATCCTTCCTGACAACTATTTGTTAACATGCCACAAAGTCACCAGGAGTTGTATTTTCCTGGCACACACATAAAGATTGAAGCTAAAGGAAAACCTTCGATCACTTTGCAGACTCCCTAGAACGGGGAGCAGGCTAAAGCCATCTCCTCCCCCCAGCAACTCCAAAGCAACTGGCATCATTGCTTCCACGCTCCAAATGGTGATGCAGAAGCAGTGATGCCTGTCGAGAGCTCTAGAAGGAGGAGGAGCGTTGTCCCCAATTCAGCCTCCTCCCACCCTGGTGACCTTGCATAGGATCACTGGGATGGGGGTGAGGTTAAAGCCTCTGTCACCCCAGTTTGTGTGTGGGTATGTGTGTGTGCATGCAAATGTGGGCCCCTCCCCCTCCCCAGGTGACACTGGATGCGGTCCTCGGGGCCAAACGTGGGTACCCCTGGTATATGAGAATTTTGCAGCCACCTGGGTGACAGCCGCTGGGAGAACAGAGTAAATTTTGCCCCCCTCCTCTCTGAAACATCACCCCCTGAAACAGGGCCGGTGCTACCATTAGGCCAACTAGGCAGCTGCCTAGGGCGCAGGGCTAAAGGGGGCGCCAGAAATAGGGAGGGAGGGCTCAAGTGGGAAGGGGGGCGCGTGCTAAATATCTGATCTTGCCTAGGGCACCAAACTGCACCAAACTGCCTTGCACCGGCCCTGCCCTGAAAATAGCCAAAAAATCACCACCGCCCAGAAAACTTCAGAGCCTGCAAAGCTCTGAAGGATAAGGCCATCGGTTCGGTAGCTATTAGTCCTGATGGCTCTATGCTACCTCCAGTACCAGAGGTGGTATCCTCTGTACGCCAGATGCTTAGGACACAGGAGGGGCAGGAGGGTGCTGCTGCAGTCATGGCCTGCTGGTGGCTTTCCCCGGGCAGTTGCGTGGCTACTGTGTGAACAGAACGTTGGACTAGATGGTCCTCGGTCAGATCAAGCAGGGCTCTTCTTATGCTACAAAATCGGGGGGGGGGGGGGAGGGAGTCCTTTTGTTCCAGCCCTACTTTTCGTTTCAAAGGGGTCGTATCTCTTAAAACTTTTACAGCATCCTGGACTGAGCAGGGATTTGTGCCCTATTTTATAAGCTGTTATTAGTTCCGTCGGGCAAATTTCCCCATCACTCTGTTTTTCTTTTCTTTTTACTGACACCATCAACATTCCGGCTGGTGTGTGTGTGTGTGTGTGTGTGTAATTTTTTTCCTTGCAAATGTATATTTTCCTGCATAACATGTGAGTCTCTTAAGTGTTCAGAAACCCCTCTTATGTCTGTGAGTGGCCTTGTTTCAGTGCAGGAGAGCCTGCACTATTAAATATAGCAATGATTCCATATTATATCCAGAAAAGGGCCTTTTTTGTTTGCATTAAACCTGGCGAAGAAATCCTGACATTTCCGAAAGCTCAAAGAATTTGTGAAGGCATTGCCCATCTACTGTATCTTATAAGACCTCTTTGTAGTAGGATCAGTGAACCTTCTGCATTTTGCACCTTGCCTGGCAGATTTCCAGCAGTGTGTGTGTGTGTGTGTGTGTGTGTGTGTATTTGGAAGGCGTAGCATATATGTCAACTCTCTGGGATTCATTTTGATCAGTCCCTCAGGAAAGCAGTATTTTTAATTTTATAATAAAATGGAAGCTAGAAATGGGGCGCAAACCACACAAGACCTTCTTTGCAATGAATAGGAATGGGAGTGATATCCCTTCTTGGGATTCAGGCTACCTGAAAGACGGCCTTCACCCACACAAGCCTGCCCGGTTCTTAAGATATTAGGGAAGAGGCCCTTCTTTCAAGGCCAGCGCCTCCAGAGGCGCATTTGGTGGCAACACGAAAGAGGGCCTTCTTGGTGGCTGCTCCCTGGCTGTGGAACTTCCTGCCAAGGGAGGCTAGGTTCGCTCCCTCCCAGCTGTCCTTCCACCAGCAGGCAAAGACAGCTTCATTCAGGTGGGCCTTTGATGTGTCGGTGGACTTTGTTGAGCTGCTGGATGCTATTTTTACTCTGAAGTTGTTTTGTTTTTAATTGTGTTTTTGGAGCGCAATCCTTTGCCCCTCTGACCTTGCCTGGGGGGGGGACACATAGGATTGGGCCTGGAATCCCTTCTGAGGTTGCAGTGCCACGAAGCATCCCCTCCCTCACAGCTGGTGTGGTTAGAATCATTGAATCATAGAAAAGTAGAGTTGGAAGGGGCCTACAAGGCCATCGAGTCCAACCCCCTGCTCAATGCAGGAATCTAGGTCAAAGCATCTCTGACAGATGTCTGTCCAGCTGCACCTTGAATGCCTCCAGAGTGGGAGAGCCCACCACCTCCCTAGGTAGTTGATTCCATTGTCTTATTGCTCTGACAGTCAGGAAATTTTTCCTGATGTTTAGGTGGAATCTGGGTTCCTGTAACTTGAGCCCATTATTCCGTGTCCTGCAAACTGGGACGATCGAGAAGAGATCCTGGCCCTCCTCTGTGTGACAACCCTTCAAGTATTGGAAGAGTGCTCTCATATCTCCCCTCAGTCTCCTCTTCTGAAGGCTAAACATGCCCAGTTCTTTTTAGCCCCCCTCAGAGGGACTTGTTTCCGGCCTTATCATACGTGTGGCCCGCCTCTGAACCCTCTTCCAGTTTTGTCTAACGTCTACTTAAATTAGGTGCCCAGAACCTGGACGCAGTACTCAAGATGAGGCCTAACCGAGTGCCGAGTAAAGGGGAATTTACACTTCACCGCGATTTGGAAGCTATACTTCTATTAATACAGCCCAAAATTGCATTTGCCCCCATGGGGGGGGAGGTTCCTGGGGGCAGGGAGGGGAAGAGCCAGGCTATGCCGGATTCTGAGGAACCCAGGGGGTGCCTCAGCCTCTCCTCCTTGTGAGGAGAGGGGGGGGAAATCTATATGGCTGAAATCGGCCATCTAGATGTGTGTGAGGGTGAGGGGACTGTGGCAGATATCCTATCCGCCATGCTCCTCCCACCCTCCATAGGATAGCCCATAATCCTCTGGGTTTGGTGGGTTACAGGGTTACAGCCTCATAGGATCACACTGCTTATTTGCTCATTATTCTTTTTATCAAGTTTTATTCGTGAGTGGAAGCTGCCTTGAGTGTCATTCTTTTTGGCAGAAAGGTGGCATACAAATCAATCAATCAATCAATCAATCAATAATCAAACAATCAAACAAACAAACAATATCGAACAGAGGTACCTCCTCCTCCTGTCTACCGACAGATTAACTAAGAACAATACAGCAGTTTAACATCCGTGGGCATAAGGTGTCACTGTTTTACTAGGAATATAACATAATTACTGTATTAGTCTATAGGCCAGTGCCCATCTTATTTCTCCCAATTTGCATGTGTTTGTTTGTTTTAAATAAATGTGGGAAAGCAGGTAGAAAATGGCAGGAGATGTTCATCTTTGCAATGTACAAATAGCCAGCCATGTAGCTGAGACTTGCTCTTGATAAAACTCCCAAGAGCGCATCCTTCCTGACAACTATTTGTTAACATGCCACAAAGTTACCAGGAGTTGTATTTTCCTGGCACACACATAAAGATTGAAGCTAAAGGAAAACCTTCGATCACTTTGCAGCAGATGCCAGGTGTCTTCTCATCTCCACATATATTGGAGCATTCACAGAAATGCACCGCAAAATTAGGGGGGGGGGAGCTAACTGGAGGACTGGAGACATGGCCCGAAAAATGTAGCTGGATGGGGAGTCCTTGCGGCATATGAACCCTTTTAAGTGCAGGCACTGAGGATGAAGTCTGCAAGTCACTTTCTATATAATAGTCTTAACCTTCCTCATACATGGATCTTTGGGCCAAAAACGGACATTACTTTAAATCTGTGTCTGGCAGCTACATCTTTCCCCCCTCATTTTAACTCCAGAGTAGCTGCAGAGTCCCACTCTGGATTGGGACTTTATGGATCCTTTTAAGATCCAAATCGGTGTATGTGTATGGGGCCTTTTAAATCCGTGTGTGTGGGGGGGGGGAGAGGGCTGCATTTACTCTACAGTAAAAATGTAAAAAAAAAAGATGTAACTGCTATACACAGATCTAAAGTATGTTGGAGGCCTTTATTGGCATGGATTCTGCTCCTCCACACTGGTCTGTGCAGTGCTGCCTGAAGCCGAGTTCCAAATGTCTCTCTATTCTCCCCCCACCTCAACTCGGTCAACACCGGTCTCATTGAACACTGCAGACCCACCTTCTCCTGCCCTCAGCCAACCCCCTAAATTCTGCCACCTGAAGCAGCCTGCTTCACCTGGTTGCATGGTAGGGCCGCCCATGGGTCCAGGGATGTGTGCAGGCTCCTGATGGCATAGTTCGCGTTGCTTATGTGTTTCCATAATGCCAGCGTATGAACGTAACACTTGGCATCTTCCAGCCTCTTCTTTGGAGGGGACCCAGAGCAAGGCCATTGGCTGTTCAGCAAGAATTCAAAACCATCAAAGGAATTTGATGGGCATGCTTTTGCTTGAGTTAAAGCAGAGCTGCAGAATCTCATGGCCGGGGTCCCAATCCAGCTCTCAGTGTTCCCCATGCATGCCCCTTCTCCCGGCCCATCCCCTTTTGCCAAATACTCACGAGTTGGTGGATTTTTGACTTTTGTGCAGCTTTCTTCCCCATTCTGAAAGGTTGAAATGTAATGTTTCTCCTAAGGCAGGAAGAGCTTGAAGGCAGGAAAAGCTCCCCTAAGACTCTTAGGACTGGATTTTACTCCAAACTTTTAAAGGGCTATGCATGCTGCCAAACCTATTTTGGGGATAGGTTCAGCACCGTGGAGAGCTCCTTAAAAGTTTGGAGTAAAATCCAGAGCAGATACACAGCTCCACTGAAATTGGAGCCACAAGCCTCCACTGTATGCAACATTTGGCATCTAGTCTCTTCTCTGGAGCCTACCAGGAGTAAGGATCTCTAATTAGTTATTTATTATATTTATATCCCACCTTTTCCCCTCTTGCAAGGAACCCAAGGTGGCTAACATGATCCTCCTCCTCTCTATTTTATCCTCACAACAACCCTGTGAGGTAGGCTAGGCTGAGAGTCAGTGACTGGCCCAAAGTCACCCAGTGAGCTTCATGGCTGAGTGGAGACTAGAACCTGAATCTCCTGCGTCCCAGTCCAACACTCTAATCACTATGCCACACTGGCTCTCATTGACTGTTTAGCAAGAATTCAACACCATCAAAGGAACTTGATGGGCATTGTTTTGCTTGAGTTAAAGCTGGGGTGCAGAATCTCATGGCTGGGGTCCCAATCCACCCCTCAGGGCTCACCAGAAGGCCATGCACCTTCTCCTGGCCCACCCCCATTTGGTGGATTCCTGACTTTTGTGAAGTCCCCCCCCCTTCTAAAAGGTTGAAATGCTTATCCTAAGGCAGGAAGAGCTTGAAGGCATGAAGAGCTTACTGACAGGAAGAGCTGGAAGCTAAAAGAGTATGGGGGGGGTTGGCCCTGCCCCTGTTGACTTTGGACCAATCAACACTTGAATGTGGACCCTGAAAGCTCCTCTAAAACAGAATTTGGCGGGCCCTTGGGCTAAAAGAGGTTTTGCACCCCTGAGTTAAAGAGAGAGCCTTTTGATAGACAGTCCAAGAGCAGAGAAGCAAGTGGGACAGCAGGGAAACAAAACAGAGGCATCCAGATAAGGGCTGCCATGTGCATTAAAAATAAGGCCTTATTTACACATACTCTGCTCCTTCTGCTCCTTATGACTGGAACTATCTCTACTACTAACTTTAAGTCCACATCTGTCTCTTCCTATAAATCTCTTCAGATTATAATAATATAAAAAGACAAGAAGGGAGAATGGAGGCCTTGAAATTGCCCATCAACCATAGGCACCGGGACAGCAAACTGAACATGCAGGCATAAAGGCCACCTGGTCAGTCTTTCCCCACTGTGATCTATTGTACTTTTATTCAAATTATACTCATTATTTCTAACCTTGCATCTGTACATATGCATTAGCATATGCAAATTGTATGCAAATTGCTGCTATCTTTTCGGGTGATGTGTAAGCAATGCAGCCACCTTAGGCAGAATCTGATAGCAGAAAGCTTTTAATTAATCTTGCAGGTGACCTTTGCTAAACAAGATTGACTTGTGGGTAAACATAGTAGAATGACTTTGGCCATGGGTCTAGGGCAGGGCTCTCCAACCTTGGGTCCCCAGATGTTGCTGGACTACAGCTCCCAGAATCCCTTGCCATTAGCCATGCTGGCTAGGTATGCTGGGAGCTGTAGGCCAGCAACATCTGGGGACCCAAGTTTGGAGAGCCCTGGTCTAGGTACTGGCTGATTAATATAGCATTATATTTAGTGCCATGTAGTACTAAATTTTAATTCATATTTTAATTAATATTTAGTGCCATGTAGAAGAAATAAATTTTAAGCTTGTTTCCAGCTGGTTGCGGGAAAAGCAATGCTTCAGCAGTACTCAAAGGCCTCTGTGTGGAAGCAACCTAAGCCTAATTATATATAAATGAAATGCACAATAAGTTTTTCCATGTTTGCCTTTCCCTCCATCTTCTTCTACAATGTCCCTCCTCCACCCATTTTTACTCCCTTTCTTCAAGTGAACTGGATGGGGGCATTTTATTTACTCATGCCCACATATGCCATTCCCATTGAAACTGACCAGATCAAATTGACCATTTCAGTTTCTATGCGGGAGAGATATGCCACCAGCCCCAAATGTTATGATGATGAAGCACCAGGTAGGAAGAATCAAGGTTCTGGTTAATTCAGAAAAAATAGATATGTGTGCAGGCAACACACACTTTTACGGCTGATCTTTTAAACATGAGTTTGGATGTGCATTGTTTGCCTGATTAAGAAGAAAAATGGGTGATTTGCTTTATATAGATGTAAACAGCCATTGTGTTCAGAGACAGGAATGTGTATATTGCACACCAATCAAACAGGGCTATGGAAAATCAGTCTCCCCTCCTTTTTAATCCACAATTAATCAAAAGTCAAAACCTGCATTTTTTAACTATACCCTCGACTGAGAAGAACCCAAAATGGATCCCTTTGGCAACATAGTCATTGAAAGGTATATGTTTCCCACATCCTACAAGACCTTTTTAGCTTGTCATTTCTCTTGCCATGAAAGTGGAAAGTTGTTGGGAGATTTGCATTTGATAGCTTTTGATTTAAAAAATATAAGAAATAAATGAACAACAATTCCCAAAGTGAAGATTTTCTCCCTGGGGGGATTATTCATAACTATATCTCTTTCCATATCATTTTATTGCTTAATGATTTAATGAATATTCAAGCAATGTAGTTTCGCTTATAGTTGCACAACCATACCATAGACGATCTTTATAGCACCTTTCAAGCCATGCATCAAAAGGTGCTTTAGCTAATAAAACTAATCAACAGCTGAAACACCACTGGAGCTTATAATCCAAATACTAAATTCATTAAGCAGTAAAAGTTAAATCAAAAAGGTATGTTTTCTACCTGGATTTAAACACCGCGACAGAGTAAGCACATTAAGGTGGAAAATTCTAAAGATGTTGGACATATCACCGTTTAAATGCTTCCTCTGCAAAGCATAAGACAAGCTTGGGAGGGTCGGCCAAGAGATTTCCTTCAGAAATCAAACAAAGTCAACCAAATAAAACAAATAACAGCAACCTTCAATGGGGATAAACAAATCTATTTCTGTCCCATGTCATTTTCATTAGTTTTTATATTCTGTTCAGTTTCCATTCATATATATATATATATATATATATACCATCTCTCTATACACACACACACACACACACACACACACACACGTATTTGATATTTAAATGTATATTTTGTCCAAAATACGAAGTTAAATGCATAGTTTAAAATATTAAAGCTGCAATCCTATAGTCACTGGAATATGTTGAAGGGGGAGAGAGAGGCCCACCCTTGGAGGGGATCCAACCTTGGACCCCCTTGCCAGGTGCTGTGGAAACCTCTGAGACTGGTTCCTTGAGAGGAGAGAAAGGAAGCATACCAAATCAGGGATGTTTGAGCTTGCCAAAATTCTCCAAACTTCACTTTGAAGCTCAGTTTGGCTTTTCACATTTTCATTTGTGACCTGTTTTTCGGTCTGTTCGAATGGGGAAAGTATGCATGTTGAATAGCAAAAGGATGTATTTCTGTGCACATTTTTCAAAAGTGCGCACTTTCTCACCACTGACTAAAGCATGAAAATGTGCTTTAAAAAAAAAAAACCATTTGAAAGTGCACATTTTTTTAAAAAAATGCACATATTTCAAATGTAAACGTAAGTTCACGAATGTGCGAACATTTGCACTCATGTTTGGGTTTGCAAATGGGGCAACTTCAGGTGATTTGCAAATTGAAGCAAAATTCTCATACATCCCTAGCTGAAGCGGGGTTGCGTGCCAGCACAGTGGATCCACAGCCTTCCTGGTTCCTAAACATGGCCTCAAACCAGCTGCAGATCTTCATCAGTTCTGGAGCTGGCCTGGTGTAGACTCATTGTGTCCTATTGAAACGAAAGGGAGGGAATTCATTTTAGAAATAAATGAATAAAAGGCCCAGAGAGGGGAGAAAAACAGAGCAAAAATGTTGCTGCTTCTTCCCTTCTGCCTTGCTGGCACAGGATCCGACATATCAGAAGCCCACTCCAACGTTGCTCTGTTAAACTGAGTCACAACATAAACTGAGATGCAAATCTGGTTGTTTTGTATTCGAATGTATAAAGATCAAATTCCTCACAGATCCCGAAACTGCAGGAATATCCAGTAATTAAGGAACTAAAGTGTGTTGTTGTTGTTTGGTCAAAGACCTTGCTGTTAATAATAAGAAAGGAGGGAAATGTTGAAATCAATGCAGTATTTACTGCAATCCAGATAATTAACAATCGGTGACACAAATATCTGCAGTTTTCTACCTCCAATGTGAGAACGGCAGATTCATGGTTGTGGGTAAGTGTCTTGAACAGCCAGCAGGGCTGAGAATATTATTGTCACATCCACAAACAAAAATCCTGATGTGTGTACATGAAAGCTGACGTGCAGCTACGCGAACTGCGGATATTAACATGCATGCAATGAATAGCTCCACATTATATGTCACACACAGATACGATATTGCAAAATTCAAAGAAGTGTGAATTTCAAAGGACTGAGTTTCGATTTGTGTATTTGTTTGAAAGTGTGAGACTAGGCAAGTTTGCATTGAAATACAAACTGAACAAATTTCTCCCCCATCTTAAATTGTGAATAATAATATTAAGTATAGAATGTATGACAATGATTCAGTTTTATGTTGCAAACCACACACACACACACACACACACACCCAGCAACAACAACATTTTTTTCTGCTTTGTGGACAAGTGTCCAGAATGTGCTAATCCAGGATATGAGTGAAAGAAGGCAGATATCCACAGAATTAAAGGGACAAGTTTCGTGCATCCTTTAGAAAATTGCTCCTGCCTTATTTCTAAGTATGTTTCACAGGTCTCAAAGGGGTGCCTTTCCTTTCCAGTTTAGTCTTTCAGAAACAAGGCAAAAAAAAAAAAGAAAAAGAAAAAGCGAGAGACAGCAGAAAAAAGGTCTGACCGTATCAGCACACAGTGTGATAGACTGCTCTTCTGCCTGACATTTTCATTATCCAAAAATTTATGTTCCTATTTCTGTCTGTAATAATGACCATCCATAGCAAAAGCATGGCGGCTGTTAATGGACAGGAATAGGGGGGAAATTCTTTAATTAATCTCGAATTGAAGCATTTTCCTCCACACATGTTGAGCAGCCAAGTATTTCACAGCATCTCTTGGCACCTGAGTGCAGGTAGAGTAATTATACACAGTTTCCAGTGATTAAAAGGTTGTAAAGTAATTTTAGATACATCTTCAAAATTATTTGTCTTATAAATGAGGAAAGAATGAATAAGAACTGCATCAAAAGCTCTGCAGTTCAGGGCTGACTTTTGCTCACAAGCTCCTAAGGGGAAGTTGCTGCCAGCAATTAGCCACGTACCTGAGCTTTTGTTTCACAATGGCTATCTACTCATAACTACGGCCCATAACATTTTTGATAAAATAGCAAAGCCAGGGTATTATAAGTTCTATTTGCATTGCCCAAAGCTTTAAAGAATTTCACATTAAGCGGTTCAACACTGGAAAGATAATATGCGTTCTGTCGGAATAAGCTACTTTCCCAGTCTCCTGGGATTATGTTTCACTATGCCAGTGTGGCGTAGTGGTGAGAGTGTTGGACTGGGACTCGGGAGATCCGGGTTCTAGTCCCTGCTCGGCCATGAAACACACTGGGTGACTTTGGGCCAGTCCCTGCCTCTCAGCCTAACCTACCTCACAGGGTTGTTGTGAGGATAAAATGGAGAGGAGGATGAGGATTATGTAAGCTGCCTTGAGTTCCTTGCAGGAAAAAAGGTGGGGTATAAATGTAATAAATAAATAAAAAATAAATATTAAGAGTTTCCTGTGGGCAACATTGTCACTTAGTACAAACTGTGTAGATAAAAGCCCTTCTTCATGATCCATCTTTAGGAGAAAGACATTATAGAAAAGGGAGGGCCTTCTCTGTGGTGGCACCTCACTTTTGGAATGCCCTTCCCAGGGAGGTGCACTGTATTATTTTCTGTGCCTGGTTAAATCTTTTTTTTATTTGCCCAGGCATTTGAAATTATTACATTTTCATTCACATGCAGTCACTGGTTGAATAGTTCTTCCTGTCAGTGTTATGCATTGTTGTTTAATGTTCTTCTGTGTTGTTTTTAATTGTATTGTAGTTTTCAAATTGTTATGTACACCATCCTGAGATCCATTTTGGGCGGTGAAGGTACAGTCTATGAGTTCTTAAAATAAATAAACAAAAATACATGTATCAAAGCCAGTGTGATAAGGTTGCCAGGGTCCAACCAGAGACAATCCATTTCCCTTCATCAGTACTGATTCAATGGGGGAAGCTGCTGCTACAATGCCTCCTGCCTCATTCCTTTTCAGGTCCTGTTGGACAAACTGTTCCTCTGCCTTCTAAGGGGCAATATTAAAGGCCTACTTGACTGAGCAGACTGAGGAAGGAGCCTGAGCAATGGAACCCAGGAAGGAATAGGCAAGGGGGCATCAGCAGCAACTTCTCCCACTGTATTGGTACTACTAAAGGAAAGCAAACATTCACCAGGTTGCAACCTCGCAATCCAACAGTCAGGGCCGGTGCAAGGCAGTTTGGTGCCCTAGGCAAGATCAGATATTTAGCACACACCCCTTCCCACTTGAGCCCTCCCTCCCTATTTCTGGCACCCCCTTTAGCCCTGCGCCCTAGGCAGCTGCCTAGTTGGCCTAATGGTAGCACTGGCCCTGCCAACAGTGTGGGCTTAGCAGACAGAGCCTTGGACATGCAGCAGAAAACATGTATGGACATGTATGAAAGTGACATCTACTGAGTTGTACCATTTGTCTGCTTAGCTCAGTACTGTCTAGTATAAATGGCAGTAGCTCTCCAAGGTCTGTAGGGCTGAGTATAAATATAGCCCCCTCACACTATATTTGTGGGTGGCAAAACTGAAGGAGGCATTTTGCAAAATATTTTCAGATGGGGAGGAGAGGTAGAATTCTGCAAACGGTTTAGGGGAGGGGAGGGAAAAAAAGAAACTTCTCAGGCAACTTCTCAGAACTCAGAGATGTGCTCTTAGTTCATCCTTATGGATGAAGAAAACCATGGGCTAAGAGGAGAAGCCTGGAAAGAGGAGGTGACAAGGCCATTGCTTCCTTCAAACATATTAAAGGATATGAAAACTGGATCCACAGTTGTACCCAAACAACTTTAGTGTATTCATAGACGGTGAAACTGGGGAGGCCACATTTTGTGGAATATTCTCCTGACAGAGGGAGGACTGCAATTCTCCAAGTGATCAGGACAAATGTTCTTTTCTGAGCCCAGGTGTGGTTGTTGTTTTTGTGCCATATTATGTGAGATGCTCTAACTCGGGGATACACAACTCAAGGCTTGAATGTGCCCTCCATACCTGCCCTCACTGAGTTCCCTCCCCCAGCATTCCTGAGATGGATCACTCTTTGCACACTAGTAGCAGCAGTAGCACCCCTGCCCTAACTGGAGATACCCGTGATTAGACCTTGGTCATTCTACATGCCAAGCGTGTGATCTATCACTGAGCTTCGGTCCCTCCCTCTGAATCCCCATCAACCTTGAAATCTCAGTCCCATCTCCTTCCTGGCAGGACCAGCCCAAAACTGGATGAGTCCTCAGAGGAAGAGCAAGGCCTATGGCTGGTCATAGTACTTATAGGGTACAAGAAAAGTCAGTAGATACCGAGGGAATTCCTGAAATGATCACCCTGAAATATAACCTTCTTGAGGAGGCCACAGGCCACAATTCACCCTGACTGGTCTCATCCCTCATGTTCCAGACCCAGCAAGATAATCCCCAGAATCCCTGGGACAGAGGTGACAGCACATCTAAGCAGAAGCCCCAAACCAGAAGTAAAGAGTAGGTCTGGCGAAGGTCACCTATGTCTGAGCCCTACTCATGAAGAGGAAGATAGACTCCTCACATGTTCTCAGATAAGATCCCTGATTACAGGCCAGGAAGGGGTGAGGCAATAGGGCCAGCTATAAAGTTGCTCAGATGCTTGCGCTCACATGTTTTGCAAGCAAAGATGAAATTCTCATACATCCCTAGATTGGGCAGAGCCTACGCCACCTGATGCGTGCATGCTGCAGCACTCTGACCGTGCTTTATTTATATGAGGATTGTTGATCTCCTTCCAAACCTTTAGGATTGTCATGCCCATCTCCTTGCCCACCTTCAGGATTGTCATGTCAATCTCCTTTACTAACCTTCTCCACCCATAGTCTTCTAAGAGTGCAACCCTATTATGTTTACATAGAGAAAAGGCTGGGGCATGCTGGGCCTGGGATTTGTAGGCCTTTTCTCTGTCTAAACATGGTAGGATTGCACCTTAGGTTGACTTTCTGTTTGTGGGGGCAAGGAGACCATGGCCATTCCTTTAGGATAACATCCACCATCAGCAGAGCAAGGCATAATTAAATTCTCCTTTGTCCCTCACACCAGTATTTGTGCCAACAGAGGGATAAATCTGTCCCATTCTGTGCTACTAGCTCCAGGGGGGGGGGGATCAACAGGAGGAGCATCTTGGCTTCTTTCCACTCTAAAATTTACTGCAAGAATGTCCTTTCCTTTATTTTACTCATTATTTGGCTACAAGCTTACAGGTTACAGCCCATCTCTGGCTACAAATTTTAAAATGTCTTGTGGTATGTGATGACCAACATAAAATATATGGGGACCTTTCTACAGCCTTTGATTACAGACAATTTATCTCTGTCTGGATAATTGTGGAGGAGGGAGCCAGAAAAAGATGATCTCCAATTAGTTAGAAAGGTGCATGCTGCTGCCATACTGAGGACTAGAATCTAAATTTCCCACTTACCCCCGTTAAATGTTCTGGCTATGAATTGACCTCTTCTCTTGGTGTATGCATGAGCTGGGACTGCACATGGATTTGCCAGTCTTGAAGCTCGACGTAACAAAGCACTGACCACTGTGCATGGGGAAATTTCAATATTATCTCTTTCTAACAGGAAAGGACATTCCCTTCATGGTTCTCGAATGAACGCCTGAAGTCATGAGTCACTCTGGCTAAGTGCAGGAAACCCATCATTGACATAGGACACAAGTCACTGGGAAACTCTCCTGCACTAGCTCCTTCTTCATACTTACATCAATAAGCATTATGTAACCCTGAAATTAAGTTAATTTTCAAAATAAATAAATTAACAAAAAATAAGTCCATTTGCACCAAACGGATGGACTGCTGCAACATCACTAAATCCCAGGTGTGACTTAGAATGAAACAAATATGTGTGAGAATGCTAAGGTGTTCTGCGAATGCAACATCCATGACACACATCACCATTTAGGTGATGCTGATGACTGCATGAGTACTCATGCAGCCTTCAGGTATCAAGCACTTGGGGCACATTGCACTTATGACCATATCATGCCAGTACGTGGCCATCTAGAATTGTTTCCAGGCTGGTCCCATTAGGAAGTGGCAAGGGTGAGAGGATGGTGGACCTCAGGGCACTTCCACATTTGACTGCATCCCTCTAGTAGGGGCAGGCTCCAGTGTGACTTCTCACGTCACTGAGCCCACGGGCAGCAGTTGGGATGCTACAATGCTGTTGGCCCATTGGCACCATTGCCTATGAGCTCAGCAACCTAACAGATTGATTGCAGACTTCCACTGCTGGAAGGACTCAGTAGAAGGTGGTAGTGCCATACTGGAGGGAAGGGGATATTGGACCTCAGGCCACATCAGCCAAATCTGGTCCACCTGTGCTCCAAATCTGAGCCTCTGAGGTTTCCCAGGTGGCCACGCCCATTTACCTGCTCTGCCCCTTTCCCCAATCACCAATCATTTGGTGGTTTCCCAGTTTTGGTGCAGTTCCCCCCCCCCCAATTCTAAAAGGCCGAAATGCCTCTCTTAAGGCTTAGTTACTGGCAGTAAGAGCTTTAAAGCTAAAATATGCTTGTGTTTTGTTTGTTTTTTTGCTATTTTGGCCCCTTCCCTTTTGCTTTTGGCTCCATTCCCTTTGCCTTTGTCCCCACCTACCCACCCATCACTAGAATTTGCCCCTCCAACAGCTTCCCTGAAACTGAATTCTGCCATTGGGCTGAAAGAGGCTCAGTGCCCCTGCTGGAGCGGCCCGCGGGTACGAGGTGGAGGAGTCAGGCCAGGATGGGTAAGTAGCAGCAAGTTCCTAAATGGAGTGAGGAGTGGTGTGACACAGCCTGGCTAGAAGGTGGGGCATGTTGGAGGGGTGAACTGTGAACAGCAACCATCTCTTCTTCTCCATCAGGAGGAGAGAACTCTCCACCTACAGAATAAGAGGAGAAGAGGAGATAAGTGTAAAACGCCCTGGCCATGAGGCTACTCAAAACATGGGAAAGAGGGAAACTTAAGGGTTGACCTCTAGGATCATCTTCTGAATCAGTGTAAACACATAATGGAGAATACCACCAAATTTAGCCCTTCCAGATCAGAATCCTAACCTGGAGGAAGAAGAGTTTATGCCACCTGGAGACTGAACTTTATTCTCTGAGGACCCATTCCCTCCATCTACTAGGTAAAAGCTACACAATCTGGCATCTACTGATTTTTTTTAACCTATTACATAATCTAAAATTAATCTCCAGTTTGTTAATATAAAAACAGTCTAGTTTCTTTTTACTTCTTTTTACACATTCATCTGCGGGCAATCTGCACATTTCGCTTAATGATGGAGACAGATTGGGGTAACCACCACTGTTTTTGTTGTTGTTGTTGTTTTAATTGTCATGGGGGATCAACCATTATTAACAAAGAGAAAAATACAAAATAGAATATTAAACCATAAAATCAAACCAACATCAAATAGGACAAAATGGTAATGATATCCTGATTTTTGGTCCAACTTGGCATTAGTGTAGTCTGTGCTTCAGAAGCTGACCAGGGAAAAGGCTGAGATAAACATGTTCACAACACTATGGGAACATGTCACTCTTTATTATCCAGTGGACATTTTATTTACTTTCAAATCGGCTATTAATTTGCGAGGTACCAGAGAGGATATTGATAATGCTGTAAATTATTCCTTTCCCCTTCCACACCTGTATCTTCTTAAAACTATGGTCAGGAACCTAACATCTTTCTTCCTCAAGTTTGAAAATAGAGGAAAGAAAAGGCCAGAGAAGGAGCAATAGTGTAGAAATGGGAAGCTTTGAAACATCATATTAAGTGAGCAGATGTCTTAATGGCAGCAGCATCGGGTTCAGAAAGTCCTGGAACTTCTTTTCCTTTCATTGCTCTCCCCTAACTAGAGATGTTACCAATGTGCCATCTTTCCTTCTTAAGAGTTTAATTCCAACTCCATCTGCTGCTCCTCATTTCTCCTTCTTGTTCCAGGATATGTAGATGCATTTGAAGAAGCCTTCACCAGTGACTCTTTCATGCCTTACAGTGCAACGTTAGACCAAGTACGAGAAGAGCAAAGTAAACTAGTATTTAATATTACTTTCACAAGAATTAAAAGACTTAAAATTGGGTCTTTCTCTGTGATGGAGATGTCAGTCAGCAATCCATCTGAGTTGCCACAAAATGAAATGTGTCTAGAATTAAATTCAAAGTGATTATATTTTTAGTGGAATCAGCTGAGGGGAATTTTTAGGGAAAACAAAAGTGTTTCAGTTAAGGGTAGTCATTACATTTTGCTTACACTGAAATTCGAAGCAATTTTGAAGGTTCTTCCTTAGGCAGAAATTGGAAGGGGTGAATCTATCAGTTTTGCTTTCTCCCACATTTGATTTTTTTAAAAAATAAATAAAAATCTTAAGTTCTTTTTGTCATGAATATGGATAACTTCACAAATTTTGGTAAATTCTTATCAAAACTGAACTGAAACAAAATTCTCACCCATCTTCACCAGCGAAATGCAATATGTACAGCTATTCCCAGTACGGATGGAACCATGTTTTACCTGCCCGCCATGTAGCTGTCAAAGATGAGCAGCCTGTCGGACAAAAGAGGTGGCAATTTTGCTGAACAGGAGACCCTCTTATTGAATTCTCAAGCTGACATTTTGCTTTTCCTATTTAAAAAAAGGATTCAAAGAATTCTGAGTTGTTAATACAAAGCTACAAACAGAATCTAAGTACCTTATAGGCTTGCCAATAATCTTCTCAATGTGTCCCCCCACATTAACAAACTGCAATAGATTGCAGTAGGACTTGGATTCAGTTAACATAAGCTCCAAAGCTATAAAAGAATGAATACACCAATAAAATAAATGGATTTTGTTAGGTTTAATTTTGTTTCCAGAGCTAGGAGTTTTTATTCCCAGCAACGAAGGCTCAGGGGGGAAGCTTTTCTTTTCTTTTCTGTTCTTTTTAAAACCCACAACTTTCATTGCTCTGTATAAAGGAATGCAGGCAGATTTATAATGTGATCAGTGCCTTGTTTCTTTTCAGAATTTTCTGCCCTTTAATAGACCAGAAATGGGGACAGGGTCTTATCTCTTGAGCTACCCAAGAACCCTCTCTCAAGAGGTTCTGTAGGACTCCTCACGTTTAATATCCAGGTGTCCTATTTGCCAAGCTTTTACTCTGGCTTAAAGTTTGGTCCCCCTGATTTTATAATGAATTTACATTCTTGCTCTTCATAGATTTCATAGATCATAGAGTTGGAAGGGGCCTACAAGGCCATCGAGTCCAACCCCCTGCTCAATGCAGCGAAAACTAGAGGAGGGGTCCCCCATCCAAGTAATAACCAGGCCTGACCCTGCCTTAGCGTTCCACACTGAGAGCACATTAAGTAATCTGAACTGTTTAATTGTGTCTTGGCGATTTATTAGTATTATTGTTGTAAGCTGCTTTGAATGTATTCTATAAAGGAAAGCGGGGTATAAATAAACTTTTAAATCAGATCTTCCCTGAAACTAAGCTGACCCTCCTCTCCGCCTAAATACAATTCCCAGTTCTGCCTTAGTTCTTGTCTCCGACTCCTGTTCTCCTCCCAGAAGGCCAAATATGCATTTTGCCAAGGAGAGAGAGAGAGAGAGAGAGAATGCATTGTTTAAACTCAATGCAGTGAATCTTTTGGAGAAAGGCAAGGGTCCTGATGCAGTGAATCCATTGAGCTGGGGTGGGCATCTTGTGGCCCTCCAGATGTTCTGACCTAAGACTCCCATCAGCCCTAGCCAGCATAGCCAATGGTGAGGGATCATGGGACTTGTAGGCCAAGACATCTTGGCCTACAAGTCCTATGATCCCTCACCATTGGTCCACACAATGTGTAGACTTGTACGTCCACACATCGCCCACTCCTCCAGCAGAGGATGGTGCTCTGAGAAGCCACCTCGCCTACATATACATGCATACTTGTTTCATAAAGAACTGTGCCTTTGTGTGCTAGCTGCAATGGTCAAGTGATAAATGTGTTTTGAATTAGAAATGTATTATACAAGCCTATGTGGGTCTGAATGAGCACTAATGGACCTTTAGTCTGTTT
Organism: Shinisaurus crocodilurus; assembly: GCA_021292165.1. NCBI lineage: Eukaryota > Metazoa > Chordata > Lepidosauria > Squamata > Shinisauridae > Shinisaurus > Shinisaurus crocodilurus. The sequence goes on along the minus strand of CM037887.1, from coordinate 20,922,322 downwards.
CGAGTACCTGGGAAGGGATGAGATCCACACCTATCTGACAAGAAAAGTGTGACCTGGCTGTGTGTGGCCCTGAGAGCTCTTCTGGGAACAAACACACCACCTAACTGAACCTGTTCTAGAGAGAAGAGATCACAGCACTGCCTCCTCCCTGCCTGAGGTCACACAAAGACTCGCCCACAAAGACTGGTCTACCTGCAGTGCCTAGACAAGGCAAGGGCAAACCAGGTTAGTGGGAGAGGGGCAGGTTTTCTTGGTTATTCTGAGCTGTGGCCTGTTTGTCTTCTTGTTTGTTCCCTACTTAGACACCTAATTGTACTGCTCCTGCACCATGACTCTAGTTTAAACTTTAAAGACCCAAACATGTTTGGTTAGAGCAATAAGACAATGGAACCAACTACCTGGGGAGGTGGTGAGCTCTCCCACTCTGGAGGCAGTTCAAGGTGCAGCTGGATGGCCATCTGTCAGGGAATCTTTGACTTGGATTCCTGCACTGAGCAGGGGGTTGGACTCGATGGCCTTATAGGCCCCTTCCAACTCTACTTTTCTATGATTCTATGATTCTATGTATCAGGAGGTTCAGATGTACACAGGTGTACACATGTGTACGAGGACATGCAGTAGCAACTAAGCAACCTGGCTGGGCTGGTGGAACATGCAGCGCATAGCTATTTTCAGTGCGTATATAAGATGTTGTTTTTTGCCTCCTTATCTGCTGTGTACTTTCTAGGTAGCGCAAATGTATTCAGTTATGCAAAGCAAAAACATCCCCAACAGCCAGGAGGCCATATGATACATATCATCTTGTGATTGTGTTGTAGGACTTTCTTCTTTAATTGGCAAACATTTCTCAGGCAACAGTTCAGATTTACTTAGAATCACATATGTGCTAAAGAAACCACTCCCCTCCCTTCGTCTTTCTGTACTGTGCCGGCCGTTGGTATTCTTCCTGCCCACCCTGTAAAAGCTGTTAATTTAGGGAACCTTGACATTGGTAGGAATGTTCAGATTGTCCCACAGCAGGTTATAAATTCCTCAGTATTGATCGAGACTCGCCAGATTTGCAAAATGATACTGGGAAGGATTTCAGTGAAGTTCTTTTGGTTGCTCTGGAGGTTGATCCAACCCCAACCCCCTGCTCAATGCAGGAATCCAGGTCAAAGCATCCCTGACAGATGGCCGTCCAGCTGCACCTTGAATGCCTCCAGAATGGGAGAGCTCACCACCTCCCCAGGTAGTTGGTTCCATTGTCTTATTGCTCTAACCAAACATGTTTGGGTCTTTAAAGTTTAAACTAGAGTCATGGTGCGGAGCAGTACAATTAGGTGTCTAAGTAGGGAACAAACAAGAAGACAAACAGGCCACAGCTCAGAATAACCAAGAAAACCTGCCCCTCTCCCACTAACCTGGTTTGCCCTTGCCTTGTCTAGGCACTGCAGGTAGACCAGTCTTTGTGGGCGAGTGTTTGCTGTGTTTCACTACTTCCTGCTATGATTAGGGATGCTCGAGGATTTCATACAATCTTCATTTGAAAGCAAACTGACCTGGTTCACACCTCCCGAACTAATGCGTGGATTAGAACAGTTATCCACCCAATTCCACACTTCTCTGAGCTTTGCCATGCAGTTTTCAGCTTGTGTGTGTGTGTGTGTGTGTGTGCGCGTGTGTATGTTGCCATTAAATGTTTATAAACATGCATATTTTAGGATAAAATGTGTACACATTTTTGTGTGAGTTTCTTTCAAAACCCTGCAGATAATGCAGAAATGTGATGGAATGGATTTAGGAATGAACCCATGTGAAAAATTGACTCAGAACTAAAATAATCTGATCCATCTATCCCTAGCCCTGATCCCCCTTGGAATAATAATGATGTTTGAATGGAGACCATTTTATCGTCCATCACAAGCTTTTCTGTCATCATCACAAGATTTTCTATATTTTCATTACAAGCTTTTCTTTTCTTTTTCTTCTTTTTTTAACCATCAGGTTACTTTTCTGCTTACCTTTCTATTATCCAAATCTTAGGGTCTCAAATATAAGCCCCCCCCTTCATAATTCCTTGGGTGAGACCTCCCCATGAAGACTCAAGCTTACAATTTGGGTGTACTCCTGGATTCAGTCCAGATTTTGGTGGTTGCCAGGAGTGTATTTACACAGAAAAGGCTAGTGGGACAACTATGCCCATTCATGGAGATGTCATATCTGGCCAACGTCTCACAAACATTAGTTACATCCTAGGTGTAACTACTATGGTAATGTGCTCTATGTTGACTGCCTTTAAAAAGTGTTCAGAAACTCCAGCTGGTCCAGAATTCTGCAACCAGACTGTTGACTGGGGGTGGTTTTAGGGAGTATGTGGACTGTCCTATGTAAAAGAGGATACATGGCTACCCTATCCCTTGATATCAGTGCAGGGTTATCTGATTGCTTTGTGGTCAGGTAGGGATTTTTGGTTTGCCATCATATTGGCCTAGGTGGACAGGTTTGTTCACCTACTCTGCACTGAAGGAAGGAGTTTGGGGACTATAGTAAAAGTAGGTTAATTCAGTCAGATCTGGCAGGTATGTGCTGCGGACATTTAGTAAGTAGGGTACAGGTTAGGTGAGTGCTCTGCTGCTCAGGGCTGTGGGATCCATGGGCAGGGAACAGAGGACTTTTGGGGCTAACCTACCTCATCTGCTTAGAGTTGTGGGTCCCTGGGAGGAGATGATATGGTAAGGCCTCCCTATTTACCTGTGTAGATGTGGTTCTGGGGAGAGGCGGAATCAGCTCCCACCCCTCTCACAGACTAGTGTCAGCTCTATCCAGATAACTACCAGACTAGTGGCCTGTTGATTTCATCAGATTTCATGCTCCTTTCATACATAGGATCATGTTATGATTTTATGTTATGGGGCCCTTAGTTCAACCCATTAACCTTTGTCTTGCATCTTTATTTCCACATCTGCTCATGATCATACACATGCAATATATTAGATTCAGTTGGATATGCTTGACGAAAATCACACACCTTTGTGTGGTTTTTTTTTTTGATAAGTATCTCGAATGTACAATGCTGGTGTGAACGTAAAGGATTAGACTTCACATATCCATAATTTAATTTTTTACACACATTTTCCTCTCTGTTTCTCTGTCTGGTTTTATTATCATCGTTTTAACCACAGTAGTAAACCCCTATTCATTCTGAGAGAGCTCTGAATATATATATATATATATATATATATATCAAAATAAACAACTCAGCAAAATATCAGCATTAAAAAGTGGTACCACTTTCCCTTCGAACACCCTTTCCACAAAGCTTGGCTTACTGGAGATGGTGACAGTCACTTTGGGATGACACTCTGATATCTTATCAGCTGGCTCTTCATATAGCTGATAATGAGATGATAATCATATGTTAGCATTTATTTAGTGGTTTTGAATATTCAGAAAGCTTCATGTGCATTATCGCAATAAGCTTTGCCCAAACTTTATCAAGTAGATCAATATTATTGTCCCACGCAAGGCGGTTGAGGCTGAGCTATCTATGGCAGTAAAACCAGGGGTGGTGGTGGTGTAGTGGTTAGCAATGTGGACTAGGACTGAAGGGACCTGGGTTCAAGTCCTGACTCAGCTATAAAGCTCACTGGGTGACTTTGGGCCAGTCACTATTTCTCAGCCTAAACTACTCCACATTCATGTTGAGAGGATATGAATGGGTAAATAGATTTTACTCTTTGTTTCAGAACATAAGAAGAGTCATGTTAGATCAGCCCAAGGGTCCATCTAGTCCAGCAGTCTGTTCACACAGGGGCCAACCGGCTGCCCACAAGAAACCTACAGGCAGGACATGGGTGCAACAGCATCCTCCCACCCATGTTCCCCAGCAACTGGTGTACGCAGGCATATTGCCTCTGATACTGGAGGTAGCATATAGCCAATCAGGTCTAGTAGCCACTGATAACCATCTCCTCCATGAATTTGTCCAATCCTCTTTTAAAGCTATCCAAATTGGTGTCCATCACTATTTGTTTATTAGATTTGGATCTCACTGGTCTTCCATATTGGAACTCAAGACTCGGGATATGCAAATCAGCAAAACTCGAGCTCACCAAAGTTCTCCTTGAAGCTCATTCTGACTCAAGTCCATATCAGATTGCAAGCTTTGTTTTATCCTTTTTGCATGAAAACGGTGGTGCATATGTTTGTGTGTGTTTTCCCAAATGTATGCATCATTTGTGCTCATCTTTGAAATGCATGCATTCTTTTTTCCATCGCTTAAAACATATTTGTGCACATTTCTCAAGAGTAAGATTTCTTTTCATGCGCATTTTTCAAATGTACACATGCTGTCGAACACATATTCTTTGATCCATGAATCACATGGCCAGCTCAGAAATGTACAGACTTTGACCGGATTGCATCCGAGTCCATGTTTGGTCTGGAAGAAGGTGCAAACTTGTTAAACCCTGATCAAACATGAACTGAATTTCCCATACATCCCTATCTGTGGGTTGGATCCATATGTAGGCATTGTAGTGTCCAGGACGTGGGCAGCAAATGACTCTGGCTGGAACACCAGGGCCAGGGGATGATGGAGGCTGGAGCGGGTCAGAAGAGTCCAGGAGCCAGGCTGAGGTCAGTACACATAGCAAGCAAGGTGGGGCCAGAGGCAAAGGGCAGGTCTGGTAGGTGAGCAGTGGTCAAGCATGGGTTGAGAGCAAGCGGAGTCTGAGCAAGGGCCAGAGGCAGAAAGGCAGATCCAGAAGCAGACCAGGTTCAGACAGGGCTCCAGAGGCAAGAAGGAAAATCCAGAAGCAGACCAGGGTCAGAAGCAGATGCAGGCTTGAGAGTCAGGCTAGAGCCAGTCACATACTGGGTAGATCAGGGCCAGAGGCATAGGTCAGGAAGAGGCATAGGTCAGGAAGAGGCATAGGTCAGGAAGCGGCATAGGTCAGGAAGCGGCATAGGTCAGGAAGCGGCATAGGTCAGGAAGCGGCATAGGTCAGGAGCGCATAGGTCAGGAAGAGGCATAGGTCAGGAAGCGGCATAGGTCAGGAACAGTCAGGCAAGAGCTGGATTACAGAGGGTCAGGAGCCAGTTGCAACAGCACGAGGAATTGTGTTGCTGAGGCAAGGGTTGAAGGCAGACTGCAGCACTTATATAGGTCCTCCTGGCTGCTCCCAGCTGGGCCGCATTAATTGGCCTGAGAGCAGCCAGGAGCAGGAGTAACTAGGAACACCTGGCTCGCTCCTGCAAGGAGGCATCTTCGTCACCTCCAGGTGGAGCTGTGGCACTACCCTGGAGGAGTGGCCCCCGACAGGCATGTGCAACTGGGCTGGCAGAAGCGGACTTCCCTGCCCCCTTCCTCCCCAGAGCAGTCCCTCCAGCCCCCTAAAAATACTACACAGAGGATCACAGGAACCTGTTGGATGGATGGGGTGAGCTGTGATCCCCCCAGCTGGGAGAGGGGGGGATTCTCAAAATCAGCTTCATCTTTCCAGCCACAGAAGGCAGATCCTGGATCCAGCCCAGTGTGAATGAGGTGGTCCCCCAAGTGGTCTCCCACCCAGACACTGATACCCAGGCTTGCTTAGCTTCAGCAACGTTCAGTCATGTGTTTTGGGATCATTTGAATGGAATGTTCATGCAAGAGAAATGGCGATGCCACTTCATGAGAAATTGTCCCTAAATTGGAAAGGAATATCAGAAGTGCAACTGATTCATGTGTGAATTATGTAGTAGAGAAAGCTTCAGGATTATGACTCTACATCTATGCAAACTCTGAGTTTTTATTTTTATTTTTTCATTTTTTAAAAAATGCCAACCACAACCACATAACATTTAGGGTTATAAAACGTCTGCCCAGAGCAATATTCATTAACCATATTTACAAATAATTAAATCTGCTGAGCACATTAGCATGACTTAATTTTACTTTGATTGGCCACGGAACATCTTGCTTAATTAAATATTTCCCTTTTCCATTTTCTAACACTTTAAAAAACTTATTTGTTAATAAGCTTTCTGAAGAGAAAGTTGAATTTAAAAATAATGAATGGACATGTGTGAGATTAATATTTCAAGGCCATCGAGATCAAACATAAAACTTGGTTGCAAGTTTGTTTGGGGTTTTTTGGCTACAGTAAATCCAAGGTGATACATTACTCATACATACAGAATGATAAACTACAGTTGACTGATGCAACAACAACAACAACCACAACAGCCACATTCATACAAGGTATTTCTTAGGGATGTGCAAACCCCATTTGGGGAATTTTCATTAGCTGTAGCAAAACTCCTGATTTCTCATGGTATGGGTGAGAATTTTGTTTCAGTTCGGGTTTTTGACCAAGAATCGACCAAATTTCTCAAAGTTCTTCATATCTGGGACAAAAAACCTTGAGATTAAGAACATTTGAATGCGGGAGATACTGAAACTGACAGATTTGTCCATCCAGGCCCAGGGCTTTCAGGGCTTTCCTTTTAAAAGTCTGGGCTCAAATCCCTGTATATTCAAGCATCTTAGTGCTGAATTAGAGTCACCACCACTTTTTTTCTTACAGGTACCGGTACTTCATCTTTAACAGCCACATGGCAAGCAGGTATATCATGGTCCCCCCCCCCCATGCTACAAACAGCTGTACGTGTTGAATTTGGTGCAGATGGGTGAGAATTTAGTTTCTGTTCATTTAAAAAAAAAAGAATTTACCAAAAATTGCATATTCCGGAGGGGGGAGGGAAAGAGAGATGTAAATAATACAAATGCCTGAGATAATGAGATTGACAGATTCACCCATCCCTAGAGCCAGTGTGGCGTAGTGGTGAGAGTGTTCGACTAGGACTCGGGAGACCCGGGTTCAAGTCCCCACTCGGCCATGAAACTCACTGGATGACTTTGGGCCAGTCACTGACTCTCATCCTAACCTACCTCACAGGGTTGTTGTGAGGATAAAATGGAGAGGAGGAGGAGGATTATGTAAGCCGCCTTGGGTTCCTTGCAGGAGAAAAGGCAGGGTATAAATATAAATATAAAATAAATAAATAAATTAAATAAATAGAGTTGCCTTACAAGGACTTCCAGGTTCACCAAGTACACTTAGGTGAACGGTGAAGTTCAGTGGCAATTGTAGTATTTAAATTTCACATTTCCGAAGTTTAAAAACTCCCAACATTTCATATACATTACCTCTTAAACCTTATGACACCCTCCTTAGACAGGGCAGTGCTATTATATCTGTATTCCAGACGGGGGCCTTCAGCAGAGTGCATTAGTTAAGACTACACCACCACCACCCCAAATTTATGGCTGAGAGGTGAGATTTGAACTGGACACTTCCCAACAGAGAGCTCATTCTCTTGAGCACTACAACACTAGCAAACAATTCTATAATGGTACCTATATAGCAAATGCAAAAGAGATTCATGACTCTGATTAAAATTGCATTGCATTGGAAGACAGGAGAGCCATTTTCTTCCAGAGAGTACCATGTTGGCTAAGTAGTTACATAAGGAACGGTGAGTGTTAGTCTCGTGCCTTGCTTGTAAAACAAGAGATCACCTTGGGCAGCCATTCTTTGTTTTCTGTCATTACAAACAACTCAGGGGCAATCAGCAGCTACACTGACAATCTCATTCCTCCACCATCTGCTGGCTGTCAATCAAGCAGCCATCCTGAGGCCATTGATAGAGCTGCCAGAGTGATTGAGCCTCGGTTGTCAGCAAATGCTTTGTGATTTCTTATACCAAATCGTTCCTCTGTATCTACAGGAATAGACTCTTACTTCTAATTTACATAATGTTCCATGTTATCAAGGAGCCTTGGGGGGGAAAAAAGAAAGAAAAATGCATAACCTAGCCTGCTGCATCTAGGCAACATGGGATCTTGTCCCTACCAGTGTTCATTTGGTTTCTGAATGGAATGGTGAACAAATACTGGTCCAATCTTGCTGCACCAAGTGAATAAGTGTCTAGAATAGGGTGTCATTCCATACTGCTGCAATAAAGTAGCAAGGCATCATATATTATGCTGCAGTAATTCAGTTGGAAGATGATCAATGGATTATGTAGCCAACCTCTGCCTTGAGGCAAGATATCCTAGGCCTAATGCAGAGTTTCTCAAAGTTTGTCCCACATTCTTCCTTCTAAACTTAGGGCCCCTTTACACATATCTCAGGGTTGTGGCTGCCTCCTCTACAGTTGCACCCAGACCCAGTATGTGTAAAGAAGCCTTACCCAACCTAGTAGGCCAGATGTTTCAACTATCAACTCCCAGCATTGGCCATTGTTGGCCATGCTGGTTTGGAGCTGATGGCAGTTGAAGTCCAAAACATCTGCAGAGCACCAGATTGGGAAAGGCTGGTGTAAAAGTCTTCCAGCCATGTGGTTTCTCTATCACTGTACCATGCATTTTGGCTACTTGTTTTTTTATCATGTTATGTTTTGATATGTTTGTGTTTTTATATTATTTTTGTTGATATTTTTGTGTTGCTTTGCTTTTGTAAACTGCCCAGGGAGCCTTGTGGCAAATGGGTGGTGAATAAATGTATTAAATAAATAAATAATTAATAAATGCAGTGCAAATGATGCCTGGCACCTTGGGAGGGCATTGGTTGTCTAGTATGGCAACAATGGTTATAAAGGATCCACCTGCTGAGCAAAAGCCTTTAAACATACCAAAACTAGCATAGCAGTAGCCACAGAGGTGGTATCAAAATGCCTCTAGAAGTATCTGTAAAAGGAAGGCGTGCTCTGTCTTCTGGGCATCCCTGGCCCTTCACCAGTTGCTGATTCTAACGCTGAGTGCATGGAGAAGCTTGCATGGAGCTATGTGCATGCAGTGTGTGAATACAATAGCTCCACCTAGGGCAGAAAATCTTTTTCAAGAACATGATATCTGCCAGTTCCAAGTTGGGGCTGTCCCACATCTTCCCTAAAGGCACCAATAACTTCGCGCTAAGCATTGCCCAGTGGGTTGGTAGGTAGGTGCCACTGGCCTCAGTTCTACCCTGGAATTTGGCATCCTCAACAAATGTCCTACACCAACTCCAGTCTGAAAACCCTGGACTTACTGCTTTCCTGACTGATATCTGTCCGACTTTCTCTTGAGGACCATCAACTTAAGACCTACCATGGACTTCTTAAGCAACTATCCCTACACTGAATTGGACTCACCTTTAGGGAATTCTTCCTAGAGTTTAGCCTGCCTCTACTTCTCTGTACTTTTCTGTAATTTCTCTGCAATTCTCTGTAATTTGCTTCTTGCCATCTCTTCTGTGGACAATGCAAACAATTGCTCCTACTCTTCATGGGATAATGGGATAATTGCCTTCAGTGCATTTCTCTGTGGATGCCTCCACAGGCCTGCATGATTGTGAAAGTCTTTGACATATGGAGCAGAGAGGTGTGGAACCCCCAACGGTATTATCCAGCACTGCTGGCCTTCTTTGTACAGTAATCCAAAAACCTTTCTTTAGAATAATCCGAGAGGCAGCTAGGTAATTGGAGTCATGTTCAATCTCCATGTTTACAGGTTCAAGTCCGTATTGCTTATGAACATTTAATGCTATCCATTGAGAAACAGCTTATTCTCTTTTTTAGCTAAATTCAAACTCATAATCCCTTAGGAAAGAGGCAAGTGCATTAAAGACAGTGCATCCATCAAGCATGCCACCCAGTCCCCTCCAGCCTCCTCTTTTGGAGAGCCAAGATTTATGAGATTCCTACCACTTAGTACCTTACTACATAAAACTGGAATTAAAGAAAACAACAAGGCTACCAGCAATCCTGGGTCTGGAATCTTGTACAGAGGTTAACATCACACTCACCCATTGATCTCATCAGATAACTTTGGGCCAGTTACATTGTTTATCATCCTAAACCAGCCTTCCCCAACGTGGTGCCTTCCAGATGTTTGGACTATAACATCTATCATCCTTGGCTATTGGCCATGCTGGCTGGAACTGATGGCAGTTGAAGTCCAAAACATCTGGAGGACACAAGGTTGGGGAAGTCTGGCCTAACCTATATGTGAGCCCCACAATGGTCCTTATCTTCTAACTATGATAACTTTCTACTAACCATGATTAGGAGATTGTGAATGTGCCACAGACTCACATACTCTCTTCTCCTCAGCAGATTGTCCTCTGTCTTTCATTTAACAACAACAACAATGTTTCAATAATGATGTAGCATCATGTCAGCAACACTGCTAACCACGGTTCACAGTAACAAAGTCTCTCTTCTTACCCAGATTCTGAAACCTCAGCCTGAAGTAGTTATAAGAGAATCAGATTAGAGTTAACCATGGTTATTGCTGATAAAGACTGGAGATGCAGTATTATGCAAGGTTAGAGTGAACCACATAGGTGGAATTTGTGCAAGAATCATAGTTAGCACTCATGCAGATCTTACGCTACACCATGGTTACAGTGAACAATGGAAGGAAAGGGGCACAGCACATGGAACAGAGGAGATAGGGTAAGGGAGCCTTCAGCATTCCTCCTGCCAAAGTTAGGATATAAGGACTGATACATCTGTATTGGGTCAGATTGTTGTGAGGGTATAAGTGGGAGAAAGCTCCATGCACACTGCTATGAGCTTCTTTGAGAAGGCCAGGATTATGAATGTATGAGAATTTCATTTCTGTTTGAAAATCATGCAAACATATCATGTTTGTAATTCCAAATGTGAATGCAAGCAGGGGTGCCTTTTTCCCAAGAAATATTCGCAAATTCCCAAATTTGTGATCACAGTTGAAAAACTATTCCTTTTTTAAAAAAAAATAAATTGTGCACTTTGACATGCACATTTTTTAATTTATTTTTTAATCCCCCCCCCCCACATTTTCATGCTTCAGTCAATGCAGGGAAAGTGTGCTATTTGGGGGGGGGAAGTGTACATAAATGTGCACTTTCCCATTCAAAATGTGTACTTTCCCCATTTGAATGAGCCCAAACAATCCTGGTCAAAAAACAAATACGGAAGCAAGCCAAAGCAAGCTTCGAAGTGATTTGGGGAGAATTTAGGTGAGCTTGAAAATTTCTGTTCTCCCAGTCCCAAGTCAGGATGCAATTCAAATGTGACAGGTAGATGCCAATGTGATCCACCTGGAGTGCTATATTTCTTGGTAGAAAGGGTACAAAACAAAAATAAATAAATAAATAAAGAAAGAAACCACAGTTAGATTTAAGCAAAGTGTGTGAAGAATACATTAAGTATCAACCACTAGCATTCTCTCTCTCTTTCTCTCTCTCTCCAGTATTTCTTATGCCAAGCTGAATACTATAGCCATTGAATCAAATCTGAAAACACAACTTCTCTCTCTCTTTTTTTAAAGGTTTGATGTCACAAAATTAAGTTGAAGTTGCCTGTTATATCAGTAGCCTGTTACAATGTTATTTTAAAGAACAGCAGAGATATCCTTCGCTTCGCTCCCCTCACATCCACTCTGGGCTCCCATGCTGCTAGCCTAAGTGCTGCATTTTGAAAATCTAGCATTGTTTGTTCAGTAAGTATTGGGGGGGGGGGGAACATTGTAAAAACACACCTTGCATTTAACTTTATTAGCAGGCATAGAGGCAACCACATAACGCTTTCATTATAGCAATCTGAATTCTTCCTGAATAATTCAAAAGTGCCAAACACAAGACTTGTTGCTTGGATGTGCTAATGAAAATATCAAGGGAATTAATTAACAGTCAATTATATCAATTTTAGATTTGGACATTGATTCTGACGCTAAAAGCAAAATCTACATTCTGTACTACTGCGTGGCACATTTTCCCTCTCTCTTCCCCCCCCCCTTACTACCACTTGGTTTAATCATTCCAGTCGGAAAGTGTGAAGAAAATATAAGTTAAGATTGTTCCTCGTTTTCTCTCTCCATCTCAATGTGCTCAAGATAAATAAGCATAAAGGCAGAGCAGAGAATGCATATTTTTAAAAGCTATGGTTATGCAGATTTTGCTAGATTTTTATCTTTGCGGTAATCTGTTTTGGGAAAAGGGAAATGTGAAGCTGCAGCTGACAAATTATTAGAAAAGGAAAGAGCAAAAAATAAGCTGCATATTATATGGACTTTATTCATTTATCTTCTAAAATTTCCTTCTAAACAGGCAGATTCAGTTAAAAAAGAAATACTAATCGGCTCTAGCAATTATTTCCTAAACAGGACTTTGGGTTTGGCTAGAGTTGCATGTAGAATGAGGGCATCTTTTCTTCTTTTCTTTCCTTTAGATTCAGATATATAAGAAATGTGAATATTTTGAGATCTTTGATATTAGGGGGAAGGCATTTCATTGAAATCAGTTTTTGCATGATTTGGCACGAGTTGTCTAGACTGGTTTATGAAAAATGACAGCTAGTAGGAAAGTAATTAAAAATGTATTTTGCTGAAAGCAAAAGTATTTTTGGAATCAATAACAACCATCTTTAATTTGCCAACCAGTTCCACAATTATTTTATATTAACTGGAGGATTTAATGTTGTGTGTGTGTGTGTGTGTGTGTGTGTGTGTCAAATGTGCACAGTGATAGCTGTGCAGTGATAGCTTCATATGGCAAAATGTTTTGGGTTGGGGTTTTTTAACAACACAATGGTGAGAGCAGGGGGAAGAAAAGAAATGAAGGACAGACCAGTTCCTTTGATAATCTTGCTAATTAATGTAGGTCACAATTGATGTTGACTGAAAGAACCTAATATATTGGCAAAAGCTAGTGTCATGACTAAAACAACAAATTTACATGGTTTTATATAGGTCTGAGATTTACTCATACAGAGATGGGTGATCAGGTAGAGATGGATGATTTTAAATGTGGAGGTGCAGGGAATGCTTATCAAATTTGCAGATGACACAAAGTTGGGCGGAACAGCTAATACTCTGGAAGACAGAAACAAAATTCAAAGCGATCTCGATAGGCTGGAGCGCTGGGCCGAAAACAACAGAATGAAATTTAATCGGGATAAATGCCAAGTGCTACACCTAGGGAAAGGAAACCAAATGCAGAGTTACAGAATGGGGGACACTTGGCTCAACAATACTACAAGTGAGAAGGATCTTGGAATTGTGGTAGATCACAAACTGAATATGAGCCAGCAATGCAATGTGGCTGCAAAGAAAGCAAATGCTATTTTGGGCTGCATTAACAGAAGTATAGCTTCCAAATCGTGGGAAGTGATAATTCCCCTTTACTCAGCACTGGTTAGGCCTCATCTTGAGTACTGTGTCCAGTTCTGGGCACCACACTTTAAGAAGGATGTAGACAAACTGGAGGGGGTTCAGAGGAAGGCAACAAAGATGATAAAGGGACTGGAAACAAGGCCCTATGAGAAGAGACTGAAAGAACTGGGCATGTTTAGCCTCCAGAAGAGGAGACTGAGGGGAGATATGATAGCACTCTTCCAGTACTTGAAGGGTTATCAGAGGAGGGCCAGGACCTCTTCTCGACCATCCCAGTTTGCAGGACACGGAATAATGGGCTCAAGTTACAGGAACCCAGATTCCACCTAAACATCAGGAAAAATTTCCTGACAGAGCAATAAGACAATGGAACCAACTACCTGGGGAGGTGGTGGGCTCTCCCATTCTGGAGGCATTCAAGGTGCAGCGGGATGGCCATCTGTCAGGGATGCTTTGACTTGGATTCCTGCATTGAGCAGGGGGTTGGACTCGATGGACTTATAGGCCCCTTCCAACACTACTTTTCTATGATTCTATTATTCTAAACCTATATGTGCACAATCTGAATTTGGGGTAGGCAATTTGCCCAGACTGAAATTTTCATGTTTGAGGCTCAGGATGGAACTAATTCTTATTATGAGCATAGTGCTGCTACCAGAAAGAGCATGCCTATGTGGATTTCTCCCCTTCTTCTGGGTGACATAAAGAGTCACTTATACCACATAGTGATTTGTGACATCATCACAATGTCCTCAATCAATTACTTGAATGAACCTAGGTGAGTCTTCTCCTCGTGTATTCTCCCTCCTCTCTCCTCATCCAGCATGCCTGTGAGGATGAGATCAGAAACGGTCAATTCCATTTTCAATTAGTTTTAGCTTTACATCCAAGCCCTAACTTGTGGTTAATCTGTGGTTTATTGCAACAAGCCAACTTTATATCCATGTTTTGAAGTTGGCTTGTTTCAGTAAATCTTAGTTAAGACTAACCACAGTTTATTTGGGCTCAGATAATGCTTAATTGCAGTTGGTTTAAAAGGGAAGTAAAAGCTTATGAACTCCTTTGGCAGTGCCAAAGGAGAAGAGGGGAAGAAGGAAGACGCATGAGTCCAAGATTCACCAAGGCTTGTTTATGTAATGTGGATGGCTGGAATTTTGGGATAAAAACAGGTGTGGGGGAGGTAAGCTTACCTCCTCCTGGAGGACCATGGTCCTGATCCAAATTGGGGCCAGGCCTGCTTCCTTTGAAATAAAGAAAACAATCAGAAGAACCAGATTTGAAGAACCGGATTAGAAGAACCACAGTCATGCCTTGGATTGAGAGCATAATTCGTTCTGGAAATGTGCTTGTAATCCAAAACACTCTTATATCAAAACGAAATCCCCCCCAAAAAAATGTGTACAGAGATTTTTAATTTAAGCCGTACTACAGTACTTGTCTTGCAAGACGTCGCTTGTATATCAAGTAAAAAAAAATTAAATAAATATATAAAAATTTGCTTGTCTTGCAAAACGCTCTCAAACCAAGTTACTTGCAATCCAAGGTATTACTGTAGTTAGGTTTGGACCTCATTTGTGCATGTTGGAAGAAGTATGGGTTACATTTGCACAAGTTAGGTACGTGCACCTCCTCATGTACTTCTCAATATATTTTTCAAGTCTACCAGTGGAGCAGAGGAAGCTGCCTTTTGCCAGGTCAGAGTATTTCTCCATCTAGCCCAACATTGTCTGCTCTGAATGGCAATGGCTCTCCAGTCAGAGGGGCTTTGCATAACCTGCTCACTGATCCTTTTTGAAATGGGAGATGCCAGGGAGCAAACCTGGGACTTCCAGGGACTTCTGCATGCAAGGCATGTGTTTTCTAGGGATGTGCAAAGCAAAACTCAAACTTGTTGAGGTTCTCTGAATTCCACCTCAAAGCTTGTTCTGACTCATGTGAGTGTTGTTTTTCTCCCCTCTTTGCACAAAGATACACACGTTGTGGCTATGCCCCTAATGGCAGAGGGTGTCGCAACCAACCCAACATCAGGGCATGGCCACACCCCTGATGTCATCCATTTCCCAGACAAAGTGCTGTGTGCCGCTCCAGCTGGTGCTTCAGCCAGGGACTGGCTTTACTTTGGGTGGCCTTTCCTTGACTGGTGAAAGCCTGCCCAGTTCAGTTGGTGGCTGGAGGAGTGCTCCAGCCACTGATGTAGCCAGGGATGCTCCTCCTATGTGGTATTCTCCCCAATGGGAATGGGCTGTGGCTCTGTGGTAGAGCACATGCTTTGTATGCAGAAAGTTCTATATGCACATCTCCAGCTAGGGCTGGAAAAATAAATGCCTGAAACCCTGAAGATGCTGCCAGTCAGTGTTGATAATGCTGGGCTAGATGGTTTGAGCTGATATAAGGCAACTTCCTAACAGGGGAAGGTGCAGGACGGCTGAGTCCCAGGGACTTGGTGCGCTGCGCATTGTTCTCACAGAAGTGGCACAGCATGTGAACAGGCTCAGTGAACAGCACCTTCTCCCATCGCTGGCCAAGTCCCCAATCACCTGCATCCCCACTGTTATATTTGATCTGTGATCAGATATAACAGACAGGATCCCCCTTTGCATCACTCACCTGCGGGGAAATATCATAGATCAGAGATAACAGCAGGGATCCCTCCAGGGACAGGCTTGGAGGCCAGGCCCCATGCCGGTAGGAATCCAAGGAGGCTCCATGTCTCAGGTGGGGAAACTCTGTGGGCCCATGAATGAACCAGAGGTCCCCCATACCTGCTCTAACATCACTATTTAGTTGCAAGTGTAAACTAGGCCATATTTAATAACTTTTAAAGTTTACTATAAAAGCAACACAATAGTAGATATCATCACCCCCCTCCCCAGAATGCTACTTCTGAATTCCCAATCAAAGACCTTCATTAGAATAGCTATTTGATACCAGGGTGACAGTATGATAAATACAACACTCAGGTAGGAATACTAAGGTGCAGTGAGCGACAGACACAGATCAATGCCTGCTCTGCCATGGATTCAACCTGGCTTCATTGTTATTAATCCTTTAATTTAATCTCCGGTTTCAAAATAAATGACAGCACATTACTGATGTCTTTTGGATTTGATTTCTTGTCCCTTAAAACACTGAATCAGAAATCTAACCTGAGAGTGATAGATCTTCACACTAGCAAAATGAACCCATTGATAATGGATTGCTTCATGTTTCATCCTCTGTTAAACTGGAGCCATTTAAAAGGAGCACTTAAAAAAAACTTCAGGCTCTAGGCCAGCCCACTCTCCCTTCTGCCTGGGTGGTGCAGGAAGCCACCACTTCAACATGCAGTTGGAGGACTCAGTGAGTGGCAACTGCCCCAGAACACAGAGTTTATCTAGATCAGGGCTCTCCAACCTTGGGTCCCCAGATGTTTTTGGCCTACAACTGGCTGGGGCCTGCTGATCTAGATTCTTGTTTCAGGACTGTGATGGACAGCTGGAGTTCTGCCTTTCCCTCCCTGCAAGCCCAGAGCCGATCACAGAGATCAAAATGTTGGCAAGGGGCAGAGAGCTGTGAAAGGCAGTTTAACATTCATTCTGGTTTGGGGATGGGAATGGGAAACATCTAGTGACAGAATAAGAATCAGTAGTAGAGGCTGGAAGGGAACACTTTTTGTACTTTTGCAAACTTGGTGTTTTCCTAAGATAGCTGATCCTTCTCTCTATGTGGTTGGTGCTGTTTTGGCTCCATAAGAGATGGCACTCACACTTGAACACTGGAAATGACCCTGCCCCCCCCCCCCATATCTTTAATCAGAACAAACACCTTGTACAACAGTGTAAGAAGGCAGGGTGGGCAGTGATCCTTATTGTGAATATCAGAATGTCCCTATTTTCCTTGGTGAAATGTTGGCGTGTAGAGTATGCTGCCAAAAATGACCCGTGATACTCAAGAGAAAACATGTCCCCTGTGACCCTTGCTATCCAGACTTGCATTTCCCCCCCCCCAAACCATCCTTTCTCTCATCCTGCGTTTTTGTTTTGTTTTTAAATTAGCTTCAGTTTCAAGGTCAGATTTTCAATTTATCTCACAATCCAACTGTTCTGTGTGGGGGAAGAATTAAGCACGTACATACACACTCGCCAAAAACCCTAAAAATAAAATGAAAGCAGGACAAAAGATGCAATGAGGCACAAGCTGGATGATGTAGAATGTCTGTTTTACCACCTGCCATCATCACTTGTAACTTTACACCCTTATAATAACTAGGAGCTGGATACCCAGGAAGGCCTTAACACCTGCAGCTAACATTCACTTTGACGGGGAAGGCAGGGGCTTTGAAATCAGCCTGGAACTGTGTAACCATGTGGAAGAAACTAACGTTGACAATCCCAGCTTCCCAACCATTCCCACCTTTTGTGTCTTACTTCTGTCCTCCTGGCTCCTCCCATCTCTGGCTTTATTGGAGTCGTTAATGAGGGCGTAATCCATTCTACCTTTCGAGACAGATCTCCATTTTGGGCCCAATGACCCCGATCCTTTTCAGGCTCAGTCTTTCTACCTCCTTCCAATTGTTTCATCAGCTGCCTGACTTGTCAGCTCACACCTGACAAGTGACAAGTCTTGGGCTCCCGCTGACTAGATAATCAAAGTCTTGTCAGAGCTGTCAATACCCTGCAGATAGGAGAGGACAAAGAGAGGAAAGGCTTCTACAGAAACCACTGCCATAAAGAGAAAGAGAGAGAGAGAGAGAGAGAGAGAGACCGTCAATTCCTCTTAACCGAAATCAACATATGTTGCAAAACATTATTTATGCCTAAGCATAGATCCATATAGAGATATATATGCAAAACAGTGTGGAAAGTTGTTGTTTTTAGCCCTACCAAAAAGGGAAATAAAATGTTGCAATTGCATAACTTTCCCTGAAAATATAAGCTAGCGATGTTCCTTTAATGTAAGGAGAAATTCCTGCTTGATTGTTCTGTCTTACACACACACACACACACACACACGTTTTATTTTTCAATTTTACAATTTTAAACATGGTTTAATGGTTCTTATGCACACTCCTGAGCATTTCTTTAGACAAAGCATGTGCTTCCTCTTCCCCCCAATGTGGTAGTTCGGGCTTGGTTGGTGACTGTCCCATGCTGCAGCTAGCCCAACTGGAAGTAAACACAGCCAGGTTGGAAGCAGCTGAGTGCAGCAGCTGGGATGCCTGCTTCTGCCCTTCCTTCTCCATGACAATTTTAAGGATGAGTGAGAATTTTGTGTGGCTAATTTTTTTGTAAGATCTTACCAAAATTCACACAAATTCCTTCACACACTGGACAAAAAGAACTTGAGCTTTTAAAGAATTTGAATGTGGGACAAAGTGAAACAGGCAGATTCATCCATCCAGGCTCTGAGTGCTTAGGTCTTAATAGTCTGGCTTTTGAGTCCCTATTCAACCGTGTTTGTGGTGCTGAACTGGGGTTGCCACCTCTTCTTTTCTGATGGGCTCATCATCTTTAACAGCTGCATGGTGACAGGTAGGCACAATACAGTCCTCTCTGTGCTGGGAATCCCCTTCCCCCACCAACGCGTAGCTGTTGGTGGGATGACTATTTGCGCGCGTGGAGGAATGAGAGCTGAGGCTGTTTTATTTTGAAAACACCTATGGGCTTAAGGCAGGGGAGGAGCGACGGAGGCCTTTATTAGGCAGCGTTGCTCCACCCTCTGCCTCTTTTCGCAAAGCAGCTCCCCCCCTCCCTCCCAATTCACAGTGTGGGATTTCTGGTCGCCGGTTGACGGGGCCGAGTAGGAATTTTGGCTCACCATTGCTGATTGGCCTGGTGGTGGTGTGCGTGTTTCGCCTACTCTGCACTGTGTTCTTGGGTTGGGTGCTTTTTTGTTTTGCGTAGTCCCCTGATTTGGTCACATTGGCGGTAAGTGCAGGTTTTAGGCAGTGGGGTGAGGTTCGGTGATCATCCCACGGCACCTTTCAGGTGACTGGCGATACCTTAGCCTACCCTGAGCCTAGTTTCATGGCACAGCCAGGGAGACAGGGTCCGCCTTTGAGGCCAATTCCTCTCACCCGCATGGCGTTTCAGGGCCCCGTGCGGTGACATGGAGGAGGCCTTCCGACACCGTACGGTGTAAAATTGGGGAGTGGCGAGTTACAGCGCCACACCTCCGATTGGGATGTTTCGCCCATTGAAGGGTATACTGGCCGAGAGCACTCGTCCCTTCCCAGATCCTCCAATCAATAAATGTGGCCCTTAATTTCACCATTCATTCTGTGTCTCGACTCTTATTTCCTCTTTTGTGCATGCAATAGCTGTTGCTAATGAATTTGGCTGGGGCAGATGGGTGAGAATTTTGTTTCAGGTTTTGTTGTTGTTGTTGTTGTTGTTTTAATAAGAAGTCACCAAAATTGGCAAATTTCATCATAAACAGGATGGAAAGAACATGAGATGTTTTTAAAAAAACACAATGTGGGAGAAAGCAAAACTGACAGATACATCCATCCATCCACCCCTAAGCAATATATTGAGTAGACACAAATGACTGTAGCCAGGTTCACAGCAGAGCCAGGATGGTTTTTAGAGAGGCTGATGGAAGACAAAGGGGATTCCACCAGTAGCTCGACAAGCTTACTGATTCCTATCTGCAGAGCCACTGTCCCAGGAATGGGGAACAGAGATCAGATATTCAGGCTACAGGTGCTGTTGGTGAGCCAGAACTAGGAAGAGAGAGAGGGTGTGTGTGCCGTACTAGGGATAAAGGGGAGCTATGTGGGTGGTGCATAGAGTACTGAGGGTGTCAAAGAGCGTATCAGGCAACACAATATAACCCTGCATAAAATGGTGTTGCAGGCAGGATGTCCCAGTGATGACATACGGATGCATGAGAAATTCGTTTCACTTTGCTTTTCATCAGGATTTACCCGGTCCGCACCTTCTGGGCCAAATACGGGCTTGGATGCAAACTGCGACAGAGTCGAAAATGTCTGAGCTTGCATTGTGATTTCTGGACCCGCAAAAGTGAGTTCGACAGCATGCATCCATTTGAAAAATGCACATGAAAAAAAATCGTACTTTTGAAAAGTCTGCACCAATACCCTTTAATCAACAGGAGGACAATGCGTACATTTCAAAGATGCACACCATGATGCGTACGTTTGGAAGAATGCATGGAGATATGTGTGGATTTTCATGCAAAAAGAAAAAGAAAAAAAGAACAAAGCTCGCAGAAAGAGTCGAGTCAGAACAAACTTTGAGATTGAATGTGGAGAACTTCAGTGAGCTTGAGTTTTGCTGATTCACACATTCTGCGTGGTGAGCTAGCCCTCTTGACCTTGTCTTAGGAGCAAGAAGGACCCACTGCTCTTCCTCTGGGGTAAAAGGCAAAAGGTGGGGCTCTGAGGATCACAAGTTGTACAGATATGGTTTAGAGTCAGAGAAACCACGTTACACTAATCACACGTACCATGTAGTGATGGACAGACTTACCCAACAGAAATCATAACTGGCTCACCTGATCCTGATTCCTCTCTCCAAGGTTGGATGGAAAGTTCTCCATTCTGAATTTTGTTTTGTATATACAAATGGCTACAGAAGTACGGATCTCCTACTGTATGGAGAATGAACCAACTATTTTCCTGTTTACAAAAAGAGTTGTGTGCCAATGGCCACTTGAAATTCTCCACCCTATTTGTGGACAAATTGGGAGTTGGGGAGCGCCATTTCACCACATTTCTCCAGGGGGAGGACAAATTCTTCAACAGTTTCTTGAGGGTGGGACACAGCTTCTTTCTTCTCCATGCCTCACCTTAGGTTGAGGGTTTATTTTTGTGTGTGTTTTTGTTTTGTTTTGTTTTGCCAACACTGCAAGTGGCAGTGAGTTAGCAGCCTGGCTACCATTTTGCCTCCTCCACAATGTCCTGGACCCAGCATCATTCCAGAGCAGTGTGTGGGGACAATTTATTTATTATTTATTTATTTATTATATTTATACCCCACCTTTTTTCCTGCAAGGAACCCAAGGCGACTTACAGAATCCTCCTCCTCCTCTCCATTTTATCCTCACAACAACCCTGTGAGGTAGGTTAGGCTGAGAGTCAGTGACTGGCCCAAAGTCACCCAGTGAGCTTCATGGCTGAGCGAGGACTAGAACCCGGATCTCCCGAGTTCCAGTCCAACACTCTCACCACTATGCCACACTGGCAGCACAAAAAAATTGTGGAGGAACTTCTGCCAAGTTGTTTTCTTTTTCCAGAGGGATGAGAAACAGGGAAATCCTCAGCAATTTTCTCTGGGGAAAAAAATGTCTTCTGAGAAAATTTTGGCTCAGTTCCATCTTCCTGCTCCCTTGCCTGGCTTACTGGAGGTAAAACAAGACCAACTGGAAGTTATTTTGGGTTTGTTTGTTTTTTACTCCTTCAAGTGATCATGATGAACATGGTTATATAGTATCCATCTTGCACGGTCCATTTGAATTTATGTCTTATGTTTCCTTATCAATTTATTTAGATCTTCAACTATTTGGAAGTTGTGTCAAGATGCCTACCCCACCCCACCCTGGCTGATTTAATGCATGCGTTTGTATATGTGGGTATACCTGGGAAGCATCTGTGTTCCCGCTCAGCCATGAAACTCACTGGGTGACTTTGGGCCAGTCACTGACTCTCAGCCTAACCTACCTCACAGGGTTCTTGTGAGGATAAACTGGAGAGGAGGAGGAGGAGGAGGATTATGTAAGCCGCCTTGGGTTCCTGGAAGGAAAAATGGCGGGGTATAAATATAATAAATAAATAAATACCTGTGTCAGTTATAACTTGAAATATTCAAAAGCAAGCAAGTATTATATATGTGTGGGTCTTTTTGTTTATACAGAATAGGCCCTCTCTTATATATGTGTACATATATATCTGGTACAGTTTAATAACTATGCCCCAACTATGAATTAATTCAAATCTTGTACTTGCATTAAAAATGAACTCTATCTATTTTATGTTGATCATTAAGGAAGAATATTTCACACAAGAGATTTGTCATATTAAGGAGGATAAAAACCACTTAGATCAATTAAATGTATTAAACTTAATCTTGACATAGATTACCCAAAAATAATTTAGGTTCTATATTAAAAGCAGATTCTGGGAGGAGGAGAAAGAGGCATGATCCAAATTCATATTTAAAGAATATGACAGTATAGGGAAAATTAGTGTTAACTGATGAGTAACTCCACTTACTCCAGAGCATAGTAAAATAAAGGTAAAAGCCATTAAATAATTAAGAAGGGTTAAAGATATTGTTCTTCTGGGGACTTTAATGCCAGTATGACAAGAACCCTGAAGAGCCTTGAGATCACACATGCCTCTAGAACTCAAGGAAGTGAGGTGCCATCAGTGCAATGAATAAGTGTTCAAAGACCACAAAAAAGAGCTCATCTGTTTGGAACTGTGCATCCAAAATCCTTCCCTAAAGAGTAATTTTAAGTTTGCAAACCACAGATGGCAATCCAGGCACGGCAGTGCTTGAGGGGAACAGTCCAGGGAGAACATTACAGTAGTCCAGTCTGAATGTAGTTAGCGATGTACGAGCATTTTGTTTGGGTTCCTTTTTTTACTTTGAATCTGCCCTGTTCACAACCCCGAACACCAATGGGAGTGTAATTTTCCAGAAACATGAAGAGAACCCATGTTTTGTTGTTGGGTTGTGAAGTGTGGGTTGTTCATGGTTAACAAGCCATGGTTCATTAGCACAGCTGGGTTCAGACAACATGATTATCAATGCTTCAACAACACATGGTTCAATGACACAACCCACACTCAACCCGTACTCAACCCTTGAGTGTGGGTTATTGTGTTGTCTGAACCCAGCCATTGTAACTGGATTTTGTATGCAATTGGTAGCCACATCCAGATTTCTCAGCCCCCTCTTTATATTCAACTAGGAAGGCACTCAGTTTCTATAAAAGTGGCTTTTGTATTTGCAGGCAACTAGATATTTCCCCCTTTCTCACATATGCTTAATTTATGATATATAGGGATCTGGCTTAGAATTTCATTTTGGTTTAAAGGCATGAAGTCATTTTCCTTGCTCTTTTGTACATTTGGCATTGCTTTAGAAATTCAGCTGTGATGTACTTTTCAAACGCTTTGCATTTGAAAGCTGAAGATTGTGATAGAATGCTGGGATTTATTTATTTGTTTTTAAAGGCAGGGCTTTAATTAGAAACATACAGGCGAATTCCAATAACACTCGTCACCTGGACCCTACATTTTATCGCTCTTAATGATTTTTAATATGTGTGCAGCTTTTGTGCTGGTGGAGAAGGGGGGTGGTCAAGAGAAAAAATATAGAGCAGTCTCAAGGCTTTTAATTCGAAAAGGGGGACTTTTAGAGGATACACATATTGCATCAATGCAGCTTAATGCTGACATACAGTCGCTTTGAAAGAGACCTCTAGAAAGATTCCCAGCATTTCAGGGAGTACTGCTGGTAAATCAGGAGGTGACAGTCTCAGAATCAATACTGAACTATTGTCCCAATATTGTGTTAGGAGTTGACTCAACTATGTTACTGGAGACGCCAGCCCAAGATACCTGCATGCTATAAATTTCAAGTCAATTTTATCTGAGGCTTAACTCATCTCGCAGTGCAAAAGTAAAAAGATGTAAACCATGCAGCTGGTCTAAATTCGAGATTGGATAATTACAACCCATATCAAATGTTCCCCTTATCCTATAACTTTCACATGTCACAAAAAAATGGCCTGAGGCATGGGCCTGCAGACTTGATTGATTTCATGGTGCAGAAAATCAGTAAACATAGTTTGGGTGATTAGGTGCTTGCTTTCTGGTTAGTTGCTATGGACACAGGACAGGTGCTGATGGTTCAAGAAGTGGCGATTGTAGTATCTTGATCCCAAAAGCAGGGCTCAGCCATTCATTTCTGGTTCTTGTGCCCTTCCCAAACTGCTCACTTTCAGCTAAGATCGGCAAATGGTTGCACCCCATAACTCAAGACAAGATCAAGGTGGGGCATGAGTAATATCTGCAGATTCAATTCCAGAAATCTTGCTAAGATAGAGGTGAGTAGGGATATGGGCGGATCTCATTCGGGGGGTGGAAGTCAAGTGAACTCGCCAGGCTTGACCCCCAGAGCTCCTGCTCAACCTGCCTACTTCCCTGGCTCAATTCATGTTCTCCCAAGCTGACTTCCGGGGAAGTGACTTCCGGGTTCCTTCTGGAGCACTTTTTACATAGAAAATGGCATAAGATACATTAAAAATGGCCGCGATTTGTGCTAGTTACGCACCTTGTGGCCACTTTTAACGTACCTTATGCCATTTTCTACATAAAAAGTGCTCCAGAGGGAACCCAGAAGGCCGGCGAGCGTCCTGGCTGGTGCTCGCTTTTGGCCTGGCTTTGCAGGTGTGGCGGCAGTGCTCGCTGAGCGCACCGTGAGTTGGGTGGCGGGAGGATCACCCACCACTAGAGGATGAGCTACATGACCAGCAAAATCACGCAGTGTCACTCTTGCTGGATTGTCTCACTTTGCTCCTGAAGTATGAATGCTCCTCTACATTACAGCAAAATATCGAAGCATACAGAAATGGAGAACATCAGGTAGAAAGTGGAGCATGGATTTGTCTCCCTGACATGCCAGCCTTCTATGCAGAGGGAGTTCTTTTTACATGGAGAGTGCATTCAAACTAGGCATCTTCCCTCCTGCTGTCTTAGGTGGTATAGTCCAGCAAGAGGTACACAAAGTGTTTAGCAGATTGGATAGCTTGGATGTCAGGTTTGGGATAATGTGAGCTGAATACAGAGGGGTAAGAAAAAGAGCTGCATACCAGGAGTGGGCCTAAATAGCAGATGGGAAAGGGTGTGTGTGTGTGTGTGGCTGTTTTGGTTCCGTTATTCGGATTCCGATTTGACCCAATTGGCTGATTTTACACAAATCACGGTAGATCCACGTGCTTTTTCCAAGTGCTTATTTGCACAAAACATACAAAATAAAGTGATTTAAGCCATTTGCGTAAAGTTGCGCAATTTGTACAAATTTCCTTAGGTTTTTTTTTTTAATGTGCAAACCGCGGCCTGTCTTAGGGACAGAAGTCCATGGACAAACCCATGACGCAGCCCCACTTCCAATCGTAGGGATGTGCAAGGATTTCAGTTTGGGCGGGGTGGAAATCCAACAAACTAGCCGGCCTCCTCGACCCCCACCCCCCCGAACTCCATCCCGCTTACCTCTTCCACAGCTGTTGACTCACATTCTCCCGAGTCGAATCAGGGAAGCAGCGACTTCTGGGTTCATAGCGGGTCACTGTTTACATGGAAAATGCCTTAAGATATGCCCAAAGCGGCTGCAATTTGCGTAATTTGTGCAAAATTCGAGGCTGCTTTTGATGTATCTTAAGGTGTTTTATATGTAAACAGCAGCGCACCAGGCAGGAACCCAGGAAAGTCTGGTGAGTGGCGCAGCGCGCACCAGCTTTTGTCCCAGCTCGGCGGGCGCAGCAGCAGCTTCTGGTGAGCCAGAGGTGCGTCGGGTCCCTGCGGATCGCCCACCCTAATAATCAGAAGTGGGAAGGTAGTCTGTTGAGCTCAAACTATCTGAAGTCTGGACTTCCCAGCGTCAGCATATTCCTATTGTGTGTGTATAGGGGGGTTCTTACCTGTCTTCGTCTCGTCTCCTCCTCCTCCTCCTCCTCCTCCTCCTCCTCCTCCTCCTCCTCCTCCTCCTCCTCCTCCTCCTCCTCCCCCCCCTCTGGAAGCCATTCTTTTCCCTATTGTTTTTAGCCTTAAAAAAAAAAAAAGCAGCTGACTTTGCTGATGACTTTGGTGGTGCTGCAGCAGCTACAGAGCTGTAGCTGCTTCCACCACCCTCCTTCCATGCACACAAGCATCATTTCCAGAGGCAGTGGGCTCTGTTGAAACTGCTGGGAAAGCTGGCAGCTTTAAAAAAAAAATGTAAAAGAAAAAGAAAGAATAGCTTGAAAAGAAGAGAAGGTGTGTGTGTGTGTGTGTGTGTGTGTAGGGAGTGGAGTGTAGCCTCCCTCCTCTCCCCCCTGGAATCATTTTGCCCCTCCATAAATCATTGTGCCCAAAATGTCCACCTCAGCCCAACCACCCCCAATGCAAGTTCAACCAAAACCCCAAAGTGAAGCAAAATGAGACAAGCCTTAGTGCAGACAGGGAGGGAGCTGGTAAACACAGGATTCCTGGAACAAGAACTTGGGGGGGGGGGGCGCAGGCGGTGGAAAGATATATTTAAAACAAAAACAACAACAGGCAGGCAAGACATGCACCGGGATGTGGTATTAGACTGTTAGGAGTTGTCAGCCACCCAGGTTAGCAGAGCCAGCCCTACAATTAAGCAGAGTGAGGCGGTCACCTCAGGTGGCAGATGCTAAGAGGCGGCAGCAAGGTGCTGAAGGAGTGTGCTGCGGGCCACGCGGCCTGCCCTACACCCCCTAAGATAGTCTGTTGCCTTCAGGTGTGGTGGAGGATTCTGCCCCGTTGCCAGTGTTTAAGAAAGATTCAACTACCAGTTGTCAGCTTTTCTATATGGAATGGATGGGGGAGCCATCTTATCTTTCACCTGAGGTAGCAAAATATCTTGGGCTTGCCCTGTGGGTTAGGACCAGGAACCTACAGATGTCTATAGTATTGTCCTGGCTACAGGCTAGAGAGTTCCCTGAGCAGTGCTCTGAGGCTCTGGGGTGGCTCTGCTCACCCATTGTCCCCTTGACCTGGATGGACTATAAATATTTTCAGGACAGACTGGAACTTTTCCTGGGTAACAGTATTGGCTATGTCTGAGTCTCACCCACTGGCAATCTTAAATCAGGGCCAGTGTCAGGAGTCAGCAGCATTGGGTTCCCACTGAGAAAATGGCCTTACAGGAACCCCTACCAACCCCACCACCAAGCCTCCTCATCTTGCTGCTCTTCCACCTTGCTGTCACAACCTGTTCACCTGCCAAGCAGAGAGAAAACGGGGTACCATCTTCTTCTGGACAGTTGGGGTGGACTGGGCTCAGAAAGAGCCGGGAAGCGAATGGGAACTGGTGACAATGGTGAGACGGAAGTGAGCCTACTTAGGCTTCTTGCCCAAGGGTTCCCCAAAAGCTGGCACCGGCCCAGCACTGCCCAACGTCCAGCAGTGTCATCAAGGTTGCTCTAGGACGGTAGAACTGTCCTCCAGAATATCAATAACTTCTTGCTTGTTGATGTAGATGCTCTTGTTGCTGCTGCAGGGAGGTTGGTACCAGTGGTGATGAGGGCAGCCATATAACCCCAGCTTTGTGCTTCATTCCTAGGGGAGGAGCAGTGGTGTAGTGGTAAATTTTGAAGTGGAGGCACTCATCATAGTCCCCAAGGAGTATCCCGAAATTCAGGCAGCTGTGTTGATCCATACCAAGAAACCAGCTCTAGCAGTTTTCATCTCCACCAAGAGGAAGTCTTTTGTAAAGCGAATGGGGCTTAATTGCCCTTTCCAGATAAAACCACCACAAAATACTTTACATTACAACAGGGAACAATATATTGTTGCTGACACAATACACAGAGAGAGAGAGAGAGAGAGAGAGAGAGCTACTGTGAGGGTTGCAGCTTGCAGCTCAACTCAGAGGGAACAAAAATTTTGAGGGGCATGGCAGATGATGCCATGGTACCTGCTAATGAAAAGAAGCATTGGCACTGCATCCCTATGAGCTTTGGTTCCACCACATCACTGGGGGAGGAGTGAGTGCTGGTTGTTCCAAGCGCCTCATAGGATGCTATGGTAGTTTTGTGTATTCAGATTAGGGACTCACAGAAAGTCTGACAAGGATAGCCAGCAAAAGCAAGCATTGAGAACTCCTGCTGCATATAGACTAGGGATTTATGAGAAGTTTGTTTCAGTTCAGTTTTGCTCAGGGTTTGCCCAGTTTTCACCTTCCTGACTGAACATGGACTCAAACCCCATCTGTGTTTGAAGTCTGTTATTTCTGAGCTTACATACAATGTGATTTGCAGAACAACAACAAAAAATGTGTTCAACAGCATGTGTACATTTGAAAAATATCAAAGATTACAATGTGTACTTTTGAAAAAATGCTCACAAACATGCTTTAATCAATGGGAGCAGAATGCATACATTTCAAAGATGTGCACAGTTGATGTGCACATTTGGAAAAATATGCAGAAAAATACGCACAAATCTGTATGCAAACATGGGGGGGGGACATGTTTGCAGAGACACAAGATGGAATGAGCAGACATCTCTATTTATTTATTTATTTATTATATTTATACCCCACCTTTTTTCCTTCAAGGAACCCAAGGCGGCTTACATAATCCTCCTCCTCTCCATTTTATCCTCACAACTACCCTGTGAGGTAGGTTAGGCTGAGAGTCAGTGACTGGCCCAAAGTCACCTAGTGAGTTTCATGGCTGAGTGGGGACTAGAACCTAAATCTCCCGGGTCCCAGTCCTACACTCTCACCACTACGCCACACTGGGGAAAAATATTTTTAAATTTAATTTATATATATTTTTACTGCCATTGCTATAATTGCATGAAATGTATGCTAATTTCTAAGGTCATCCTGGGTTTGCCAGTGAAGTCATGGGGCTAACAACCCACTAAAATGTAGGTTCCTTTCTTCTACCTTGATAAAAATGGCTTTCCCACATTAGAAGTGGCTTTGTAGCCAGAAATATATTTACACTGTCATAGTCAGTTATGCAGCCCACTAATCAAGAGCTGAGTTGGTAGCATCCTGATACAGAGAAGCCGGCATCTGTTCCCCATCTTGCCCTCTTAAGTCAGATCACTGCCAAACTCCAGGGGCAGGGGAACTACTTAGCTGGAGACGAAAGATGCTGTACCCAGTCCAAAACAAGAAAGGAATACTCCTTGCTTTGGCTTTGAACACACACTTTTTATTGACCTGAAGAAAATAATTGGATCACATCAAGGAATAACATTGTTATTTGAGAAAGTATAGATATACAGTAAAAAAAGAAGAACTGTAATAGAAATGCAGATATACTTTTGAAGCCTGTTGCTTCAACCTGTTGAACTAGCCTGTTGCTAGTTGCATTTAGCTGGTTTATCATTAATCCCTAAGGGATCCTATGGTCCCATTTTCCAGTACTCCAGTTGCTGGGGAACATGGGTGGGAAGGTGCTGTTGCACTCATGTCCTGCTTGTGGGTTTCCCGTGGGCAGCTGTTTGGACACTGAGTGAACAGAATGCTGGACTAGATGGACCCTTGGTGTGATCCAGCAGGACTCTTCTGATGTTCTGATGTTCTTAATCCTATGATCCCTAGACAGCAATAGGAGGAGCCATAGGATATTTTGGATTCCAGCTCTGAGGTCAGTGACAGCACTCTGACATCAGAGCTAGGAATCCGAGCTCCGGCCCCGCTCTCTGTCACAGTCGGCATGGAAAGAACTGTGCTGGCCGCCTCTCTGAGGTCAGGGACACAACCTCGGGGGGGACATTTCAGTGGGCTGGGAAGGGAGATGACCTGGGAGGCCAGGATATGAGCTATTCTGAACCTCTCCAGCCTCCTTCCCTCCCCCTCTGAAATGATGTCACTAGACGGGCAAAAAGCCCACCTAATGAAAATGCAGGGTGGGAGGACAGGGAGGTGAAGATCACCTCCACCACTTCTCCCATCCTACACTGGATGAGCATAAGCCTCTGAGTTCAGGGACTTGAGTTATGATCAACATAATAGGATTGCACCCTAAGTGACCTAACTATCATCCTTGTGCTTAGATGACTGGAAATATAACACTTATGGGCAGCAGCATTTTTATTCTTATTAATTAATATTCATTCATGTTTTGTTGACTTCTAGGTTAGACTACTATACTGCAACCTGCTTGGGGCTGACTGTGAAGACTGTTCAGAAACTTCAACTAGAACAGAATGCAGGTACCCATCTATTGACAGGCATGGATTGGTCATCTAATACTTCACCTGTTCTATCTCCAAGACTGGCTGCTAAATGCTTCTAGGCTGAATACTAGAACCTGGGGTCATGCCATGAAGCTGATTGGTGAGAGATTCAGGACAGATAAAAGGAAGGACTTCTTCACACAGCACATAGTTAAACTAGAGAATTCACTTCCACAAGATGTAGTGATGGCCACCAATTTGGACGGCTTTAAAAGGGGATTGGACAAATTCATGGAAGAGAAGACTATCAATGGCTACTAGTCCTGACTGGCTATATGCTACCTCCAGTATCAGAGGCAGGATGCCTATGTACACCAGTTGCTGGAGAACACAACAGGGATGGTGCTATTGCACTCATGTTCTACTTGGATTGGGGGTTTCCCACAGGCAGCTGGTTGGCCACCGTGTGAACAGAATGCTGGAAGAGATGGACCTTTGGTCTGATCTGGTATGACTCTTCTTATGCATGGGAAGGGGCTGTTGCACTCATGTCCTGCTTGTGGGTTTCCTGTGGGCAGCTGATTGGCCACTGCTGGATAGATAGACCTTGGTTTTATCCCACATGGCCCTTCTTACGTTCCTATGAATCAAAAAAATACTGGTTTGACTTTTAAAGCCCTAAATGGCTCAGGTCATGAGTATCTCAGGGAACATGTCTGCAATATGAGACCCCATTTGGCACCTGAGATACTTCTGAAGGGCATTGGGGGTGGTATGATGGTGTTACTTGTGAGTCCCCCTCCCCTGAAAATGCAAAAGGGGTAGGTGATTTCACACATACCCTTTCACCCCAAACTTTCCCCTCAAACTTAATCCTAAATTGCAATTATAGAAGTGCTGGTGGTTGCCGATGATAGACTACGGGTAATAACAAAAACCAAAACAAAATAGTGGCATAGGTAATTAGTCAACCACACACACATAAGTGATAACCTGCCTGTACAGGTGGAGGTCAACCTAGAAATGGGATATGTGAGAAATTCATTTCAATTGGTTTTTGCTCAGGATTCACCCAGTTTGCACCTCCCAACCGAACATGGATTCAGACGCAAACTGCAGTCAAAGTCCATCCATTTCTGAGCTTGGAATGTGATTCATGGACCAAAAAAGAAGAAGAAAGGAATGCATACGACAGCCTGAGTACTTTTGAAAAATGCACACAAATATGATTTAATCAATGAGAGAAGAATATGTAAATTTCAAAGATGTGCACAGTTGATGCATACATTTGGAAAAATACACATGAAAATACACCTGAATTTTCATGAGAAAAGAAAAACAAACAAACCAAAGCTCGCAATCTGATACGGATTCAAGTCAAAATGAGCTTTGAGATGGAATTAGGGATGTATCAGCTCACCTTGAGCGGGCGTAGTAGAGCCAAAATCGGCCCCGCTCACGCTCGCAAGAGGCAAGCGGGCCTTACCGAGTTCCGGCGGCTGCTCGACTCTCTGCGGCGAGGCGGCAAGGCCGCCCTCACTGGTCCCATCGCATTACTTCTGGCTGGCAAGGTGACGCACCGGGACTGCAATTCTACGTATTTTACGTAGAAACCAGGGCAACAGGGCTGAAGAGTGTTCTCCATGCCCTCCGTTTCCCCTTCTTCTTCTGCCTTCTCCCTTATATCAGGAGAAAATTTCTTCGAAATGTCAAGGAAATTTTCCTCAGCTTTGCTCAGGCTGGCCTCTTATATTTACACAATTGTGCTGTATGTGGATGTTCCTGCACCACCCTACACAGCATCCAAGAATGCCTAGGAAATAGGCCCACTAATTCTCCAATCATCACACCTTCCAAGTACATGGTTACTTCTCCTTCCCAAGTACTAGAGGTGACTCAGCCCCCCACATTCACAGAACCATCAGGTTCTCAAGTTAGAAGTGACCTTGGAGGTTATCCAGTCTAACCCGCTGCTTAATGCAGGACCTACAATGCAGGATACAGCTACCGCATCCCGGACAGATGGCTGTCCAGCCTCTGCTTAGATACCTCCAGCAAAAGAGAGTCCACCACCTCCCTAGGTAGTGAGTTCTATAGTCGAACAGGACTTACCTTTAGGAAAAATGACAAAGAGTCTTGTGACACCTTAAGGTCCAGCAAATTTATTCTGGCATAAACTTTTGTCAAAATACTAGCAATTTTATTCTGGTGTAAGCTTTTGAAAAAAGAAAAAAAAAAGACTGTGCCAGAATAAATCTGCTAGTCTTTTGTCAAAAGCTTATGCCAGAATAAATTTGCTAGTCTTTTGTCAAAAACTTATGCAAGAATAAATTTGCTAGTCTTTAAGGTACCACAAGTCTCTTTGTTGTTTTTGCTGCAATAGACTCACTCACACAGCTACTCTCTAGAAATTGTTGCCTTTAGGCTGCAATCTTATACACACTTACCCAGGAGTAAGTCCCACTGAAGTCAATGGGACATACTTCTGAGCAGATATATAGAGGATTGCACTGTTAAGAAGTTTCTACTAAGGTTAAGCTCAAACCGGCTTCCCTGCCATTTCCACCCATTGGGAGGAAATACACACATAGCAGGAAAGTTCTTAATTCATCGTTAACATTTAAAAGAGAAAAGAAAAGAAAAAAGGAATCTCAGACATTTATCTAAAGTTTTGTAGATCATTCAAATACGGATGCCCAATATGACAGAGAACACAATACCCTAAAGTTTAAGACTGGTTTGTGAATACAGTCCCTAGCGTCTGCTATTGATCTTTTGCTATTTTAATGCATTTTTACTGACCGACATGTCCTGTGGTAAAGAATATTGCCTAAATTAGTTATCTGATTGGTTCTTTTGATTAATGATGGGTCTGTGCTTCATTACACATGACAACATGATCAGAATAATCACCGCAGCCACAGAAGCTGGGAATGGCATTTTTTTTTAATATACCATCATTTTTAAAGTTCATTTATAAAATTATTTAATGTATACATCCTAAGTTGTAATTTATTTACATGACACTTTTTTCGATGGGAACCGTTGTAGTGTGTCACAAATGGCTAAGAAAACAAGGTAAACTAGATGTACAGATCAATGTCTTCTGGCTCAAGGGAAAAAAAATATAATCAAGATTCAAGAGCTGACCTTGTCCAAAGTCCAACTTGTCACACAACAAACACTGAAGTGCCCAGCAAATCATGAGGATCAGCAGGGATATGTTCAAAGGAAATGTTAAAAATATCAATTCTTGCCGGTGGTTTTACTTAAACTTCAGAGCCTAAGTGTAACTGCACACAGTAAGAGAGGCTGTGCCCACTGCCAGGATTTCATGTGATGAAAATGTTGTGCTTTTGCATAACTTTGCCCTTGGCCAAAAGACCTACATCAGATATGGGGCAATTGCGATTCAGACATCCCACAATCAGTCACAATTCATCATATCCTGGTTCAGATGTCACAGCTGAATCATGATTTGGCTGGGTGGCCTAGGCGGCAGACTCAGGTGCTCCATTCTTCTCTCACCTTCATATGCTTCAATTGCCTCATTCACTTGCTGGCTTACACAGAGCATTGTTTGTTGTTGTATCCCCATGTTCACAGTTACTTTAGTTTGTTGTTACATCCAAGGTTTTCCAATTTTGCCTTGGAAGCAAACTATGGTTTATAGTAACTATAGTTTGCCCAGATCAGATGAAAGTGTCTGGCAGGAACAGCTTTGCTCCCAGGGAGAGGTTGCTCTTTGCCAAAGCCAAGTCAGGCAGAACCACCACTACATCCAGCAAGAGAGGAGGGAAACACCATGAAGCCCTCTCCTGTGAGTGTTCCAAGTCCTGTCAAGTCAGCTGTCTGAGGGAAGAACTGTGTGGCAGGACCAGTCCTGTCATCCTCACTTGGTATTATCTAATTTGGTCCTGAATTTGGTCTGGGGGGGGGGAGATTGGGTGCTCCCAGTAAGGGTTCCTCTCTAAGTCAGCCAGAACCTGCATAGACCATCAGACCTAAGGTGGGGGAGTTGGTTCCTTTGTTGCAGGATGGAAGGTCTAAATGGGAAGCATGTAGGACCTCCCATATATTCCTGCCTGGACCCTAAGATCATCCTTAGTAGTCTTTCTTCAGGAGCCCCTGACAAAGGAAGTGAGGTGGATGGCTAATAAGAAGAGGGCCTTTTCTGTTGCAGCAACCTGATTGTGGAATGAGCTTCCCAGAGAGGCTCACCTGGCACCTACACTGTACTTTTTCTGGAGCTAGATGAAGACCTTCTTATTTTCCCAGGCATTTTAGAATTTCAATTTCTGTTTTAAATCTGTTATTGTATTTTAAACTTTGCATCGCTGCTAGATTTTACATTGGCTTCTATTTCTATTTTATAATGAAGTTTTTAACTTTTAAACATTTATAGTATATTGTATGTTGTATTTTATGGTTTTAATTATTGTGAACTGCCTGGAGAGCTTTGGCTATTGGGTGGCATAGAAATGTAATAAATAAATAAAATTAATAAAAGCACAGCCCTTCTGAGACTGTAAGCAACTTTACTGAAAGTATTGAAAGGTAAGCCAGCTTTTTTTTTTTTTACTATAAAAACTGCTTTGAGAACATTTTGTTGAAAAGTGGTATATAAACACTCTGAACAAACAACAAGCTATAGCTACTGCAAACCAAAAATGTGTGGAGCAAACAATGAGAAGAGAAGGTGAGGTCAGGCAGTATGGAAGCCCATGTGGCCAAATTATGGTTTGGCTGTGATGTCTGAACCGTGGTTTAGTCATAGGAAGATTATGCAATGTTTGGAAGTGTTCCTCCTTATAAAGCAATCTTTTCCCTCCCTCCCTCCCTCCCTCCCTCCCTCCCTCCCTCCCTCTCTTTCTTGTACCTCCACCTCACAAAATGCAAGATGAGAGTCATGCATTAAACGCAATGTCATAGTTAAGGCTTCAGTGTCATGGTGGAAGGATCAATTGAGGAAAAACAGGACAGGAACAACTCTGTGTCTGGGATTGCACCATTGGGTGGAGGGACTATCCATTGGGTGGGTGGGGGAACTATCCAGTTGTCATTTTCCCATTTCATCTGCCTGCCATCTTTGATGGTAAGAGAAACAAAATGCCCATGACAGGGCAAGAATACATGTGCAGGTCCTTTGAGGAGACATGTGATCCTCCGGAGCCAGAAGTGGGGCAGGTCAAGCCACAGCCCCATTGCCCTGACAACAGTTGTGACTCCAAAAATAAGAAGCCCAGGAAGTTTTGCAGGAAGCCAGAGGACACCCCTTGCAAGATGGAGCTGGTTGGCTAGTGGGAGGCAAGAGATAGTTCAAGCCCCTATTCTGCTACTGGGAGATAGGGCTGAGCAGGAGGAATCAGATGGTTGTTAACCCCTTGCCTTCAAATAGAGATTGATGATTGCCAACAACCTGGGCCAACAGACTTACCCCATCCGCCAGAGAGAGTGTGTAACACGTATTCATTTCCACAATTCTTAACCCACTCCCCTCCCTACCAAACAATTGTGCCAAGTCTAGGGCTCTGTGGGCCATTCAAACATCCAGTAATTTCCTAACCTTGCTGGGTGCCAGTGCCAACCAGAGTTGGCTGAACAAATTTATTCCTGCAGCACCTCAGCACTCTCCCAGATAACTAGGAAGAGGGCCTTTTCTGTGATAGCCCCCTGGTTATGGAACAAGCTCCCCACTCAGGCCCATCTGGTGCCAACTCTACTATCCTTTCAGCACCAGGTTAAGAGTGCCCTCTATGCTGAGACATTTAATATTATTTAATGGTTTTAAAGGGGGGCTTAAGGGGGGGTCTAGTTTATTGAACATATTGAATTTGTCCTAATTGTTCTAATTTCTAAACTATTCTGGACATGCTCTTTCCTCTCTTCCCCAGCCCTAAATGTGCGTTGCGAGTCCTGATTGCTTTTTAGTTGGTCATTCTGGAATTGATCAGGTTGAATTTATATGGGCAAACGCACCATGTTATGTCGTGCTGATGAACTATTCAAAATGCTAAATGGCAATTCAGCACTTAATGTTTTGAAGGATGTTTAAATGGTGTCACACGTAGAATAAATGACAGCTTTCATTTTTCCTTCTTCAAAATTCTCCTCCAGCCTGTTCGCATGATGCTGGCAGATATTTTAGTGGTTTGCCATTGAAATCATGTGAAGGGTTGGACAAGCGCCACAAAATGGTTTCCTTTCTGTGGTAAGTGGGAAAACAAGTATATCTGTATAGTACAAATAGACATTTATACTGATTCCCAAACAAACCTTGCCTGTTTGCTGCTAGGATTTGAGGCATTTACATATCTTTCTATAAATGTATCTATCTTACAAGTCAAAAAGCAAAATGGTAATTTCCTCCTTCTCCTCTTCCTATTATTTTCTATAATTCTTTGCACTTACAAAGGAAAAATGCTGAGAGGAAAAAGTAGTCGTGTGCATAAAAGCAAAACTTGAGCTCGTCGAAGTTCCCCAT
Source organism: Shinisaurus crocodilurus (assembly GCA_021292165.1). Classification (NCBI taxonomy): domain Eukaryota; kingdom Metazoa; phylum Chordata; class Lepidosauria; order Squamata; family Shinisauridae; genus Shinisaurus; species Shinisaurus crocodilurus. The sequence continues at coordinate 20,885,800 of CM037887.1, read as the reverse complement.
GTTCTGTCTCAAAGTTCCTTCCCTCTCGTGTCTGTATCAGATTGTGATCTTTGTGTGTGTTGTTTTTTCTTTTTCCAATGAAAATTCATGCACATTCTCATGCTTATTTTTCTGAATGTACCTATCAATTGTGTGCATCTTTGAAATGTACAGATTCTCCTCCCATTGATTAAAGCAAGTTTGTGCATATGTTTTCTACCACTGAACCATGGTCCTCCAGACCTTCAACCCAGCCTCTTCAGTTAGACCATCTCCAGTTAGGAGGGTCAGTTAGCAGGTGATGGGAAAGACCTCTGCTTGAGACCAGTAATGCAGCTAGGTAATTTTGGACCGTGGACTAAAAGGTCTTATGTCTCCCCCCCAAGCCCCTTTAGATGGTGATGTGCATTCCTTCAGTTTCTCTTTTCCCCTCCATCCACCATCTCATGCTTTACAAGTGCTTCTACATTCCTGATATATATTACAACAACAACAACAACAACAGAAAGCCAGTGTGGTGTAGTGGTTAGAGTGTTGGACTGGGCCTGGGGAGATCCAGGTTCTAGTCCCCACTCAGTCATGAAGCTCACGGACTCTCAGCCAAACCTACCTCACAGGGTTGTTGTGAGGATAAAATGGAAAGGAGGAGGAGGATTATGTAAGCCGCCTTGGGTTCCTTGCAGGAAAAAAGGTGGGATATAAATATAATAAATATAAATAAATAAATAAATAAATAACATTGTTCGCCAACCCTGGTTTGTTTGTTTGTTTAATATTCTGAGCATGTGCAGTTTTGCATTTTAAACTCACTTAAACCGTAGCAACATTATGACTACAGGAACAAATGGAGTTTGCTTCTGCTGTCCTCATCACCTGCTGCTTTCTGGGTGATCATTGGGGGGCCATTTGGGTGGTGGGGCCCTGGACTTTGGTCCCAAGGTCCAGCTCTAGCTGCACTGCTGTCACAGTTCCTGGAGAACTGCTGCCAATCAGAGCAGACAATACCGAGCAAGCCCAATAATCAGTATAAGGCAACTTGCTGTGTGCAGTGGAACAGTGGCCCAGGCCCAAGAGAAATAGAATGGGCTGATCAGAACTTATGGTTGGTAGTGTTCCAATACTTGGTTAGGCCTGGTCCAAAAGCCCACATTTTGTGCCATAACTGCAGCAGAGGAAGACCCCTGAGGCCGATCCTTCATGTGCCCCAGGGGCTAAGTGTTAAACCATAGTTTCAGGCTGATAGCCTTGTGGTGGCCCACTTTACGCCTTGGGAGAGCTCCAGTAAAGAAGTGGACGTTTCATTGAAAGCAAAATCGCATCATCACACATGCCTTCCATCAGATGTGTGTTGGGCAAACCGTATGTGCTGAATTCTCCCTTCCATACAACATTTAAAGGCCGTCTATCTCTCATGGCTTTGACATGGCAGCCCTAAAGTACTTTTGCTGAAGCAACTTGGATTGAACCAAGCAGAGAGTTTCATATTTAAGTGCATGGTGGAAGGTCGCTTTTAAATACTTATTATTTTAATTATGTTGGATTAGTCCTTTCTGGAGAAGTGTGTTAGGTATGCAAGATAATTGACTTCATATGGATCTTTAATGTGGGTTTGAGGATCTATCTGTAATGCATGTACTATATAAAAAACCAAAGGCAGAGGCATCTGTGTTAATTTATCAGTGTGTGTGTGTGTGTGTGTGTTTTGTTTCTTCCAAAATAAAATGGCCCAATTTAAGTGCACTGGGCTATTTACTTCTATTTTTAAAGTCTTGTGTAATGTGATACAGTATATTGGAATGCATACGTATGTCTTCCCTTTTCACCAAACAGCTATGCTAAAGCAAATAAAATCAAAGCCATACATTCGTATTCGGTGGCTTTTGCAAACTGTAAGTGATGGCAGGAAACGATCACAGCCATCCGACTGAGTTCTCCCACTGACAACGGCAGAAGTAAAAAAAATTAGAAAACAAATCCCTTTTTAAATAAAATGAAGTAAAAAAGGCCCACATTGCTGGGAGGAAATGCTAATTGAAACTACCTTGCTAATGCTAGCTAGTCACAGGAAGGAAACATTAAGTTATTATTTTTAATAATGTTTACAAGTATATCCAGCCATTTCCAGCCGGTGAAAAATGTTAGCCTTGGCAAAATGTGGCAGAGCTACTTTTCACTGGTGATGTTGCTCATCTTCTCTCTGATAGCAATCATTAATTTTATTTTTTAACCCAGTCCTCAAATGAAGACGGATGAGTGGGGGAGTTTTAAATGCAAGCTGCTTATGATCAGAAAAATGGCTGCTAGGTTACAAATTGTGGTGCCCAATCTGAGTCCAGTTACCGGGGCGGTGGGAGGGGGGCACACACACACACACACAGGCGGAGAGAAAAAACAAACAAACAAACAAACGTGGATCAGATGAACAACAAACAGGCAGGGTTTCAGGTAGCGACTAATGTGGTGTGTGTGTGTGTGTGTGTGTGTGTGTGTCTACATACATGGGAGGGTTAGGGCATAAAGGCCCACATAATGCTTTTATTCATTGTTTAATTGCTCTGGAGCTTTACAGATACTCTTATTGTTAACAGCAGTTAATAATCTTACCCATGCATTTTAACATTTTTTCCTCATTAACACCCCTCTTGGCGTTGGTGATCCAAATGCCTGTTATATATCACATTGCTACAAACACAGTACTTCATTATTATTTTTTAAAAAGAGACAAATCCTCTTTTTATTCTTGTTTCCCCCCCCCCATATCATTCAACTTCCCGCCCTCCCGAATGCTAATCAGCACTATTTACAGTGTAATTTATTTATTTATTTATTTATTATATTTATTATACCCCACCTTTTTTCCTGCAAGGAACCCAAGGCAGCTTACATAATCCTCCTCCTCTCCATTTTATCCTCACAACAACCCTGTGAGGTAGGCTAGTAGGCTGAGAGTCAGCGACTAAAGTATCTACTCAGAAGTAAGTCCAATAGGATCTCCTGCCAAGTAAGTGGGTATAGGAGTGCAGCCTTAATGTATGCAACATCAAGGCCTGCTTTTCTTCCTGACTCATTCTGAAGATGCATACAGAGAAGAGATACCAAAGTTCTGTGGTGAATGGGTCAGTCACTCCAACCCCACTGGAACCTTTATCCACTGGTTCTGGTGCCCCCATCTCTCTTTCTGGTCATTTATTTCAAAGCCGTTGCATCCTCCAATTAGGGTGGCTTACCAGCACATTGCCCCAAAAGAGGAAATGCATCATCAACAACAAAAAGGACAAAAAATGATAACGGGTTTGCATAACATTTGCATGTGCTAATTTACAGGTATAGATGCATCACACACCACAGTGGAAATCCGTGGCCAGGTGAGCTGTGTGCTTGTTCCACCTGCTGTCCAGGTGCTAACTGTTGACAAGCGACCCCAAGGCCTTCTTTTGGTTCTTGATCTTTAAACCAGAACTGGACTGAACAACCCTTCAAACGGAGGACTGTCTTGACTTCTAATTCTAATTAGACCCATTCTAATACCTTCTGTGAGGACCTGACCCAAGGCCAGTAGGGCATTAGTTGTGTCCAGGCCTGATGCCAAGCCTCATGCTGTTGATGTAGCCTGTTTTAGGTTGAGTGCCTGCCACTCCTGCAGCTGCTGGCAGGGAGGAGGATGGTCATGCCTGCTCTACTGGGTAATAGCAGCGACTTTCAAAGCCAAGGCACTGTGGGTAGTGGTGGGCGATCTGCCCACCACCCGACTCGTTGGACGCTTGGCAAGTGCTGCCATTGCACCCGCCGAGCTGGGCCAAAAGTGAGAACCAGCCGAGCCGGGGAAGTGACCTCTGGGTTCCCGACAGAGTGTTTTTTTACGTAGAAAATGGTGTTGTAAGGTACGTTAAAAACAGCTGCAATTTGTGTAACTTGCGCAAATTGCGGCCGTTTTTAATGCATCTTACGCTATTGTCTACGTAAAAAAGTGCTCCTCTGGTAACCCGGAAGGTGCTTCCCCGACTCAGCCCGGAGAACGCGAGTCGAGCCGGGGAAACAGGTAGGAGGGACAGAGTTCAGGGGGTCGAGCCCTGCAAGTTCGCCAGACTTCCACCCCTGAACAAAACCCTCCCACATCCCCTAATTGTGGGTGCTTTGTATAAGTGTGGCAGCGTCAGGAGGAATCCTTAGGCAATTGTTGAGAGCCCAGCACTGCTGCTGCTGCTACGCTGGGCTCTCTTTTCTGGTGATCCCCTGATAAATGCTGGACAGCAGCCATTGTAACTGCACACAATGGCCAGAGCAGTTACATCACTCCCCAGGGCATTGTGGGCAACCAGGATGGTGGCTGCCTGGCATTCATTGGAGGCTTGCCTCTTGTGTTTCCCCTTCTCAGTGGCAAGCTCGCCCACCTGTCCAGCAGGAGGAAGATAAGGGGCTGCCCACTAAGATGTTCCCACAGCAACATAAGGGCCCCAGGCTGAGGGCCCCGTTTAACCCGGAGCCGCCCCTGGCTCTGGTGCAGTGTGGTAGAGTACCCGTGGATGGAACTCAAGATAAATATGGATTTCATGCTGTGCCAAATAGTGTGGTTCAGTTTTGGACTAAGAGAGTGATTTCAGTGGGGTAGAAATTGTCCCTGACAACCAGTTTGTGCATTGGTTATCCTAGCTGCTACTGCTTCGGCACCAGTTTCCTCCAAGCACTGTGCTCCGATTACTCCTTTCTGTATTGCTCACATCATAGTTTTGATGCAGATATAGTTACGGAGTTGGGGACATATATTCCCATCTATCATGCTGATGGAAATGAACCCTAACCTGTCCACACCTTGTAGGATAAAGGGGGCAGCATCCGATGCATCCGCTCTGGATGTGCATCACAATGCAGACATGATTCCCTCTCCAGCAAGGGAATATCCCCACCGATGCTTGGGTTTCATGCATCTCTCTGGCTGGAGCAGGGCATGCTTGCCTTCTAAAGCCTTTATTATCCCCATAGCTCTCTTCTGAATCCTTTCCAGCTTGTCAATATTTTTCTTGAGCTGTGATCCAGAATGGGATGCAGTTCTCCAGGTGAGATCTTCCTAGCAATGAGCAAACTGATACTGCTGCTTCTTCAGTTTTGTAACTCTGAAAGAAATAATACAGCAAGCTGTCTCACTGTATCACACACTCTAGAGGTATAATGCACAGCCTCTCAGCAGTGGCTCAGTTCTGCCTCTCGAGTGTGGCTGTTATAACCTCCCACTGTACTGCACTCCTAAATGGCTCTATGGAGATGATCTATTAAAGAATAACAATAAAGCTTAAATGTTTGAATAACCTTTGAAATTATTGACAAATTGGCCCCAGCGGAATGCTTGGGAGCCTAGTGCAGAACTAGAGATCAATGGTGATGCTGTGGAGACAGGATTCAGATGGCAGCAAGCAGGAACATGTGTGTTGTCCAATCTTAGCTTCGAACATGGTACCAGGAATTAGGGCAAACGCACTAGAATGGTACATTCAGTTTGCTTCACGTGATCAAGCAGATCAGGTTCTATCCCAGCTAGGGCTGGGTTTCTCTTCATATTTTGAAAAGCTTGTATGAACTTGAGAGCAGGTTTCTTTTTTAAAGTTACTTCATCAAGTTTAATTGATGTCATGATACTGTTATGAATTGATCTGAATCCCCTTCCATTGTCCAAGAGTATCTACTTTGCCTTAGACAGTTCTTCAATAGCAGAGTATTGGTGATCTTCAGCTTTCCAGAGGTTTTGTTTTATTTATTTTATTTTCATTAAAATGAGTTTTAAAGAAAACCCCGAGGAGCTGGATTTTGCAGGGGGTTCAGTGCTGATGCCATGTTGTGAACTCTGAGACACAAGGAGAAGGCAATTCTGACACCTGATTTAAAAGTTCCCAGAAGTAACACACTCTTTCCAAGTCTTGGTTTCCAAAACTGGACCCTGTTCAGACATACGACCTCCATACAGCCACCAAAAAACAGAACACAGGTGTGGCCCAAAGATTTTTTTTGACACCTGAGCCATAAAATCCATATGGTACCTTTCATGGTAACAATATAATAATTATAAACTTAATAACTGACAACACACTGCTCTTTAATGGCACTTCAAAATCTATTATGTGGTACATTATGCCACTTGAGGCTTGCTGCTTCACCCTACAAAATGGTAAAGCCAACCCTGCTGGGATAGAAGTCAAGCATTTTCATTCCTAAATCTTTGAGCAGATAATCTGTGATTGGCCAGTATGGTGTAATGGTTAGCATACTGGACGTAGGCCACAGAGAACCTGGGTTCATATCCCTGCTCAACTACAAAGCTTATTGGGACATGTTGAGCCAGACACTCAGCCTAACCTACCTCACATGATTATTGTGAGAATAGAAGGTGGGAAGGACCATGCATGTACACAATCCTGAGTTCCTTAAGGGAAAGGGACTTGGGCATTCTAAGGGTCAAACTACACATTACATTAATTGTGTAACATGTGGCTGAGGATAAACTTTATAAAAACTTTGGAGTAAGTGGTCGCTGCCCTAATTTTGATTAGGACCACTGCAGACCAGAAGGGGAAGATTACACTTCCCAACTCTTTCCCCCCTCAAACTCCCCATGGGGAGGAGTTAAAAAAAGAGAGAGAAAATCCATTGATGCCAATAGATAATTTTTCTTTCTTTTTTAGTGTCTACAAAAAAGAGGTTTAATCTTCCCCCTCCCAGTGCATGGTGTTCCCAGTCTCACTTGGGGCCATTCTAGAGTAAAAAAATAAGGTTATCCTCAGCTTGGGACATGTGTGCAAGCAAATCTCGAGTTTGTCAAAGTTCTCCAAATTCCACATCGAGGCTTGTTTTGTCTTATTTATTTATTTTATTACTGTACCGCTCAATATCTGAAGCTCTCTGGGTGGTTTACAACAATCAATTAAAAGTACAATAAAGCACAATATAAAATATATACAATAAAAAACATTATAAAAATTAAAACTAATTTTTTTAAAAGTCACAAATGACTAAAAAGAAGTCAATACAACACAACCTCTAAAAGAATTAACCACCCCACCATGTACTATTTTAGTTGTTAAAAGCCTCAACGTAGAGGGCAGTCTTAACCTGGTGCCAAAAATATACTGTAGGGTTGGTGCCAGGGGGGCCTCAAGGGGGGAGCTTGTTTCACAGTTGGGGGGCTACCACAGAAAAGGCTCTCTCCCTTGTTGCCGCCCTCTGAGCCTCCCTCGGAGGTGGCAGTCGGAGGATGGACCCAGATGTTGAATGTAGTGTCCAGGTAGATTGTGGTTGGGAGAGCCGTTCCATCAAGTATTGCGGTCCAAAGTGGTGTAGGGCTTTATAGGTTTAGACCAGCACCTTGAATCAGGTTCGGAAGCATACAGGCAGCCAGTGCAAATGGGCCAGAACAGGTGTAATATGTTTGGATCTTTTGGTCCCAGTGATTAGTCTGGCTGCTGCGTTTTGCACAAGCTGCAGCTTCTGAACAGTCTTCAAGGGCAGCCCCATGTAGAGTGCATTGCAGTAGTCTAACTTTGAGATTACCAGAGCATGGATTACTGAAACCAGGCTATCCCTGTCCAGATAGGGGTGTAGCTGGGCAACCAGGCAAAAATGGTAGAAGGCACTCCGTGCCACTGAGGCAACCTGAGCCTCAAGTGACAAAGATGACAAGGTATTGTGTCCTTGCCAGATTGCAATCTTTGTTTTTCTCTTTTTGCATGAAAATTTGTAGGTATTTTGTGCACATTTTTCCAAATGTACACATCGATTTCTAATCAATACCATTAAGGGTGCCTTGCCCAAGGTTCCTCAAAGACCTGGAGCCAGCACAGTGCAGCGCAATCCTAGCCATGTTTACTCTGAAGTAAGTCTATTGAGACCAATGGCACTTAGCCCCAGCTAACAGGAAGTAGGACTGCAGCCTTGGTCCTGACTAACTTTAGTTGGATCTAGACCCGTTTCTCCACTTCTTCATCTGTAAAATGGGAGTTATAACTGAGAATCTAACCTCACTTCTTTATGGTGAGAGTGAATGAAATAAACATTGTGGTTGCAATTGTTTTTGTGCTGTGGAAGTGTGCTACAGATGAGTGAAATAATTTTTGTCTAGATAAATATCTCACAAACACAGCAACAGTATATGGGAATTGTACGTTCCATTTGTTATTAAGAGTAATATATGAAGAGTGAAAGGCCGACAGTTAATTTTTATCTAATGGCAGAACTTTGTCTCTCTACTATGTTACCCCTCCTTGCTGAGCACATCTTTGGAAAGGTCAGCTCATGGAATGATCTGAGAATCTCTTCCACGTTCCCTGTTCTGTATAAGGCTCCTGACCTTTCAGTGATCCTAATTTCTTTCTTTCCTTTTTCCTTCTTCCAGTCATGCCTATTATTTATTGAAGATGAATGGGTCTTATATTTGTTAATAATAGTTTCTTTTAAAAAAAGAAGAAGAAGAAGAAGAAGAAGAAGAAGAAGAAGAAGAAGAAGTCAAAAGAAAAGACACTGATGATGCAACTTAAAATTCGGGCTCCTTTGATATTTCCCAAGTTAAATTATCTCCACAGAATAATCCCAACTCGAATCAAGTGTGCCATTTTAAGAGAGGGGAGGCACTGATTCATTCACGCTTATATCCTGCAAGATGGGGTCCCAGGCAGGGAAGGCTGGTGACTCCTATGTCAGTGGGGCTCCTTATCCAGTACATCTTTGTGTTTGAGCTTTATAGGAGTTATCCATGGTGCTGATCTCCACCCCCAAAATAGGTTCGCCACCATGGAGCACCATGGGCAGCTCCTATAAAGCTCAGAATAAGAGGCGCGATGGACAAGCAGTCTCACTGACACAGGAGGAGTCACCTGGCCTCCCATGGTTCCAGGTTGCATGGCAGTCTGCCCTCCCTCCCTGCAGAGGTTAGCAGCACTACACACAGACACCAAGGGGAGGGGCTACTTGATGTGTATGGCATCAGGGGGGGAGCTACTCAGTATGGCCCCACTGTCCACTCATGTGCTCAGCTCACTACCAAATGTAACACCAGAATACAGTGGTGTAGTGGTAAATTGTGAAGTGCAGGTGCTCATCATGGCAATCCCGACAGCCACAACCCTAAGAGAGTTTAAAAAAAAAAAGTAGAGGTAGGAAAGGCAGGAAAGAGGTAGGAGATGCGCATGAGAAATAATGGCTTCTCTGAGGTTCACCTAGTTAGTTCATTAGTTCCTAGATCCATCATTGTCGCTGGACTCCCAAGTGACTGTGGCGGCTCGGAGTGCCTTTTATCGTCTTCGATTGGTTCGCCAGCTATGGCCTCTCCTGCACAGGGATAGCTTGGCCACAGTGATACAGGCACTAGCAATCTCAAGACTGGATTACTGCAATGCGCTCTCTGTGGGGCTGCCCTTAAGGCTGCTCCAGAAGCTGGAGCTAGTGCAGAATGCAGCAGCTCGGCTGTGGTCAGGAGCTGCCCCTTTTCAGCATGCAACTCCTTTGCTGAAGGAACTGCACTGGCTTCCTATTCGCTACCGGGTCAGATTTAAGGTTCTGGTACTTGCGTACAAAGCCCAAAACAACTTGGGACCAGGTTACCTGAGAGAGCACCTCCTCACATACCAACCTGCCCGGTCACCTAGGTCATCAGATGGCATGCTCCTGGTGATTCCTCATGGACCTTTGGCCCGCTTGGAGTCCTCCAGGAGAAGAGCCTTCAGTGCGGCAGCTCCATTTCTGCAGAACTCCCTACCTCTGGAGATCAGGCAGGCATGTGTTGCTTTTGGCACCTGTTGAAGAGCTCCTTGTTCCAGGAAGCCTTCTCTGCTGTCCAACCACCATTTTAATGTTACCTTGCTTTCAATGCATTGTTTTTGTTTCTTTTATCAGTTTTGAACTTTTTATTGTTCACCGCTTTGGAATCTACTTAAATATGGAGTTGTATACAAATACTGTAAAGAAATAAAGAAATAAATAAGAATTTGAATCCCCCAATTTAACACCAAATGCTATTTGCTAAACCTCATGCGCGCGCGCACACACACACACACACACCAGTTCTATTTCTGTTTTCTGTGTGCGATGTGGCAGCAGAAGGAGACTGACTTTCCCCCCCCAAAAGCATCCAGCAAAACTATGTCTGAGTGTTTTGCATTCATGCCTCTAGACCCAAGTTCATTGGATCACTGCAACTCTGGAATTGCTAGACTCCTTGATGCATGTGTCTGGCCATCTATAGAGATCTGAAGTTGTTTTTTTTCTTGGGAGTCCCTGGATTTGGTGTGCCACAGCATGCAAGAGCAAACATTTCGAGATCTTTTCTTGAGCTCCTCATAGCCAGAGAATGATCAGTTGGCCATTGTGTCTATATTTTTGATGATAATGATTTAAGACCTAGATATGGGAGAAGTGCTCCAAAGGAGAGATATTAAAAAGAGAGAGAGATAAACAACAGAAGTGATGGCAACATAAAACTGGGTATGGATCTGTTCTTTCAAGTAAATAACATTTTCTACAGCCTCTATTTCCTGTAGCAACATTTGTGACATAAACGTTGCTGCCATAGTAACAAGAGGGGGAGGGGGCTCTCATTGGTAAAAGTGCATTTTTCCCCCCATGAGAAAGACTCAAGGTTCAATCCTGGACATCCCGAGTGAAGGGATTTCAGAAACCAAGGCTGGGAAGATGGCCCCTTACTGAGATCCTGGTGATCTGGGTTCAAGACCACCTTCATCAAACAGGCCATTGAAGTAAAACAGCTCCACACGACGTCTGTAGCCCTGGTTTATAACAGGGGTGGGCAGACTCCAGTGTTGTAGGATCTACTTCATTTTTTAACTAGAACCCGGAGTCAGGTGAAAAAGGCATACATGTAGAATTAAAGAACCCTGAAGCCCAGAAATTTGTTCTGGGTACCAGAACTGAACTGAGCTCACTGTCCTTCTACACAAAAATCAATTCCTGCTTACCCGCTCCTTGCAGTTTTGCGTAGGGATGAGAGAAAAAATTGTTTCAGTTCATTTTTTATATAAATTCGCCAAAATCCACAAATTTCTTCTTATTCAGGACAGTAAGAATTTTAGGTTTTAATAACTCTAATGTGGGAGAAACCAAAACTGACAGATTTGTCACAAGAACACAGGAAGCTGCCTTATACTGAGTCAGAGACCATTGGTTCATCCAGCCCGTATTGTCGACACAGACTGGCAATGGCTCTCCAGGGTTTCAGGCAGATGTTTTTCTCCTGCCCTACCTGGAGATGCCAGGGATCGAACCTGGGACCTTCTGCTCGCAAAGCAAGTGTTCTACCACTGAGCCACAGCCATTCCCTTTCCATCTGGGCCCAGGGCTTTGAGCACTTAGCTCTTTAAAAACTTGGTTTAAATCCCTGTGTATTCAAACATCTTAGTGTTTAATTAGTGTTGCCACCTCTCTATTTTCCTTTTCCCCCTTCTTTCTTTTGACAGGCTCCTCATCTTTAACAGCTATATGGCAGGCAGGTACATCATGGTCCTCTCTATGCTGAGAATAGCTGTACCTTTTGAATTTGGCCAGTGCAGATGGGTGAGAATTTCATCTCAGTTCATTTTTATAAGAATTTACCAGAATTCAAATCTCCTTCTTATTTGTCGTGGAAAGAACTTGAGATTTTTTTAAAAATAAATGAATGTAGTGACTGGGTTCAGACAACATGATAGTCCACACTCAAGGGTTGAGTGTGGGTTGTTGTTGAACCGCAGGTTGTTGTTGAACCATGGGTTAATGTGTTATCTGAACCCAGCTATGCTAAGAAACCATGGCTTGTTAACCATGAATAACCCATGAAGAGAACCCATGGTTTGTTGTTGAGTTGTGAACTGTGGTTTTTCACTATGGTTTGTTATCTCATCTGGGTTTAGACAGCACAATAACCTAACTTTCTACAACAACCCACAGTTCAATGACAACTCACACTCAACCCATACTCAACCCTTGAGTGTGGGTTATCATGTTGTCTGAACCTGGTTGGTGAAACAGACAGATTCACCCATTCCTACATTTCATTTGGGGGGAAGGGGGGAGAGTCTTTTTGTTGTTGCCATTCTTAAACAATTGTGAGTCAAAAATCCTTGCTGGCCCACTTCAAATCACCCAGAGGAGATCCCTATCTATCCTCTGCGGCTCTGCCCATCACTGGTTCATATCAACTGATGGTGAGGGTGCTGCTGTGAAGGCAATCTGCACAGATGCCTTTTATCTTGGGAAACTACTGGCACAAACAATCTTCCATGTGAAGTATGGCCATTTTATAGCCATACCAACAGTTTTTCAGGACATTTCATAATTTGAGTGACACAGTTCACTAAAGCTGTACTCCCACCCTAAATCAGGTGACCTGATTTTAAAATGGAAAAGATATCTTTGAGGATGTACCAAGTGACTCCATTCCCTATTGAATAAATAAAACCACACATAATAATCCAGGATCCAAAGAAACATTATGCATGTCATGTGGAATATTGTGCTGGGTATTTGGGTCTCATTTGTCATTTTATTTATTCCATTTGTTTATCTCATTGCTGTACAGCCCAATAGCTGAAGCTCTGTGGGTGGTTCACAATTTTGGCTGCAATCCTCACCAATGACCAAGATACAAATAGCTATTTGTTTTTAAAAGACTGGTGAGACGAAAAGTTAGATTTGTTCATGAGAACCTTCTGCAGGTGGGCCAAGTGAGGTGCTTCTGGTAGTGGAAGAGGGAGACGACTAGATACAAACGAACTGCAAGTGCTGTCCCTGCCAAATAGAAACAAATTCACTGCATCAAGGAAGGCCTCAAACGTGTTGGGCAGTGAGAATGTAATAATCTATGCTTGCCACATATTTAGTGCCCTGGTTTGATGATGGGGGTGAGGGAAATGCTTACGTCCTGGAGGATTTTGCAAATGAAACTGGACAGTGTGTGTGTGTGTGTGTGTGAGCGAGAGAGACACATCCAAAGATGGCTCTTAAGCAGGATGTTTAGCCCACTTCGTGTGTGTGTGCAGGGGAACCGAAACAAAATGGCCCCTGCTGCAAGATCCATTCCCTAAGCTCAACACCTTCTTTTGCCAGAGGAACTCCCTCTGCTGCTCTTGCATGACTGGATTAGAAATAGTTAACAGTTAATCTGGGACGTTGCTGTTGCAATCTGGCCCTTTCATCTAGCTGAAGCAGAAATTAAAACGGCTTCTTTCCCCCCTCAAGTATCCAAGCCGTTCCTCCGAGCACCCCCGCTGAACTTTTCCCCTTGTGGTCTCTCCCTACCATTCCCCCCCACTTATTGACATTCCAGCCCTTGAAACAAGGTCTCCAGCCTCTCCACTCCTTTTTCTCATTTCAAGATCTTGTTTTGGGAGAGCAGTAACACCTGTCCACTGATCGCCTGCCAGTCTGCATCTGTGCCCAGCTGACAAGGCTGTCTGCTTTGACTAATGATGTGATTGATGGACAAAATAAGGAAGAACACACAAAAAAACATTTCTGTCTGGTCTGGTGTGTCAGCAAGCCTTCATCAAGTGGCTGCTGAAGGTATATTTTGCTGCATGCCTCATTACACAGTAATGGCATTCCCAGGCAAAGCTGTTTCTTTTCATGACACAAGACAGCAGGCAGCTTTATGGACTCTGGGCCTACCGCGCCTGGAGGAGAGAGGCACTAAAGAGTGGTCATTTCCAAAAACGCCTCAAGTTGCTTTTTTGTTGTCATGAATTTAATATGAATCAACACAATATGAAATGAGCATGAGGAATTTTAGTGACTAGTCATTTTTTAAGGCTGCTGTCTCAACAGCCATCAAGGAGAAAGAAGGGGGGGGGAGGGAAAAAAACAACATTTTCTTCTACCAAACCTGTTTCAAAAAGAAGTCATCTGTCAATTTTATTACATTAAAAAAAAGTACACAGAGGCATATAGTCCAAGCAAATGGCTGCTTTGCTGCTAAACATGGGGAAGATTTGAAGGAGGGGAGGGGAAATGAAAGGAAGATCTAAGTAACGGGCAAGCAGGTAGAAGGCTATATTTACCATAACAAGTTTGATTCAATTGGGCATCTTTATAGAAAGTATGGTTGCATATATGGGCTATGATTCAGAGATCCATGCAGATAGCATGTTGCCCCAAGAGCTCATGGTGAGGTGGATTTCTTCAGCCTTGCCAAGGGGAGACCCAAACAGTGGCTAAATAATGTTCAGATAAACACATTTATTTATGTATTTATTTATTTATTTATTTATTACGTTTCTATACTGCCCAATTGCCAAAGCTCTCTGGGCGGTTCACAACAATTAATTTTAATTCCTATTGTAATAGACTGGACTGACATAGCGCAATCTTATTCATGTTTCCTTGCCAGTAAGTTCCACTGAGTTCAGTAAAGCTTTCTCTCAGATAAGTGTGCATAGGATTGCAGCCTTAACCACACTTAATGGTGTGCCATGGTGAGTCCATTTCCCCCCCGCATTATTTATTTTTATCATTACATTGATATCCCCCCTTTTTTTTCCCTCTTGCAAGGAATCCAAGGTGGCTTACATGGTCCTCCTCTTCTCCATTTTATCCTCACAACAACCCTTTGGGGTAGGTTAGGCTGAGAGTCAGTGCCTGGTCCAAAGTCACCCAGGGAGCTCCATGGCTGAGTGGGGACTAGAAACTGGGCCTCCCGAGTCGTAGTCCAACACTCTAACTACCTCACCACACTGGCTCTCAATAATTATAGTATATGATACTTATATTATTATATGATACTTAGAATCATAGAATCAAAGAAAAGTAGAGTTGGAAGGGGGTGGGGCCTACAAGGCCATCGAGTCCAACCCCCTGCTCAATGCAGGAATCCAGGTCAAAGCATCCCTGACAGATGGCCGTCCAGCTGCACCTTGAATGCCTCCAGACTGGGAGAGCCCACCACCTCCCTAGGTAGTTGATTCCATTGTCTTATTGCTCTGACAGTCAGGAAATTTTTCCTGATGTTTAGGTGGAATCTAGGTTCCTGTAACTTGAGCCCATTATTCCGTGTCCTGCAAACTGGGATGATCGAGAAGAGATCCTGGCCCTCCTCTGTGTGACATCCCTTCAAGTACATATTATTATATGATAATTATATTATCCTCAATAGTATGATGTAATTAGGTCATGGATACTGATATTAGCCCATTGGGAAAGACCATGATAGTCCATTGGGAAAGGCAATGAACCAAAATATCTTACACCTACAGGAATTTTCACATGGCTGAAATGGTGGTGAATGAGTGGTTCCAAAACTCCACAAGTTTCGTGTTCCATTTGTTCAACAAACATCCGCGTTATGATGACAACTGATCCCACAGAGAACAGCATGAAAATCATCTGGAGCCTGCTTAATGGGAGGTTGCACGGCATTTTAGAGAATTTATATGGCACCAAATTAGGAGCACATCCAGCCATTCCGGAGCTGACTTTGTTGTGTGAATGCAGCATCCTTTCATTCACTAATCTTGGACTAAAATTATAATATGTCTATGGCCAGATCATTCCCCCGGGTGATGTTTGTTTTCCATAGAATGGATTGCCGCTCACACATGACAGTCATTTTAAGCTTCAGCACATGTCATAGGCAGAATCTTTGCTATATAGGCAAGCAATGTTTGCATCTGACAAAAGACTCATGAGAGCCGGTGTGTAGTGGTTAGAACAGTATTCTCCAAGCTTGGGTCCCCAGATGTTTTTGGCCTACAACTCCCAGCATGCCCCAGCCAGCTGCGCTGGATGGGGCATGCTGGGAGTTGTAGGCCAAAAACATCTGGGGACCAGGACCGGTGCAGGGCAGTTTGGCGCCCTAGGCTGGCTTATATTTAGCGCCCCCCCTCTCATGCGGGGGGGGAGGGCTCCGGAGCAAAGCAGCTGGGAAATGCCTGCTTTCCCAGCGCCCCCCCCACCTCCTCCAGCAGCCGCTTTCCCCGCTGCCTACCGGTCACCACTGCCGCCGCCGCGCACGCTCCTGACCCGACCCGGCCTAGCTCCAGGCGCAGAGGAAAGCCGAGTGCGACCGCGAGCCCGCCCGGCGCCCACAATCCCCCCTGCACAGACCTGGTGGTTGCGGACCGGTGCCTTTGTCGGCGAAGCGGCCAGGTGGGGCAGGAGCACGGCGGCGGCGACGAAGGAATGCAGCATTTCTGCGCCCTCTTCCGACACGCGCCCTAGGCAGCCGCCTCGGTCTTCCTAGCAGTAGCGCTGGCCCTGCTGGGGACCCAAGCTTGGAGAACACTGGGTTAGAATGCTGGACTGGAACTAAGGGTGGGCAATCCAATCTGCCGGAAGCTGACCCACCTCCAGCTCGGTGGACACTGCTGCTGCGCCTGCCAAGCCTGGCCGAAAACTGGCATGCACTGCGCTGCTCGCCAGACTTCTAAGTTCCCAGCGGCCCACTATTTATGTAGAAAATGCCTTATGATAAGTCAAAAGCAGCCGCAATAGGCACAAGTTGCATAAATTGCGGCCACTTTGGGTGTATCTTAAGGCATTTTCTACGTAAACAATGGCCTACCAGGAACCCAGAAGTTGCTTCCGCAGCTTGACTCAGGAGAACGCGAGTCAACACTGGGGAAGAGGTAAGTGGGGTGGAGTTTCGGGGGGGTTGTGCCTGGCTAGTCCACCGGATTTCCACCCCCTGAATGAAATCCTTACACATCCCTAACTGGGACTCAGGAGCTCCAGGTTCTAGTCCCCGCTTGGCCATGAAGCTCACTGGGTGACTTTGGGCCAGTCACTGCGTCTCAGCCTAACCTACCTCACAGGGTTGTGAGAATAAAATGGAGAGGAGGAAGAGGAGGATTATGCTAGCCGCCCTGGGTTTCTCACAGGAAAAATGGTGGGATATGAATATAATTAAATAAAGAAATAAATGATAAGCTTGGTAAACTCTTGGTAACCACAGTACGAACTGATCATGTGTGAATCCATCTGAAGCGTTGTTTAGCTGAAAGAGTACCCCACGGTGTGGTGAAGGCTGCCAGATTACATGGCTGTTAAAAGGACTAGACTAGTTCACAGAGGATTACCATTCGGGTGACCTGAAATAGCACTCCCTCATTCACCATCCGCAAGTGCAGGTAGAAAATTGGGAAGTGTTATTTCATGTTGTTGTTGTCGTTTTCAAGGGTGTGTGTGTGTGAGCTTCCATGCACGCCCACATCCCCTCCCTGATTTAACCCTGACATGAGCGGGCTGAACACCTGCACAGGCAAGTGACTCCGTCATTTCCAGTTTGTGACCTTGTAAACATACATTTCACTGTGCCTAATATCACACATTTTTAAAAATCACTTTTCATAAGTTTGACTTCTCTAGTATTCCATTATGAAATTAACTGTAACCGGACATATTGATTTCTTATGAGACATAATCATTTAAAGTTCTTCACCCTCAAATATTCACACACCCCTCCCCCCGCATTCGTCTATTAAGTCTTTTGCCATGGGTGATTGTGAATAATACATAATTGTAATGAGTCATGATTAGACAAGGAACCTGCTGTATGTAATAAATACTACACAATAAATTAGAAAATGTATATGAGTCCTTTACTCCCACTTAATGCAGGAGGAATGTAAATTCTTGTTATGACAAATGTAAGAGATAATCTTTTAAAGTGCATTTCATTTACTCTAATAGTAAGAGCCACTTTATCGATGCCTAAGAGTATGGAAGGGGGGGTGGAATGAATGAATATGGCATAATTTAAAGCAAATAAATAGCATGATTAAATTCAAGCATGGTGCTGCTTACTTACAGACACAATCCTGTTATCCCTACATGTGAGTTAAAAAGAGTAATAACAATAATAATGGAAATACCATTTCTGATTTATGAATAAAAGGCTCCCCACGTAGATATGAATAAGTAATGGAAGTTGTTAAAGGCTGTTAACCTTCCCTCTTGGCTCCAGATACCTTGTGAAGGCAATTCCTGAACCAAGGGGGAGGGGAAAAGCTTGAGGATGTTGACGGGAGAGGGGGGCACAGAAGAGGAAATTTCTTGATTGAAAAGTTTCAGCAAAGTAATTATTTTTCTCCCAACTGCAGCCGGGGCATTAAGTATCACAAAATGATCATGCAGCTGCAGATATGCAGTCAAGTTCTCTGCTGAGAGCTCAGCACAGCTGTGAGCAGGGGAGGACAGTAGGTTTCCAGGCTCTGCCAATCTACAAGTCAACCACACGGCCAAGGTCTCCCTTGCCTCCCTTTGCTCTTCCTTCTTGCATTATTCACCTGAAAACCACAAGAATGCCGCAGGTTTGCTATAAATCACAATTCAGTGGGGTTTATGTTGTCTTGCCTCATTTTTATTTTATTTTTTGGTAAAAAAGCAAAGACTGGTTGTGTCAGTACGGTTTGATGCTACATCCATCTCAGAAGCTAAGTTGGTACGCTGCATTTCTTGGAGAAAGGGCAGGATAAAATTTAACATAAATGTATGTGCAGGTGTTTTTTTAAACATGTATTTGTATGAGTGATTTGGAAATTGCAAAGACACTGAGAGAACTGGTGCGTACACCTGAACAGCCCGCTCTTGTCTGATCCTGGAAGCTAAGCACGGTCAGGTTAGTACTTGGATGGGTGACCACCTTGGAATACCAGGTGCTGTAGGAAGGGACCATAGCTCAGTGTGATAGAGCACATGCTTTGCATGCAGAAGTTCCCCCGGGTTCGATCCCCGGGCCTCTCCAGGTAGGGCTAGGAAGAAATCCTGTCTGAAACGAAGGAGATCCATTGCCCGTCAGTGTGTTGGCAATACTGGGCTAGATGGACCAATGGTTTGACTCAGTGTAAGGCAGCTTCCTATGTTCCTAACTAAAATAAAACAGAAAGAAAAGAAAATGGTGAAATTAAAATACAGTGGGCTGGTTTGCATGATCACATGGTGCTTCACAAGTCACTGTGGCTTGTGAACCACCCTGCGTGTGCTGGCCGCATGCTGGTTGGATTTGCAAAATTAGCCTTGTGGCTTCTCATGTCATGTGAATCTGGTGAGCTTCTCATGTCATGTGAACCTGGTGAACCTTGTTGGGGTGGGTAACAAACCACCCCAAACCCGCGAGCCATTGTAGGGTTTTCATGCAAAGCATACTAGGCTTTTCTGACTCCTTTAAAATCAGGGGATCTCATGCTTCTGAGATCTTTCTGTACTGCTTGCAAACTGTAATCCTTTTGGAACAGGCTACTGAAAGATTCTGCTGATTTACACAAAACACGGGCAGCAGAATTCAGGATGGTCAAGCACCACTACTGTAAATGCTGGTGCTTGGATCCAAGCAAAGCAGGCACCAGGTGATAAAATATGGAGAGAGGTTTCCACAGATAGGACCCCTAACACAGAGAAGACCCCCCCCCCCTGGTAGCCACCTGCCTTATCTCCAAATGAGGAGGCATCCAGACATGAGTCTTCAATGCAGGACTGATTGATTGATTGCATTTCTATACTGCCCAATAGCCAAAGCCCTCTGGGCGGTTCACAATGATTTAGAATGACATTTAGAATGAGGCAGTGTGTATATCAGCCCAGTACTTGGCTCCAAGTTTGAGGGGGCCCTCAGCAGAGTGTCCCTGGTGGGCTTACCTGGCTGCACTGGCTGAGTCAAGCTACACTTTTGATTTCCCACAGTGCCAGCAGAGCAACACTAGGTCAGGGGGATTGTGGGAAAATTAAGATGTGGCTCAATCCAGCTGCTACTCAGCAGGCTGGGTCTGGGGGGGGGGAGAAATAAGGGAGGGGAGAAGACAGAGCATGACTTGGCAGTGGGCCTTGGCAGGCAAAGCCAGTTCCCAGTAGATGTGCCAGAAGGATCATGTTTGCATTGCACCCGCCAGGGACCAAGCATAAGTACACAAGAAGAGCCCTGCTGGATCAGATCAAGGATCCATCTAGTCCAGCATTCTGTTTACACACAGTGGCCAACCAACTGCCCACGGGATCCCACAAGCAGGACATGAGTACAACAGCACCCTCCCGCCCACATTCCCCAGCGACTGGTGTACATAGGCATACTGCCTCTGATACTGAAGGTAACATATAGCCATCAGGAGTAGTAGCCTTCTCCTTCATGAATTTGTACAATCCCCTTAAAGCCCTCCAAGCTGGTGGCCATCACTACAGCTTATAGTAGCGAGTTTCATAGTTTAACTATGTGCCGTGTGAAGAAGAACTTCCTTTTATCTGTCCCAAATCTCCTGCCAATCAGCTTATGGGATGACCCCAGGTTCTAGTATTATGAGAGAGGGAGAAAAATGTCTCCCTATCCACTTCCTCCACGCCATGCATAATTTTATACACCTCTATCATGTCACCCCTCACTCGCCTTTCTTCTAAGCTGAACAATCCCAGCTGCTGTAACCTTTCCTTGTATGGAAGTTGCTCCAGCCCCTTGATCATTTCAGTTGCCCTGTTCTGCACAGCATCAGGGGACATGACTATACCCCCGTTACATCATTCAGCCTCAAGAGGGCTGGGTAGGGGGTCATCTACTCCCCCTCCATTCTGTTTCCCCACCCCTGTACTAGAATCTTCCAGGTGACTGACAGCAGTCAAAACTGACAACTATAAGCGTACATGAGCAGCTATCTCACCATGGCTGTTCCCAGTGCTTCCTTGCTCACTTACCCACCCACTTCTAGCAGAGCCAGGTTCCTTCTAACTACAGATGGGAGAGGTTATCCAGAGGTGTGGGCTGAGGTGTCATCAATATGCAGATGACACCAAGCTCTATCTCTCCTTTTCATCTAATCCAGGTGAGGCAGTGGCTGTTCTGAATCAGTGCCTGGGCACGGTAATGGACTGGATGAGGGCCAATGAGACTCAATCCAGATAAGACAGAGGTACTGTTGGTGGATGGTTTGTCTGCCCGGCTAAGTGATATTCAACCAGTTCTGGATGGGGTTGCACTCCCCCTGAAGGATCAGGTTCGTAGTTTGGGGGTGCTCTTGGATCCATGAGGCACAGGTGAACTCGGTGGCACGGAGCACCTTTTATCAGCTTAGGCTGATATACCAACTACGTCCTTATCTGGGCAGAGATAGCCTAGCTACAGTTATCCAATTGCTCTGGTAACCTCTCGTTTGGATTACTGCAATGCGTTATACGTGGGGCTGCCTTTGAAAATGGTCCGGAAACTTCAGCTGGTCGCCTGGTCCAAAATAGGGCAGTGAGATTGTTAACGGGGACTGGCCAACGTGAACATATTATGCCAGTGCTTGCTCATCTGCACTGGCTGCCCGTCTGTTTCCAGGCCCAATTCAAAGTGCTGGTACTAACATTCAAAGCCCTAAACGGCTTGGGGCCAGGGTATCTGAAGGATCGTCTCCTCCCATATGTACCTGCCCGGACACTAAGATCTGCATCAGCGGACCTTCTCCGAGAGCCCCTGCCAAAGGAAGTGAGGCAGGTGGCTACCAGGAGGAGGGCCTTTTCTGCTGTGGCACCCCGGTTGTGGAAAATGAGCTCCCCATAGAGGCTCGCCTGATGCCCACATTGTACTCTTTCCGGCGCTAGGTGAAGACCTTTTTATTCTCCCAGGCATTTTAATCTTTTTAATCATTTTAATCATCTTAATCATTTTTATCTGGTAGTTGCTGTAATTTGTAATTTTGTAAAGCTGTAATTTTACAGCTGTTGCTGTAATTTGAACTGCTGCTAGCCTTGCTGTTTGTTTTAATCTATGGTTTTAAATTTTATAGTTATATTATATTGCATTTTATGCTTTTAACTGTTGTAAACCGCCCAGAGAGCTTCGGCTATTGGGCGGGCGGCATAAAAATGTAATAAATAAATAAATAAATAAATCTGCCAGTTTTGCTTTCCCATGCATTCATTCCCCCCCGCCCCATAATCTCAGGTTCTTTCTGTCTCAAATATGAAGTAATGTGCAAATATTGCTAAATTCTGATCAAAAGCAAACTGGAATGAAATTCCCACCCATCTGCACCAGCCAAATTCAGCAGGTACAACTATTCCCAGCATTGAGAAGACCATGGTGTACCTGCCTGCCATATACAGATGTTAAAGGTGAGGAGTCTGTGAGAGGGAAAAAAAAGAGAGGTATGCCTATGTACACCACTGATGCAGTGTGATCCATACCGGAATGTTGACAATCCTATGACAGACACCTGCATATGCAGACATATATTTTCATAGCATCTCTTTCTCCTCCAGTCTGAATATTTTCTGTACCAAACCCCCACCCCCACTCCTTAACTCTGAAAATTTATCTAGTGGCTTCTTTCTGAGGCCTGCTAGGACAAATATATATATTTTCTTTTCATTTCGGACCTTTAAGAGTGATCATCGCATCCGTCTGTTTTAGAATGCACTAGACATGAATGTGGATGAAGGAAATTATTTGGAAAAGGCCACATACTTGTTCAGCTTCCTGGCAGGTTGTCTCCAGTATAGCGACTTGAGAAGCCACTGGGAAAAGAGGAAATTTTGCTGTGAGAATATCATTTTTATCAGCATGTTGCTTGGAGCCATGGCAAACAGGTTTGCAGTTTTGTTGTTGATGCTGGCACATGAACTGAAAGAGAGATCTAACCTTAGGTTATTTTCTTTAATCTCAGAGGAACCAATCACGCGTTAACGTGCCTATCCATATATATTGCAGGATACATTTTTTTCCTAATCAAATTTCTGTATCTTCCTTGATTTCAATTAATTTTCTTTTTTCTTCAGCCCTTCATATTTTGCTATCTCTGATGGCTCTTGCATCCTGCCCTGGCTTCTCCTTGTAAGCTCCATATGGATTAGAGCTTGTGATTCCAATGGATATATTTGCTTGTTTTCTCTCTGTTCCTGAGACAAATCCAACTTCTTAAGATCACAAATTGTTCACTTGGCTCTCTAATTGTAGTGTGTGATAATATATTTTTTTTAAAAAAATAGACCTGTATCTCTCCCCCCCGCCCGTATTATGACTTGTGTTGTACTTTTCTTTGAATGTTCAGTTCATACAAGAGTCATACAGATTTCCTAGAGGCTGGAGCAGATTTTGGGGGCACATGGGGGTCCAGGGGGGAGGGGGAATCACCCCCCATCCTGGGTCTGCTGATAGAATCAGCTCTGTCAGCAGAAAGACATGATTGGATACAAACCTATATAAGGTTTGAACCAGCTTATACTCGTACAGCACAATCCTATAACATGTTTGTTCTGAAGTAAGCCCCACTAAATTCCATAGGGCTTACCCCCAGGTAAGTATACATAGGATTGCATCTGACACCTAATGGCTAAGGTTGCCAGAGCAGCTTCCAGAGGAGATTTTCAGGCAGCACGGAAGACTATGCAGGAGGAGAGAGGGAGAAAGTCCCATTACATTAGTGGACTTCTGTTAGCGTTACATTGGATTTCACCTCTTGTCCAGAGACTCAGTTAAGAAACTCTAAGCAACACCACTCCATTTTAGCCTCAGCCCCCCTTCTTCAATCTAGGATGAAAAGACTGGCCTACCTTCCAGTGCAGTTCTATGAGATAACACACATGCATTTGTTTGGTTGGTTGTTCTATGTATATTCTGCCTTTCCTCCAAGAACCTCAAGGTGGTGTATGTGATTTTCCTGCTTTCCATTTTATCCTCACAACAACCCTGTGAGGACAGTTAGGTTGAGAATCCTCATGGCTGAGTGGGGACTAGAACCTGGGCCTCCCCAGTCCCAGCTCAGCCAGTACACCACACTGGCTACCAGTGTAAATGTAAAACACTTTGAATATTTCAACTGCACTATATTAATGGTTAATAGGGTTTCCATTCCTTTTTGTTAATCTAGTTCACTCTGTCCTGTATCTCACTCCTCCTAAATGCCAATGTAACTAGGAGATTTTCTCTCTATATATATTTTAAAAAGCAGGCCCTTTTCAGTGGTGGCTCCATCCCTATGTACCTCCTTCCCACAGGATGTGCAGTTAGCTATCTCGCTGGTGAGTTATAAATTGGCTATGAAAGTCTTGGCCTATTCTGCTGTTCCACTACTCTTTTCATTAAGCTGTTGTCCTCAAAGGTTTTTAAACTGCTATCATGTTTATGTAAAATGTTAGATCTGATTGGTTTTATTTTTCTGTTTTACATATTGAATTGGTTTTGATTTTCATTGTGAACCACTTTGAGGCTCTCAAAACCTGTCTACAAACACCTGAATAAATAAATAAATAAACAACATTCTGGAATTGGGTCATGCACAGTTTGCTGCAGCTTTCCCTTCCTTCCATTTGTTTGCCTGATTAAATAATTTTACACCACTTTGTGTCAAAGGATTTCAAGGCATTCGACAAAAATTAAAACAAGCAGCTAAAGAGTGACTGACAACAGTGCAAAATGCAATGGAGTGCAGTGGAGAAAAGCGCCACTAAAAGTCATAGAGTTTAAAATATGCAAGATGTTTTAAAATGCTTGGTTGAATAGTTTTGTTTTTCTCCTGATGCCTAAAATACAGTGCAGTTGGCAACAGACATACCTCCTTGGGGAGGACACTCCACAGTCAGTGCTCCCCTGCAGTACAAGCCTCCTCTGTTGTTGAAACAAGCCTCACATCTGATGGAGGTGGTATCTGGAGAAGAGCATTGGCCAATGATCTTAATGCGTCTCCCCCCACACACACACATACTCTGCATTAACAGTGTATATTCCTACATTGAAAAACCGAATTACTGTATGATGGTGGGTAGGGCTGTATGCAAAAGGGATGGACCAAAGGCAAAATGGTTGTGGCCCAAGGGAAAAGGGGAGGAGTCAAAATACAACCACCACCACCCTTAGCATATTGTAGTTTAATGCTTTTACTGCCAGTAACTAAGCCTTAGGAGAGGCATTTTGGCCTTTTAGAATGTGGGGGGGGGGGAACTGAACAAAAACTGGGAAATCAAGAAACGGTTAATGGTTGGGGAAAGGGGAGGGGCCAGGGGAAGGAGACGTGGACCTCTTGGGAACTACAGAGGGCTGGATTGGAACCCTTGAGCCTGAGGTTCCCCATCTCTGCTCTACAATCAACCATTTGTGAGGGTTCCCCTATATGTTTTCCCATTACAAATACTTGATAAGTCACTTGATGAGTCCCCAGACCGTTACAGATCTCCAGTGCTTTACAGATTTACATTAGAGGATGTAGTGATGGCCACCAATGTGGCAGGCTTTAAAAGGGGATTGGACAAATTCATGGAGGAGAAAGCTATCAATGGCTACTAGTTCTGATGGATATATGCTACTGGAGGCAGTTGCCTATGTAAACCAGTTGCTGGGGAATATGGGCGGGAGGGTGCTGTTGCACTCATGCCCTGCATGTGGGATCCTGTGGGCAGCTGGCTGGCCACTGTGTGAACAGAATGCTGGACTAGATGGACCCTTGGCCTGATCCAGCAGGGCTCTTCTTATGTTCTTATGTTCTTAGATCCACTGAAAACAAGTTGTCACTGGAATTTCTAACACTCGTGGGAATTGAAAGGTAGGCCCCTGTTTGTAACAGTATTTTTAGGAACTAGAGACATTTGCAGGAGTCATCCAAATTTCTAAGTCTAATAAGTAAGAAGAACGCCTAGCAAAATTTCCCCAGGGAGCTTTTCTCAAGCCCTGTGTGGATGATGAAGACTTTCACCATTCTTTTCTTTATTCATTTTGTTTTGCTGATCCAAGCAGGCAAAGTGGATCAAGCCCTCTGTAGGTATACAAGCATTGTCTTATTGAGTTCATAATTTACAAATGGGGCAGAGTCCTTCCCACAGAAATGGATGAATGTTTTTCCTTTAACTTCAGCTGAATTATGTCCTATACTCAAAAACACTATGCACTACGTCTTGTGCCCATCATAAATCATATACTGTAGAAAAGGAACAAGGCACATGAACAAATGCTATATAGCATATTGCAAAGCACAAGATTAAGTTCAATCTATAAATAGGGTCTGGGATGTCTGTTTTTTAAATAAAGGAAGAAAGATGGCATATTCAATGTTTTTAAAAGATGTGGGGGAGCCTGTGACCAGTTATATCTCTTATATTTCTGTTTGATTTTCAGCTATGTTAGAATTCTGGTTACTAATTAACCTTGATACCTAGAGGAAATTCATACAACCCATTCTGACCAATGGAGAAAGATGGGTTGGTGGCTCCATCCAAAGTTGTTGTGGCAAGCTCACTGTCTCCTTTTTCAATGGCGTGGCAATCTATGCATGATACAAGAAGTATACACATTGGATGTCCATTTGTATATACATGGTACCAAGCACCAAAACCCTTATATTCTGACATGGAGAATGCATGGTTTTGGGGTTGTCGTTTTTATTTATTTATTTATAAGCTTGTTATCCTCCCTGTTACTCTCCATGTGCAGGATGAGTTATATATTGTAAATATAAATACATTCAGACCTGAAGCTGCAATAAGAAAAAAAAATCCCATCTAGGTGAATTCAGACAACCATAACTTAAGCATGGACTGACAAGCACTCAAAAAGCCCTGCATGAATGCAGAACTGCTACTATCTAGGGCTGAGTCAACAGTTTTCTAGTGAATGTTATCAGCTCAAAATGGGGCCTGGGTGGGGAGGAATGAAATGTTTCACACACACATACATGTTCACACACACAGCAGTCATTTTTTCCCCACCCTATTTTGCCGCCTGCCTGTTTGTGGTCCTGGTGATGGCAGGAAGAGTGTTCCCTTCTTCTGCTGAGCGCTGTTTTTTTTCTTTTACCCCACAAAACGCCAGAGTGAAGGCAGGAAAGATTACCCTCACTCTGAATTGTACTCAGATGTCATCCTATAGCCAAATCCCATTGGCTATGTGGCACCACCATGATGAAGCCAGATCAGAGTGAGGGCAATCCTTCCTACCCTCTCTCTGGGGCCTTATTGATAAAAGAAAGAAAGAAAAATGGCAATAAATGTGATGAACCATTTGCCCCTCTTCACAGGGCTCTCCTTTCAGAAATTGGGGTGGGGTGAGATATTAACTGCTAACGAGGAAGCGGGAGGTAGCCACATCAGTTCAGCTCCACTGTTATTATTAAGCAAGGTTCATTCTGCTTCTTGGTAGTCCTGCCTGAGAGTCCATTGCTGCTGCTGCAGCTGGTGTTTGTTTTCTAACATTATCTATTTATATGGGTATCTTTATCACAGTAACTTCCCCCTTCCTTTGGAGAAGGATGGCTACAGTCACAGGTCAGCTAGGGAAGCAGCCAGATACAATTTGCACTCCCTCGTGTTGCCCCGCCCTTCACCCTTCACTCTCATACAGATGAGATAGTTCATCTCTTCTTTTAGTGACTGTACTTTTGAAAGATCTCATCACTCAAGTAATTCCATGGAGGGCTGTCTTTAAAAACAAAACAGAAGAAGAAGAAGAAGAGGAGGAGGAAGAGAGGAGGAAGAAGAGAAGAGAGAGAGGGGAGGAGGGAAACATCTCAGCAGACCCGAAAGTCCCTGTCTTAAAGCTATAACAATTCCGTTGGCACTTGGTTTGTTTTAATTAATCAAAAGTCAAATATTGCTGTTGTAAATTTGGCCCGCACGTGCAGTTCTGATCATATTTGGTACAAAGAAGGAGTCGTAGCTGATTTCTCCCCTGATCACAGAAAATGTTTATAGGTCTTTAAAGGAGGTGTGTGTGTGTGTGTGTGTGTGTGTGTTTCCATTCTTGAATCAGTTAGCATTTTACTTTCCTGCATTGAAATAGGAACAATTAGGATACACACCCTCCTCTCCATCTAAGCCAGGTTGCTTGGGTGACAACTATGTCAAATTAATACATCACCAGGTATGAGAGCACCGTTAGAATTTGACTGAGGTACTTCCAGCTTGAGAAAGGGAACGATTTATCAATGCAAACTTAATAACATCTATTTGAATCTAACTAAAAATCAATATTTCATTACCAAATTGTTAGTGAGAATGAAGAAAAATTGCGGAAGTCGGGCAGTTTGGTGGAAGAGAAGCATCAGGAGTTCAATGCGGAGACGGAATGATTCATGAGGCCCAGCCGGGAGAAGGGTGAAGGAGGACGAATGCGGGAAACATGAAGGGGGCCCTTTCTCTTATGACCTTGGTGGCGAGGGGGGGGGGAAATACAAGAAAATGAAAGTGACTGTCAACTCCCAACAGGGATGGATCATGCTATAAATCAAGCCAGCCCTGAGAGAGAGAGAGAGAGAGAGAGAGAGGGAGAGTTGTGAGGGGGGAAGGGGGAAGTGTATGTTAGAGTGTGTGGGGGGGTCGGCATTGAATGCGGTTGGGAAAGTGATTGGTTAATTTAACTCTTTGAACCTTGGGTGCCTTTTCCTTGTACATCGGTGGGCAGAACGTACGCGAATCTCTCCCCCCCGCCCCCTTTTAAGGCAGAGTTTACATAAAAACGTGTCAGGGTCAGATAGATGGTGAAGCATTGCTTTCTATTGGCTGAGATTTAAAGTACAGATCCAATAAGCATTTCCTTCAGCCCTGGAAAAGAGAAAAATGAGGGAATGAGGTTTGTCTGACACATAACTAAATCAGGAGGTAGGGGAGGCCCAATTCTTGAGGAGGTTTCCCCCCCCCCAACCATGTATGTGATTTGCACAAAAAACCCATATATTTAGGGACATTAATACCGCTATTATTAAAACTGTATTGATCTAAACAGAAAGCCAGATCCATTTGTTTAAGCTTTAACTGCACGCGGCATTTAAAGGTTTTTGGGTTGTTGTCGTTGTTTTAAATTTAACTTTCACTGTTTTGCTTAGGGGTTATTATTTTTTGTATCTCTTCTCTGACAACATGGTATTTGGCCAAGTAAAAATACTGAGTAAAATGGAGAGATTTGTAACTGTCTTTTAACAATAGATAGCAAAGAGCTGGTTTCAGATATGAATATCACACCTCTCCACATTAAATTAAAATTTATTCTTGAGAGTAGATTGTTTGCTAAATGGTGACACAGAGCACTGCCTGCATCTATCTGTCAGGAGTTTCTTTTTACACTTGCCCTGTCTCTTCTGATTGAGTCTTTTTTATCCTTCCTAATCCATCAGCATAAAAAGAACTTGTGTTTCTTTCATGAGGCAAATGAAAGGGCATCCATTTCAATAGCCAACCCTGGAAAGTGACCCTCATTCATTTACAACTAGAATGGATGGCTTCTTCTAGAGTGATGAGGCCTAGTGCAGCTAGCTTGCCTAGCAGATATTATTAATACTAATACTGCATTGGAAACTCAGTGGGCACAGGAAATATGGCCATGGTCTGGTGGTAACAGCTCTTCTACAGTAGCCATCTTGCTCAATTAAGCTATTGTGAGAATTGCCTTCAGATTTCACCAGAAGTGAGATGTAAAGGGAAATGTGGAGGTTCCTGCTTTGTTGAAAGATTTGCTAGAGACTAGTATCTAGGGTTTTGATAAGACTAGACATTTCTTTGAGGGCAGGTTCTGCACATCCCTATAATTGTCACCAAGTTTTGTTTAAAGTGAAATCTGAAGTTAATTTAGAGCCGGGGGGGGGACCTGAGGTCCACATGGCAGTAGCAATACTTATCATCTATTTGAAGGGCTGCCAGAGATCTGTCCACTGCTTTGAAGGCATCCTCTGTTTTGAAGGGCTGTCCATTCTGTCCAGTTTAAAGATAAAGGACAATCAGAAGGAAGAACTGGGTAGGGATGTATGCCTAATTCCACGATCGGGGGGTGGAAGCAGGGTGAACTCACCCCACTCGACACACACACCCCGAGCTCCACTCGACTTACCTTTCCCCGGCTCAGCACACGTCTTCGCGAGCAGAGCCGGGTAAAGCGACTGCTGGGTTCCGGCGCTATGGTTTTTTCAAGTAAAAAAATGTCAACTTCTGCATTCTGGTGCTACACCATTTACCTAAAGTATAGTGTAGTAAACAGTAAAAATAGCATTTATGCAAATTGTGGCCGCTTTTACTGTTTACTTTGCTGTATTTTACGTAAATGGCGTAGTGCTACCTGAAGTCGACGTTTTTTACGTGAAAAAACGTAGTGCTGGAACCTGGAAGTCCACTGAGTGCCTCGGTGAGCACCTCAGTTGGCACTCAGTGGGGTGCTCGGGACAGATCACGCAGCAGGAGCACTCACCGAGCACCTCGCGAGTCGGGTGCCGGGCTCGGTGCCCATCCCTTTTTGGCATGGACTCAATCCTACCAGTAATCTCTCTGCCTAGATTCCCCTCCAAAATATAATGTGTGAAAGTGTTATCCATATTAATTGCTTCCCTGGTATATGGTAAGCAAATCAAATTAAGCATAATGTACTTCAAATTGGCAATTCATAAGCTTGTGTGACTAAAAATGCCTAATGGTCAAAGCTGACAGAGTTGTGTGACAGAGTATGCTTATTGCATTTTTATGAATTGTTGTAAACCGCTCAGAGAGCTTTGGCTATTGGGCAGAATAGAAATAATAATAATAATAATAATAATAATAATAATAGCAGCAGCAGCAGCAGCAGCAGCAGCAACAACAACAATATGTTTTGCATACAGTGCAAGAAGCCTATGGTAGAGGACTATTTTCTCAAATCTCTGAGTTTGCTCCTTTGTACAGTGGAATACGTGGTGTCTCTTTTTTAATCAGAAAATGTCAATACTTGAATGTAGAGCTGATCATGAACTGGTAGCTTCAGTGATTCCAGATAGGTATTCAGCCTGTACTTTATCTTGAAGTTCTAGTCAAAGGAGAGAACTTTAGGGAGATCGTCAAAACCATGTAAAGAGTGGAAATAACAAGTCGAGACACAAATTATGGTACAAATTAGGGCCACATTTATTGAATAATCAAGATCTGTGAAGGGGAAGAAGTGTGGGTCCCTGGCTATACCGGCCACTGGCCAATAGACGTTTTAGGGTGATGCATCCATCCCCGACGGGCCACGCCTGTAAAATCTCCACCCCTCAGTTATATACCAATACCAATGTTGGGAGGCCTTCTTCTGTCACCTCCTCACGGAGCCACAAAACTCTGAGCGTGCGAGGTGAGTCAGTCTCAAGGGCGATCCTTATCTCCCCACCGGGCCACAAAACCCTGAGCAGAGAGCCTCGGGAGTCGCCAATCACCTCAAAGGTGCCAGCGGATGCTCACCAACCCTAACCCCACTGAATATCCCCACACTTATCTGCCAAAGGTGACCAAATTAAACCAAACAAAAACAGCCAATAGAAAAAACAACCCTGACCACTGCATCACAGTGCAGAGTGGGTGAAACACACACATTGCCCCATACGGCCAATCGAGGCAATGAGCCTAAATTCCTACTCGGCCCTCTAACAGGCAACCAGCAGAGCCCAGACTGCTAACAGGGAGGGAGGGAGCTGCAAACAAAAGAGACCAAGGGCGGGGGGCTGCTGGGACAGTTATCGTGTCTGATGCCCCACCCCCTCGCACCCTCATAAAAGCATGCTAAGCACATGGTTGGCCCCTTGACCCACCTCCCCCCCACACACAAAGTGTTCCCCACCCCTAGCTACGCAGGAGCATGGGAAGAGAATTCCCACCAATACTCCAGAGCAAATCAGGCTAGGCTCTGAGACACCTGTACAAATTTCTGGGTCAGAGACACCTGCTCTTGTTAGTTAAAGATTGAAATTGCCTTTACTGAGCAGCCCAAACACGGGTTGGTCATGCACTGAATTCTTCCGTTCTATAAACTAGTGCTGAGCCCAAAATTGAAAGCCTTGAAATGGCTTATTTTAGAGCTGTGTGCAAATGGCCTCCTGATATTGCCCACCCTCTTTGTGGGCAGAGTAATTGCTTTACACTTCCTCTAAATGAGTTCTGCCAGGACATCAGAAATCAAACTTTTGCATCAGATCCAGTGTAGAGATGCTCACATGGTGCCCACACATTATTCTGGCTCAGCTTGTCTGAGCATGGAAAGCTAAGCAGGGTCAGGCCTGGTTATTACTTGGATGGGAGACCCCCTCCTCTAGTTTCCTGCATTGAGCAGGGGGTTGGACTTCCAACTCTATGATCCTATCCTAACCTTTGGGAGGCAGAGAAGGGTTTAGATTCATAGATTCATAGATCATAGAGTTGGAAAGTGCCTCCAAGCCCATCGAGTATGGCACTATATGGTATGATCCATTAGGATGATGAGTGATAACTTTATCAGATAATCTTGTTTGTACACCAAATAGAGATCCTGAGTGATCAGAAAGCCTGTAAAGAAATTGACTCACATGTGGTATACTTAAATTTGTTACTGTTCATTGTTAATTTCAAAAAAAATCAATAACAATAATAATAATAATAATAAAGTGTAGAAAACAAATAATTAAAAACAAATATCCTCCCCCCAGAGGACTGTAAAAGAGGACACATGCCCTCCCCATTGATGTGTTGCAGAGGACAAATAGCACTACAATGGGATTTCTGGATGCTTTTGACATACTTTAATTTAGGGCTATCCTCAATTTATCCATAACAAAAAACAGAATATAGTCTTTGCATGTGAATCCTCAGGTCTGGTCAAGAATATAATCTTTTTAAAAATAAATATACAGTCATGCCTTGGATTGAGAGCATAATTCGTCCCGGAAATGTGCTTGTAATCCAAAACACTCTTATATCAAAACGAAATCCCCCCCAAAAAAAATTTGTACAGAGATTTTTAATTTAAGCCGTACTACAGTACTTGTATTGCAAGATGTCGCTTGTATATCAAGTCAAAAAATTTTTAAATAAATATTTAAAAATTTGCTTGTCTTGCAAAATGCTCTCAAACCAAGTTACTTGCAATCCAAGGTATTACTGTATAGGAACACTGTTTTGTTTCCATTCATTTTCCCTGTCTCTTGCCACCAAGTTCATCATGGAACTCTGGAATTTGAATTTAATGGCCATTTTTTTTTATTGCCCTCCTTATGTGGATCATGTAGGCTGCCGTCCTGCACACAGCTAGGTTACTTCGATCTCAGTGAAGTCAATTACATTTAAAAGGCCTAGCTGTGTAGGATTGCAGCCATCATGTTCAGATCAGGGGAGGAAACAAGTTAAGAGACTCCGCGGGGGCGGGGGGGAGGAAGGATTGCAACTGGAGTATGTGAGAGATAGCTTTTGTCTTCTTTATCACCACTTTCTTGTGGTGCTTACAGAAGAGATATTAATGCATTGTGGAGATTGCCACAAAAGTGTGATCTTTCTTCTTCTTTTTTTTAACGAAGATTTTTATCAAAACTCCAGATGGTGTACATGTGATTGGACCTGCCACAGGCAAACGGGATGTTCCTTTGTGTCCAGATATACTTTCTTTGCCAAATCCATACCTTCTTACACTGTCTTCTGTAAGCCTGTGTTCATACTTTTATTATTAGGTATACTTTAAA
The DNA here is from genome assembly GCA_021292165.1 of Shinisaurus crocodilurus. Taxonomy (NCBI): domain Eukaryota; kingdom Metazoa; phylum Chordata; class Lepidosauria; order Squamata; family Shinisauridae; genus Shinisaurus; species Shinisaurus crocodilurus. Next base: position 20,852,495 of record CM037887.1, on the reverse strand, counting down.
AATAAAATAAAATAAAAAAGCAGTATGTTCCACACATGTTCATAGACAATGAGGGTAATTAAAAGCAATTTAGTGATGTAAATGTTCAAGGAAAGCTCATCTCTGCAATGCATACCATAACTTATTCACATTTTCCAGGTTACAGAAGTGGGGGAAGAACAAATTTTAAGGTTATATGGCAAAATATATATTCTAAGCAACATAGGGGGTACCAAAGGGAAGAGAGAGGAAGACAAGTCTCCTTCATCTAAACATGTAGCTCCCTCTATCTGGTTCCCAATAGCTGGACCCCTTTATTTATTTGATTTTTTAAAAATAAATTTTATTTAAATCCCTTTATTTATCTGAAGGAAAGGTACATTCCATATGCAAATTTTAACTGGGGAAATCCAGCTAGTTAGAGCGCAACAGATTTCCTGCCCGCTTCTGATCCAATGATCAGAAGTGGACTGAGTCAGGGTTTTTCACAGACTTCTGTCTCTAAGACAGGCCATGATTTGCTCATAAAACAAACAAAAAATACTTCGGAAATTTATGCAAATTGTGCGATTTGCACAGATCGGAAGCCGAAAACTACGTCACTCTAGTGCTAATCACTCAAATCACACTAGAGTGATGTAGTTTTCAGCTTCCAATGTCTGTAAATTTTGAGATTTGCACAAATTTCTGAAGTGGGTTTTTTTTTTTTTTAATGTGCAAATCAGTGGCCCGTGTTAGAGACAGAAGTCCATGAGCTGGCTCAACTCGCACAACAGCAAGTCAGCACCAGTGCAGGGCTGACAAACCAGAATCAGGGGGGTTGAATCATGAAAATCCATTGAATCTTCACACACACACACACACACACACACACACACACACCACTGGATTCCTCACACATTCTTACCATGAGAAATTTGTTTCAGTTCATTTAAGCCAAGAATTTACCCAGTTTGGTGGGTTGGTTGTTGTGTGGACAACCCACAGTGCACCCCACAGACAATCTGGCTCACCGTGGGCTGTTGGACCCCTCTCCCTCCTTCCACCTCAGTCCTCCCATGGGTATCCCAGGGGACACCAGAGCAAACCAACTTGACTCCTACCCTCCTTGCCAGGATCGCAAGCTGTTTTTGGCTCCCCACAGCTTTATTTCCCTTTCCCCTTTTTGACAGCCTGAGTAGCACCTTGGAGGGGCTGCCAGTGGCTGGCAGAATTTTTTTTTAAAAAACTGTGCCCCCAAAATTGTGCAAATAAGTTAAAAAAAAATAAAAGAAAGATTAGCCAAACTTGTGCAACTGTGGACGTTCGCAGTCGCATGAGTATGGGAATTTGAAGCCTCAGCTTGTCAATGTTCGGGGAGGGGTACCTGCTGCCAAGGTGCATCAGGTAGCAACCTTGGACATTGCCCCAAAGAGGCTGCAAATACTCCCCCTCTTTGGTTTCTCTTGACAGCTGTCAAAAGGCAAGCTGTCAAGAGAAATCAAAGGTGTTGAGGGATCTTTGCTTATGGAAATGGGGTGGTGTGATTTACATCCCTGGAATCACTGAAACTAAAGGGGTGATGAAAAATGTTTGGAGCCTCTTTGGAGCAATGTCCAGGAAGGGAAAGGGAGGGAAAGCCATGGGAAGCCAAAGTCAGCTCATAATCATGGTGGGGAGGAGAGCAAGCCAATGCGCTTGGGCACCTGTGGGGCAGCTGGCACGGGTGGGTGCCCGGGCATGCTTGGCAAGAGCAGCAAGGGGTTTTTGCCTCTCTTGCCAAGTGAGTCAGTAGCTGAACCCCAGTACCCATGATGGGGTCGGTTGCCCAGGTTTGAACAACCCACTGTGCATACAACAACCACAAGAACAAGACATAGTTTATCAGGGTGGCTTGTTGCACTCAAACAAACCACCCTCCAGGAATCAGTCTGGGTTTGCACGACACAACAACCCATGAGGTAGGAACCCATGATGGGTTGTCTTGTACAAACCCAGTCACTGTAAATTAAGATAAGGCTGCTCTCCTTAGCTTACTTGAAAGTTAACTCCATTAAAATCAATAGGACTTACCTCAGAGAAAATATACAATTAGGATGGGACTGTTCGTGTGACTAATCAAATCAAATCAAATCAAATATATGTTATATATCTTTCCCTCAGAAATCTAATATGTGGGATAAAGCTTGCCCTCTCCCAGAAATGTATTTTGCCACACTTACGCCACCCACAATATTTTTTTCTGATCCAGCCATAAAAATAAATAAATTACAATACAATTAAGCGTTGTATTTTTAAGAGCATTTGTTTTATACCATATAATAACCAAAAATAATGGGACTTCCTGAGGTAAAATCATGTGCTTTGAAATGTAGGTGAGGAGAAGGACTGCCCTCGCTTCATTCCCTAAATGACACCCTTGCTTATCCAAGTCACAAACAAGTCTCCGGAGTGTTTATAGACAGGTCACAACGATGATAGCTTTCAAGAATGGCACTTTTCTCCATTTGTATCAGATGGGCTTTCGATGTATTGATAGCACCAAGCTTTGAGAAGCAGAGGCTCAGCTTCTTTGATTCTGTGTGCGAGGAACTGTGAAACATTGCTCATGAAAATCCATTCAGCCAAGGCCTTGTGGAGTCGCTACTTTACTGTGAAGCTTTTAAATGTATTCCGAGAAAGGCTGTTTCATATTCCCCTCAAAGCTCCGGCAAACTTGAGATTATGCCGGGTAAAGGAGCTGTTCTGAAGTGCAAAAAAATGTGAAAACTCCTCTTAATCACAATGTGCTTAAAGGATTTCCAAAAGAGATCTGATTGTCACATTCAAAATGCTGGATAATTTACTAATTTTCTTTCAAATCACTCTGCATCTTAATAACATGATCTGTTATAATAAAATCCCTTCCTTTTCTGTAACATGTTGAGGTAGGGTTGGGGCTGGGTAATGGACAACAGATGAAGATGGCTCTCATATATATATGAGACTGTTCCTGTTTTGTGCTGCAGTTACACTGCTGTAGTGCTTTAGGACTGGAGATATATATATATCCAGTCCTAAAGCACTACAGCAGTGTAACTGCAGCACAAAACAGGAACAGTCCCTCCAGTGTCTGAGGTACTCTGTGCCATAAACTCCCATAATAGAAACAGATGGTAAAAATGCCTTGGATGTAAGAAAGTACTGTACCAGTAGCACAATCTTCTCATATGCAGAGATTGCAGCCGAAAACTAAAGAGATATATTTGGCTTTACGCCAGTCATGTTCTATAATTCAGCAGTTGGTATTAGTGATCGACAAAGGTACAATTTTACAACAGCCGCCTTCTCGGCTTAAGAACCTTCTGGAGCAATTGAAACCCTTGCTTGTTTTCAGCCTTGAATAATAGAAATCGTTTGACAGGGTGCGTTGTTGTGTGTCCCTGATAACTCTTATATAATAAAGTGTGTGGGGGGGAGGGTATCCAAAATCTTCTTGGTCTGCAGGGCATAAATGTTAGATAATCAGACCTGTCTAGATAAACGGTAATGTTTCAGGCATGTGGGTAAAAGGAAGCTCCGTTTACCTAGGGTAACAGTAGCATTACATCACAGTCAGTTCAGATAATAAAACTGTGGGCTTCGATTGCCAAATTTCAGAAAATTCTACCACTAACAAGAAAGTTAGCATTAGCTAGGAAACACCAGGAAGTAGTGTCTTGAAGCTTCCTTATAGCAATTATGTTAACATGTATCATGATGAGCTAAGTGGCAAATTTCACACCTAGGAGTGGAGCTGGCAAAGGGATTTTTTTATCCATCTCTGGAAGACAGCTAAAGAAATGTCACTCGTTTCACTTGGCATTGTTTTACTAGTTTTGCCATGAGTGAAGGAAAATGTAATGTGAGCATTGCACTAGAGGGGCAGCTGAAGGTCAGAAGTGAAATATAGCTTTCTGCAGCACTTGGTCTCCATCTGAATGTTACCTACATTATCATCAGGACTCACTGTCATGATGGGGAGACCTTGTCAGATAAAGGAGGTCACCTAGAAGCTGGAAGAAAAATTGTGGGGGGCAAGTTTCGGCGTTGATCGACTACACAAGAAGCGATGCCTCATGAGTCTCTGCCCCCCAACCTTCTGTTATTGTGTGTGTGTGTGTGTGTGTGTGTGTGTGCGGGCATGTGTGTGCAGTTTTGACAGCAATAAATTATTGGCAAAAGACATTCTTCTTGTCTTCCTAGGAATTCCATTGGAGGCGCATTAGATACTGCTCTCCCAGCACTTTCCAAACAATGTACCTGTGTAAAGCCATTTGTACAGAACTCCAACTAAACCTTGGTGATGGATTTTCTTCTGGAAAAAGGATTGGGTTTTCTGAGTCAATGTGCAAAAGGTCATTGAGAGGTGCCACCAGCTTTTCACATTCGCTGTGCCCATGTCTTTATACTGAAAAAGTCTTCCTGTACCAGATGTGTCTACTGTGGTAGCTGAAAGTGCCTGAAAGCTGAGTGAGGCACTTTTGTTTTTGTTGTTAAAAAAGACACCAACTCCTCTTCCTCCTCCTCACTCAGTTTTCAGGCACTCAGTCGGCAGCAGTAATGGAAAGCCCCACTTCTAAACATATTTCCCCCCTCAAAGTATGCCTTGTTAAATATACTCCATCCTAAATACACATTTTAATGTGCATTTTGGTATGCTTTTTGTAGTGGGAACTGCGTCACAAAATTTGGAGAAATAACTAAGAAATCCAAAGTAAAACTGCTTTCCAATCTGGACATTAGTCTGGGAAGCATGGATCAGGTGGGTTTGCTCCAAAATGTGGACTGGACAAAAACCTTGAACACCCTATTTGATATCCTATACATACAACCAAACTACTCCAAGGTGAATTCTCTTACTATCAGATAGTGACTGGGTTCACACAACACGATAAGCCATGGTGGCTCATAAGCCATGTTTGTTTCAGAGTGGCTTGTCGTGTTGTCTGAACCCAGTAGCATGGTTTGTTAACCAGGCACAAGCCACTCTGGCCCAGTTCAGACAACACGACAAGCCGCTCTGAAACAAATATGGCTTATAAGCCACCATGGCTTATCGTGTTGTGTGAACCAAGTCTGTGTGAGCTCCAGCTTCTGTCCTGTAGGTCAGTGAGCTGTATCTCAGTGGTAGGTTACATGCTTTGAGTACAGAAGGTCCTGGGTTCAATCTTGGGTAGGTCTAGGAAAGACTCCTGCCTGAAACCCTGGCGATCCACTGCCAGTGAGTGTCAAATAATGGTACCAATGGTCTGATTTGGTAGGAGTCAAATTCATCTAGCAGAGGAAGGCAAAAGACAATCTGAGGCCAGCAAAATGTCATATTTCTTAGCTGCTTGGGCCAGTAAACAAGTTTGACTCAGAAGACATACACTGGTCAAGAAGTATCCAAGGACCTTCTCTGGTCATCTGGTGCAAAGAGGTTTCTTTGACCAGGGTGGCTGGTCTCTTTGCAGTTTCTTCCTTTAGCCAGAAATAGGTGGTGTTGTACAGGATAAATCCCTGCCTGGCATTGCTCAATTAATCAGTTCAGGACCCTTGTGGGCTTCAGTCATGACAAGCATCTTTCACCAGATTGTTGGTAGCAGGGCTATGGAGGACCCCCACCAGAAACCCCAGAGAGCCACCCCCCCAAAAAAGTAGATAATACCTGATCAGATGGACCAATGGACCAACTCAGTATAAGGCTAATTTGTATGTTCCATGTTGCCCCATGCAAGGGTTGGCACTAGGATCCATAGCATTATCAGTGCAAATGGCCCCTCAAATAGGGATGTGTGGGAAATATGTTTCAGTTGGGTTTTGATCAGGATTTACCCAGTTTGCAGCTTCCGGACTGAACACGGACTCGGTACACAATCTGCGATCGAAGTCGGTACATTTCTGAGCATGCGATATCATTCTCAGACTGAAAAAATGCATTCAACAAGCATGTGTACATAAAAAATGAGCATGAAAAAAAATGTGTACTTTTGAAAAATGCACACAGATATGCTTTAATCAATGGGAGAAGAATGCATTCATTTCAAAGATGCATACACTTGATGAGTACATTCATGAAAGTATGCATGGATTTTCATGCAAGAAGAAAAAGCCAAAGCTTTCAATCTGTTACGGACGAGTCGGAATGAGCTTTGGGATGGAATTCAGAGAACTCTGGTGAGCTCTAGTTTTGCTGATTTGAACATCCCAACTCTTGAAATTATCCACCCTGTTTGTGGGCAAAGGAATTGGGACCATTTCACTAATTTTCTCCTGCTCTCAGGAAGAGGAGGACGGAGAAATTATCCAATGATGTCTAAGCCACAGGGCTCCCATTAGCAGTGGCAGTAGCCTCATGTCTTTCTTTTGCCTCCCTAAGGCTTTTTTGTTTGTTGCTACCTCTGCACATGACAGTAGCAACAACTATGTTAGCAGCTTGCCCGCCACGTTGCATCCTCCACAGTGCCCCAGAACTACTTTCATTCTGGAGCATTGTGCGGGGGAAATAGCGGCAGCCACCGCAAAAAGGAGGCAAATATTCCGGAGAAAATTCAATGAAGTGGTTTTCTTTTTCAAAGGGGTGAGAAAAGGAAAAACCTTGGAACATAAATACCTAATGCTTGAATAGGGTACAGGCAATGTGCATAAAAGGGAGAGGGCCACAGCCCTTTCCCCAGTGTCCCACCTGACCTCCCTATGTTAGCTGGGGAAGTCTGCAGGGAGCTTCTACTGACATGCTCTTGAAAAGGGAACTATGTGGTAGGGATGTGTCATGTGTGTTGGGCTCGATTGGGGGGTGGAAGTCCGGTGAACTCTCCGGGCTCGACCCCCCCGAGCTCTGCTCACCTTACCTGCTTCCCCGGTTCGACTTGCGTTCTCACAAACCGAGCAGGGAAGCGACTTCCGGGTTCCCGGCTACGTTGTTTATGCATAAGATATGTTTAAAACGGCTGTGATTTGCGCAAGTTACGCAAATCGCAGCCGTTTTAAATGTATCTTACGCGATTTTCTATGTAAACAATGTAGTGCTGGGAACCCGAAAGTCTGGCGAGCACCTCAGCTGGTGCTCGCTTTCAGTCCCGCTTGGCAGGCAGTGGCAGGATCACTTGCCAAGCACACCACGATTTGGGTGGTGGGCGGATCTCCCACCCCTAGTGTGCAGAGCTCGATTGGAGGGGGTGGAAGTCCAGCGAACGCACCGGGCTTGAGTCGACCGCCCGAGCTCCGCTTGGCCTACGTGCTTCCCTGGTTCATCTTACGTTATCACAGGCCGAGCTGGGGAAGCGAGTTCTGGGTTCCCGGCACTACATTTTTAATGTCAAAAATGGCATAGGATACGTTAAAAATGGCCGTGATTTCTGCAAGTTACGCAAATTGCGTCCACTTTTAACGTAGCTTACACCATTTTCTATGTAAACAATGTAGTGGTGCTGGGAACCTGGAAGTCCGGCAAGCACCTCAGCTGGCACTCGCTTTCAGCCTGGCTTGGCAGGTGCAGCGGCAGCACTTGCTGAACGCCAAGCGAGTTAGGTAGGTGGGCAGATCGCCCACCCCTACGTCTTGAATGTAAATAGAAGCCTCCACATGACCAAGAACCATGCTTTATCAAGGTTCCCCATCATGCAATGGGTTCTACTTAGGAGTGGGTGATCCATTGGGACCCAGCCTGACTCTGGCTCTGGCTCGGCAGATGCTGCTGCTGTGCCTACCGAGCTGGGCTGAAAGCTGGTGCGCGCTGCGCCACTTGCCGAACTTTCGGGTTCCCAGTGGGCTGCTGTTTACATATAAAATGCCTTAAGATACAGCAAAAGTGGCTGCAATTTGCAAAATTATGCAAATTGCGGCTGCGTTAGGCATATCGTAAGGCATTTTCTAATGTAAACAGTGAACTGCCAGGATCCTGGAAGTTGCCTCCCTCTGCGGCTTGACCCGGGAGAATGTGAGTCAAGCTGGGTCCCAGGAGGTAAGTCAAGAGGTAAGCGGGACGGAGTTTGGAGGATCGAGCCCGGCTAGTCCACCAGATTTCCACCCCCTGAAAAAAAATCCTCATGCATCCCTAGTTCTACTTATGTTCAAGCAAAATGCCTGGACAAAGTTTAGCAGTGCAATCCTATGCATGTATATTCAGGGCGCAAATGAGCATAAGCCCCCAAACTCGGAGGTTCCTGCTCTCCTCCAATGCAGAGCGGGAGGAGCGGCAAAGGTGATCTTCGCCTCCCCACTCCTCCTGCTGTGGCTGGTCTAGCTGGGGTGTCTCAGAGTGGGAAGGGAAGGCAACTGGACTTTACTTAGAGCAGCCGGCGTGGTTCTTCTTTCCTCACCAACTGTGAGGGGGCAGGGGTGGGGGATCAGCAGAGCTCCGATCTCCAGGTTGCGGTCAGAGGTCAGTCTCCAACCTCGGATCTGGGAACCTGAAAAATATAAGAGGAGCCCTGCCAGATCAGACCAAAGGCCTGTGCGGTCCAAAAAAAAATCCAATGGCCCCTCGGACAAATTCTAGCAGCCCTAGGATCGTTCCCTCAGAAGTAAGCTTCACTAAGTTCAATGAGTCTTACTCCCAGATAAGTGGATATAGGATTGCAGACCCAAAGCTTATCTGAAAGGATGTTGAAAGCTTGCCACATTCTATTTATTGATCCACACAAGTATCACTGATTGTAGGCACTTTTGTGAAGTTTGCCTGAACTCTGAAGGCTTCTGGCGGTGCCCTGTGTGACTGTAGCTAATAACATTAGAAATAAATATTAAAGTTTATCCTGGCATTATTGCTTCTCTGACTCCCAGAGATCTAAGCAAAACCTGCAAATGCATGAACCTTTCTCCGAACATTATATTTTATGCAGTCCAAAATGTGACACATGGGGTCTTTAATAATTCACTGCTTGTTAACATTAAACAACTGTTAACATGCTCAAATAATTAGTTATGCTTGCTTGACATGTTTGCATCTTTAATAATTGATGCATTTATCTTAATTACTAACAGTATTATGGTCGTAATATGCATCTTTTTTCTATCTTAAAATTTTAACAAAAACTGACTTTTTGCCAAAAATAATTATCTTCTAAGTTTTAATTACTGCTTGTAATTAAATTGCAACCCACAGTATTTTATTAAAAAATATCTTTCGTGGGGAAAAAAATATTAAATGGAAATGAGGTGATTTGTTGTTTATGCATCACAGTTAGTAAATATTTCATAAGTTTCATATTACCCTTTCAGAAGAGTGGATATTAAAACACACACACACACACAAACCCAGAGCATTCTTAATAGGAGAGGCAATTTTAAAGGTGCCAAGGTAGGCCTCATTTTTCCTCCCACAAAGATTTGCAGAAGTGAATGAATAAAGTAAGACTGGACATTGGGTGTGTATAGTGATAGGCACCTGACCTGAGATCTAGGAATGATATGGGAAGCTCAGGTACGCTTTATTTTTGCATGAAATTAAGATGAGTCAATTGCACATGGAACAAAATAAATAAATAAATAAATAAATGAGATCAGGCATCCCTGTCAACATCTCTCCTGCTTGTGCTAATAGCAATGGTAGTAGAGCTTCCTGTGTAATCAAATATTTATTTATTAAAATCCTGCCAGAGATAGGGTGAGGATTAATTTAACAATGTCAGCCCATTTGCCAGGAGGGGGTTTTGTGTGCATGTTTTGCCTTGTCCTTGTCTTTTTGGTAAGGGGTGCTGGTGCCAGAGAGGGAGCTGTTTGCTTTTTAAGTGATATTAAGGGCCTTTTGTGGATGGGTGGGTGAAAATAATCTTGGACTTTTGAGTAGTATGGAAAATAACTGATTTCTGTTCATCTAAGATGGTCAGAAAGTTGTTAATGTTATCTTTCAAATGGCTGACAGAGAGCACTCCTATACACATGTCTACTCAGAAGTAAGCCACATTGAGTTCAAAGGGACATACTCTTAGGAAACTGTATTTAAGATTGCTGCTTGTGAATATTATTATTATTAGTAGTAGTAGTAGTAGTAGTACTGCTGCTACTACTACTACTACTAGTATTGTCACTACCACCAAAAACAACTGGTCAATAAGTAATGGCTTTCTTATTTAAGCTGGGTAGATTTCCATACCTTGTTTTTTTTAAATTCTACCCTGTGTTTTAGCCAAAGTAATTTGTTTTAAGCATTTGGAAGGAAAAGGACAAAGAAAATGTAAAGGTGTGTTTCGGAAAACAATCTAGGGTAATCTTATAAAAAGAAAGAGAGAATAGAATTCTAACCTATACATTGACAGCTTGGATTTTGATTAAAGTATGATACTTAAAACAGCCCACATATCATCTTTAGAAAGAAAAAACAAGTATCTCCCACCACATCTTGGCAAAGTCTGTCTCTTCTGGTGGGTGTGGGTACAATGGAATGGCAACAGGCCAGATCACCATAGGAGCTTGGTGTGATGAAAGGGTTAACATCTAGCATTGCCAGGCAGAGTGGATGCGCCTGGCAACCTATGTAGAAAGTTCTGATGGGAGGGGGAGCTCTCTCTATATGTGTGTGTGTGAGTTGAGATGAGTTAGTTAGAGTTAGTTAGGGAGATGTGAGTTGGAGGGAAGTGAGTTGGAGGGAAGTAAGTTGGAGGGAAGTGAGTTAGGGGGATTCTAGTCAGTCAGTCAGATCAGAGTCATAAAGTTAATTCAACATAAACTATTGCCTTTATGGAAAAGAGGTTGTTCCTGTTTGAAGAAATCTTTTACTTAAGAAAATAAAGAAATATTTGTTGGGTTACTGAAGAGACTGTCTGGTAACTGTTTCCATCTTGAAGCTCACTCACCTAGTAACTTGGTACAGCTGCTAAGCGTAAACACCGCAATAACCAACAATGGTATTAAACAAAGTTTATCTCCCACAGACTGACTGTCTGCTCGGGAGTGAGTGAAGACTTTTGACAGAGTTGGAACAGTGTTAGTTTAAAATAGGGTGAGCTAAAAACCCTGGAGCTACCATAGCTCAGCCACTGGGTTAGTGAAGAAAGTCAACTAACAGCCAGGTGGTAGTGAGAGAAATAAAATTAAATAACCGGCCACGTTATCGTCACACTTGGTCCGGAAGGACAAGGAATTGGAAAGGATCTGATTGGCTGATTAGCATCTCATGATTTCTTCTTCTGAAAGAGGGGAGCCTCCTGCATCTGTTGAGGCTCTCCATGCAAGCCAGAATGTGGGTTTTCCAGTATTCTGGACTGTGTGGAGAACCTCCACAGATACATGAAGCTCCCCTCTTCAGACAATCCACAGATAGAGAAAGAAGAATATAATGAAGAAAAGGAGCGGGACTAGCACACTCCCTCTCATTGTGTGTTTGCCCTGTTCAGGTACGGAACACCTGAATAGGGTGATGAGGAACATAAAATATAAGAAGAGCCCTGCTGGATCAGACCAAAGGCCTACACAGTCCAGCATTCTGTTCACACAGTGGCCCACCTGATGCCTATAGGAAGCCCACAACACAACATGAATGCAATGGCATCCTCCTGCTCATGTTCCTCAGCACCTAGCATATAGAGGAATGCTTCCCCTGATGCTGCAGGTAGCACATAGCCATCCCGACTAGTAGCCACTGATAGCCTTATCCTCCATGAATTTGAATAATCCCCATTTGAAGCTGTCCAAGTCCTTTAAATTATACCTTTGAGTTCTGTGTGTTCACTTGTCCACAGATCCACACTAAGAAGGTTGCATCAATGGCACTTATACCATACCAAATATGTTATTTTAAAAAATGAGTGTGTCTTATAATGTATTTTTCAAGCTTAAGATGGGTCCCTGGTCTGAACATTTTGAAGATTACTGTGGTAGACTATATCCTAAAGGGTCTCCAGTGGCAATGTGATACATTGTATTGTTCAGCGCCATTGTACTGTGTGTGGAACCACAAATCTGCCACAAATCTCCAGCTGGAGTGGAACTGGGCAGCAGCTCTGTTTTTAAACCCTTGAATTCAAAAGGTGCAAATGATTTGCACTTCTCAATTGGCACATTTAAAATAACACCCAAATTGGCTTTAAAACAAGCATTCAGACTTGTGTTCTGCCAGCAGTTAGAATGTTTTTCTTTTTCTTTGTATCTGCTCTTAAACATAGCATAGGTAGCTAGAAATCTTTGGGCTAAAGACCTAAAAAGGTCTTTTTATTGTATTTTATTGTGTTTTATTGTATTTATTGTATTTTAATGATTGTACATGGCCCAGGGTGGCAGGGTGGCCGGCCAGATGGGCGATTTAAAAAATATATAATAAATAAATAGTTCTACTTATGTTCAAGCAAAATGCCTGGACAAAGTTTAGCAGTGCAATCCTATGCATGTATATTCAGGGCACAATCCTATGGAGATGAGCATAAAGAAGGAAGGAGGGGGAGAGGAAGAGGGAAGGGGGTGTTCTCATTTTCCCTCTCTATTACCTTGATGTCTATCCAATTCATTTCAATAAGAATGTAGGAATATTATATCTGAGAAGCGGTTAGTTAAATGTCTGCACATTTCTGAATGCTTCACTTGCTGATAGTGCCCTTCTAGTCATGCGTATTTATTTCTTGTAGAGCCAAGTCTATGCTACAGTGTTCATGCATCCATCAAGAATTCCTATCCCTCCCCCATCTTTCCAGGTATCTTTGATTTTATCACAACATCAGGAAGGCCCAGCCCAGCATGTTCAGGAAAAGATTATCTCATCCACTCAAGGTTTTTATATTTGTTAGTGATATTTTTCATTATGCTTAAATGCTTAAATGCTCCGGTGGGGGGGGGATTATTTTGCTATGTTATTATGCTTAAACACTTAAAAATACACAACTCAACCAGCCTGAGCTCACCACCAATTAGCTGAACATTCTTCTATCTTCTTCAGGGGTGGGCAACCTTATTTTCGCCCAGGGGCCAGACTCCCTCGTGGACCAATCTGGTGGGCCAGAAGATGTTGTGAGGACCCACCTCAAAGCCCTGCCCCTTCTTGTGACATCATCACACCCCACTCCACCCACTTTTTTCCATGCAGGGAGAGGTACAGAAAAGCCAACTCAACCAATGAGCGGGGTGGGAAGGAACTTGGATGGGTTTTGCAGGACTCAGTCCTGCAAACCCTGGCCATGAGGGGGAAGCCCCCTGTTACCTCCGATCTCTGATGGGAGATAACAAAGAGATTCCTTTTCATGCTGCTTGACACTGCAGGCTGGAGGTTGACTTCCTCTGTTCTATTTCTTGAGGATGTGGCCCCTTGCATGCATTATGTGTCAGCAAGTGAGTATGCACTTGATAGGGGGCTACAGCCAACCATGTCTGAAAAAGTGTACTTGAGTGTTGCATGTCTTTCTAAGAACTTCTATGTTTCAATTACACATTAAATTTTAAGGTGCATCCTCAAAACAAACAAAACAAAACCCTTTGGGTGGGCACCCAAAAACATAGGGCTGTATCCAGAGTTATGTGAGAAGATCTCAGCTCCCCCTTCTCTTGTAATTCCCATAGCCTCAAAAATCTGCTCTGGAGGGCTGGGGGCCTTCCAGAACTGTATGAAGGTGGCACTGGAGGAGGGGGCATGTACGGAGAATGCGGAATTGGTGGGAATTGCTTCCCCTGACTTCTGTTTGCAGAAGTTCTCCTGGATCCAAGTCTCTTCCAAAAATGGAAGGACTCCTTTCATTCATGGATGGGCATCTTTGGATCCACCTCATAATATGTGAATCAGTCCTAAGTGGTTATGTATCATTGTAGTAGTGAGTGTGCATCTAGAAGGTGCCAGGCTCATTGCCCCCTGGCATCTCCAGTAGCAGGGTTTGGAAAGACCATAGACCAGATGTAGCATGCCCATAGTTAGCCCATTGAATGTCCTTTACTTTCTTATTTCTCTCTCCTAATGCTAGAACTCTAAGTCAACCCAATGAAGCTAAACTGGCAGCAGGTTTGGCACCAACAAAACAAAATAGTTGTTGCGACGACACAGTCCCTTCACACTAGGACCAGATGCATAAACCCTTCTCAGGCTAAGCACCAACACTTAAAAACCTGAGGGGAGGGTCCAATGAAACCTTTCCCCTACCAATGAGAGAAAAGATTAATACAGGTTATTAAGGATCTATTTTAAATTTATGATACTGTGGGTACAAAGGTGTGTGTGTGTGTGTGTGTGTAGATTTAACAGTAATGCAGGTTAATAATGCCAAGCTGACACGTAGGATTTGGGTAGCAAACTAAATAAAAACAGTGCTTTTTTTCTGGAGAAAAGGGTACTTGAACTCTTGGATTACATTTCCTCGGGAGTAGATGGCGATTAAATTGTAATGCAATTAATAGAAGAAAAGGTGCTGGAACTCAGTTCCGGTGAGTTCCACCAGAAAAAAAGCCCTGAATAAAAATAAGTTTATTTCAATTCCCAAAATTTTAGTTCCAGAAAATAACTTTAAACCTGCCTACACCAAACACTTTGTAATTAACCTAAGTCCCTATAACTCTAAATACTTTCACTCTTCATACAAGCACTGATTTCTCTCAAAACTCCTGACAGACAAGACACAAATAACTGTAAGAAGGAAAAGACTAACCTAACTCCCCAACCAACCTAACCCTGACATCACTCAAACACTCCTTATATACTCCTCCCCCCACACTTTCCAAGACATCACAAACCACACCCACTCAGTTCAACATTATATACTCACTAAACATACTAATACAGACATACACCAGGGAACTGAATTGTGGGGTTACGCCACAGTTGTTCATACAACATTCAATTAATTTAGAGAATTCACCACTATAAGACATGGGGATAGGTGTTGGCTTAGATGTTTTTTAAACAAGGTTTAATTCAGGGAGGATAGGTCTATCAATGGGTATTGGGGATGCTACCTATATCTAAGTGGAATGTCTGTGCAGAAACACAGTACACCCCTGAGAATACAGTATTTGATGCTGTGGACACACAACAACAAGGGAAGGGGAAACAATAAGGGAACGGGGAAAGGCCTATTAGCTCCACAAGCTTTACTTGTTAGCTTCAAGAGAGGCATGGCTGCCTGTTGCTGGAAGCATAATGCTGGATTATGGACACAGGTGGGATCCAGCAAGGATGTTCTTTGGCTAGATACATACAGTAGGAGGGAGCTGACCCATCATACTGGGTCTATCTGGCCCAGCATTGTCTGTTCCAGGGGTGGGAAACCTGTGGTCCACCAGATGTTGTTGTACTATGACTCCAATCATCTCTCGCAATTGGCCATGCTGTCTGGTGCTGATGGGAGTTGGAGTCCATAAACCACCTGGTCTACTCCAAGCTCCAACTGGCACTGATTCTCCTGGGACTCAAGGAGAGGCCTTTCCCATCATCTCCTACCTAGCCAGAGATTGAATTGGGGACCTTCTACATGCAAAGCATATGCTTTCCCACTAATCTGTGGCCCCTCCCTATCCTATTCCCATCATCATTGGCAGAAAATGAGCAACTTTACTTAGGTATGTGGGTTATGTGTAACTGCTCTTTTAGAACTGTTCATATGCAATAAAGAAACAGGGTGATCATATCTATGCTGGGGTTGGTGAGTGGGAAGGACTTGTTTGTGGGTTGGAACAGCACTCCTGGGAAGGACATTCCTGTCTGTGGAGTGCCCTTCCCAGGGAGATTTGCCTAGCCTTTTTTAGGGATGTGCAAATCTGCAAACATGAGCTCACTGAAATTCTCTGAATTCCAGCTCAAAGCTTTGTGCACATTTTTCAAAAGTACACATTTTTCATGCACATTTTTCAAATTTTAAAATATTTCTTAGCCGCTTTTCAGGGCAGAAGCCCTTGCTAGATATACATTCTGGACAAAGAAAGCCTTCTGAAGCAAATGAAAACCTGGAGACAAATACCCTCTAGATCAGTGTTCTCTAACCTTGGGTCCCCAGATGTTTTTGGCCTACAACTCCCAGCATGCCCCAGGGAGTTGTAGACCAAAAACAACTGGGGACCCAAGGTTGGAGAACACTGCTTTAGACAGAACTCCGTCATACTTCCTAGCCAAAACACTCAAACTGCTGTATTCATGCTGTGTACGTACCTTCTAAAAATAAGTTATTATAGCTGAGCAATTTGATTTTTGAAAATTAAACAAGAAAGATTCAACATGAGTTCAAACGTAATATTTACATTTGTAGAGAGATTATACATTTTTGAAAGAATACTTGGCTTATGAATGGTATGTTCTATTTGTATAATTCTTAACTAGAGTTTAGTAATGTAAATTGGGGTTCTATTTGAAGTTGTTTATCCTTATTTATTCCTATTTTTTTTCCCTTTTTGGTATTCTTTAATTATAATGCAGTATAATACATAATGCAAGTTAGAAATACACACACACACACACACACACACACTGTTTTGATGTAGGATGAGCCATGATGGGATGGCCTGAAGCTAAACTCCAAATAAATACATTTATTCATTCATTTGATGGTTTTGTTTATCTGTTTTTTTGTTTTTTATTTTCTGTTTTGGGGTAAAAACAACTGTAGTGCTTATAAAGAATCTGTTAACTGTGTATTGCTCTGGAATGTATAAAATATAAGAAATAATAATAATAATAATAATAATAATGATGATGCTTTCTAAAAACAATAAGATGACTAACAATACAATTAAAACATACAGAATTTAGAACAGTTAGAACAATTATCCATATTATGCAAAAATACAACCACCCCATAAAACAACTGAAATATCAGTGATTGACAACTATAAACAATTCATAGATCATAGAGTTGGAAGGGGCCTACAAGGCCATCAAGTCCAACCCCCTGCTCAATGCAGGAAACTAGAGGAGGGGTCTCCCATCCAAGTAATAACCAGGCCTGACCCTGCTTAGCTTTCCACACGCAGACAAGCTGAGCCAGCATAAGCCACAGGCCTGTTCATCTGCTTAAACAACACAGCTCAACTGATGCATGAAAACAGCCTATCATATGCCATCCCTCCTTCTTCCCCTGAAGCCCTGATGTTCAGTCCTAGGTTCCAGGGCAAGTACAAACCATAGTTTGCTGGTTTCTACAAAACATAAGAGATAGCTGCCATATACTGAGACAGACCATTGGTCAACATTGACTGGTAGTGGCTCTCTCCATGGTTTCAGGCAAGATTCTTTCTTTCCTAGCCTCCCTGGAGATTCTGGGTATCAAACCTGGGACCTTCTGCATGCAAAGCAGGTGCTCTATCACACTGAGCTATGGCCCCTCCTAACGGTACGAGTTATGGTAGGAAATCGCTCTGTGTTAAGGGAGGTGGGGAGGACAGTACATGATGTGAATCCGAAACTCTTGACTGCTTGTTCACATAATGCCAAACAATGGTTTGGCATTAGACCTGAACCAACTTTATTCTCTTTATTTTTATTTGAAGTATTTATATACCCCCCCTCCCTTCATAATATTTACTCTGGGGCACTTTGCAATAAAACTTTTAATGTTCTTACTCTTCCGGCTTAGCAGATGCATGGTAGGATTTAGTCAAAGTTAGAAATGAGACATTGAAATATTTCAGAGGTAATTATGAGATTAATGACTACTAGTCATGATGATGCTCTATATTACCTCCAATATCAGAGGCACTGCCTCTGTATGCCAGTTGCTGGGGAAGACTAGTGGGAGGTTGTTCTTCTTGCACTCACAATAATAATAATAATAATAATAATAATAATAATAATAATAATAATAATAATTTATTTCTTACCCGCCTCTTCACTCAGATCGAGGCGGGGAACAACCAAACATAAAATACATAAGTAGTAAAAAGCACAACAAACATTATTAAAATATTCTTAAAAACCTTTAAAAGTATCCTAAAAATTCTTTAAAACGCTTAAAATTCTACTGGGTAGGCCTGTCGGAAGAGGTCAGTCTTTATGGCCTTTTTAAAGGCCAAAAGACTGTCTAGTTGACGAGTCTCCTCCGACAGGCCATTCCACAGTCTGGGAGCAGCAGAAGAAAAGGTCCTCTGGGTAGTACTCGCCAGCCTAGTCTTAGCTGACTGGAGTAAGTTCCTCCCAGAGGACCTAACTGTGCGGTCCGGATTGTACGGGAGAAGGCGATCCTGCAGGTAACCAGGACCCAAACCATGTAGGGCTTTAAAGGTGATAACCAACACTTTATACTTCGCCCGGAAACTGATCGGCAGCCAGTGTAATGCTTTTAAAGCTGGTGTAATATGGGCACCTCTAGATGTACCGGTGACCAATCTGTCTGCCATATTTTGCACCAATTGAAGTTTCCGAACTAGGTACAAAGGTAGCCCTATGTGCAGTGCATTGCAGAAGTCGAGCCTCGAAGTTACCAGTGCGTGCACTACCCACATCCCATTGCGGGCCTCCTGTAGGCATCTGGATAGCCACTGTGTGAACAGAATGAAGGACTAGAAAGGATCAGACGGCTGTCTAATCCAGCAGGGCTCTTCTTATATTCTTATCGCTGTGATGAGTATCTTTAATAATGTGTTAAGCTCTCTCTACTTCTTTGTTTCGGCAATTTTCTTCTTCTTTTCCCCATCACCCTTCCCTAGTGGTGGGTGATCCCGCAGCGACCTGGCTCAGCACCGGCTCGATGGATGCCGCTGCTGTGCCCGCCAAGCCGGGCCAAAGATGGACCTGCACCAAGCTGCTCGGCAGACTTCCGGGTTCCTGCCGGGCTGCTTTTTACATAGAAAATGCCCTAGGATACTTTAAAAGTGGCCTCAATTTGTGCAAGTTATGCAAAATGGTGGCTGCTTTTGGCATATCTTACGGCATGTTCTACATTAAAAATGGCCCACCGGGAACCCGGAAGTTGCTTCCCCGGTTCTGTTCTGGAGAATGCGAGTTGAGCCAGTGGAAGCAGGTAAGTGGAACGGAATTCGGGGGGTTGAGCCCGGCCAGTTCGCCAGATTTCCACCCCCCCCTGGAGGGAGCCCATGCGGGTGGTGCGGCGGACCGAGCAGCAGACTGAGCGAGCGGCAAGGTAGGGGGCCGATTTTGGCTTCCTCCAGCCCCCCGATATTCACGGTGACATCCCTAATTGCAATCAGGGATCCTGCTTTATCCTGATTGTGCAAATGTAAGTAGATTGCAATGATTCCTGATTGTGCAAATGTAAGTAGAAGCCCGCTTCAGACCTCCCTGCTCAAAATGGCATGGTCGGAGAGTTTGGGGGTACAGCCCAGCACACACACACTCGGGGACATAGGGGGTGAGGCTAGCATGCCCCTTCCTCATGAGTGTTTACCCTGTTTAGGTTGAATGATTGAACAGGGCTAGACAGGTTTGCCAATCTCTCGTCTTTATATATTAAAGCACCTTATCATAATTTATGGCATTTCTTTGTTTTTGAAGTTGTTCCATAACCTGAGTCTCTGTGCATAGGTCAAGTTATATGATTTAAAGGGGGTAAAATCAAATAAATATATATTTCCTGCATGATTAGGGATTATAAATGGCACATAATCAGCGCTGGCACTATTCCATGTTGAGCCAATCCAGAGCTGTTTTCCGCCAAATGAATGTATTTCTTCTCCTTTCCCCTCCGTTCCTCAAATTAAATCTGAATTCCTGATTATCCAAATGTTTTAGAATGTCCTTCAGGCTTTGTGGCTAAATTAGGCTATACTGTATATCTGATTATAACAGGATTTGCAATGGGAAATATATTAGCATCTGTGAGACAAAGTTTTTTTCCCCCTTTAGAAAAAAATAAAATAAAAATCTGAGTTACATTCTTCCTTGCTCAGTCATAGTGGTGACATTTGTAAGTCTTTGCTCATGCCAGGAGTATCTGTAATGGCCCGTGTTGATTCAAGATGTCCCTTTATGCACTTAATTTAAAATAAAGCCTTCCTTTGTTAATGACATTTCCATTTATTCGGGATTATTGTTTAAAATCCTAAATTAGCATGCTGCACTTGTGGTCTGACAGAGCTATTACATTTTACGCTGAATTATTCAAGCCCATTGGCTGAACAAAATGGCATTTTAAAGCACATTTGGGTAGTTCTAGAAGATTCTAACCATTATGTGTGGCATTACCAGTAGGCTACCATGAGCAGTTCCATGGACGATGTAAGGAGAGCAGCCCCCTTCCCTTCCCTTCCTAAATCCAGTATCAGCTCCAGGTTTTCGAGGGCCCTTCGGCAAGACATCCTCAATGGGCCAGCTCCCTCAGTGAATCTGCCTTCTCACTGCCATTGTCACCAGCTGCTCTTGTTCCTCATCTTCTTTCTCGTAGTCGCTAGCACTTGTTTGCTTGATAGGCAGAAAGCCACTGAGGACATAGGCAGTGGCATCTACTTCTGCTCTTTCTCAAAGCCACCATTTTCTAGACCAAAGCCAGGCACAGGTGAACAAGTAGGTTGCAATGGTGAAGAGGAAAGAAACGCTAGGGGGTTCTTGTCCGTGGACCCCTGCTGGGGTGTGGGACCTCAGCTGGTGCCAAACCATGCCTACCGTCATCCATCAGCCAGAGAACCAAGGACCAGTGGGAGGCGATAGCACCTGCCTCCCAGGAAGAACATCATGGTGAGGTGAAGACCAACCTTGCTCAATACACGAGAGGGATGTATTTGCTTTGTTTCCCTTCTCCCTCCCAAACCCTTTTCTTTTTGTGTAGTGTCTTTTAGATTGCAAGCCTGAGGACAGGGACTGTCTTAATATTAATCTTTGTAAGCTGCTCTGGGATTGGTTTTTCGGCTGAAGATAGGGGTAAAAATGCTGCAGATAAATAAATACCCTAGATGCCTGATGACCTGGGGCCTCTCATAGAAAACTAATAGCAGTCTCCATTCTCCAAGTGCCAGTCCATATGAAGCCGAAGAGCACCATCCACACACAGGGTCACATTTAGGCAGAGAGAAACAGCTGACTTTGGGTGTCACAGAAGAGCAGCAAAGAGTTGTTTGCTTTATTTTTTTATGGTGTTTTCACACCAGGGAGAGTTTGGGATTTTTGTGCCTCTGTTGCCAAAATAACTTGGACGGTCTTGGGTATTACAGAGCTTGACTTGGGAGGGTGGGGGTGCCATTTTCTTTTCTGCCTAAAATGTCTTGGGCTGACCTGTGCACACACAAAAGGGAGGTAGGCTTGGGGGAAATCCAAAGGCAGTACCCAATTGGAAGCTAGCACTGATGGAAATTATGTGACACTAGCATAAGGGACCTGTAGTGCAATGCCAATAGTGTTACCTGGTCTCAATGTGGTTCCCAAGAAAACCTTCCATGCCAGTTAATGATATTGGTGTTGCTCTAGAGCAGTGTTCTCTAGAGGAAAAAAAAATACTTGTGTGTTGTTTTATGTTGAGTATAAGAAATTACAGCTGGACTTTATGTATGAGGGTCAACCATTGTTCCTTTCTCCCAGAATGCTAGATGTGATTTGAGACCAGAAACACCTACCAGTGACTAATTCATGAGGTCTGCAATCTCGTGACTTCCTTCACCATCTTGAGCCTAAGCTTCAGACCTAATGGCCACAATAAGTGGCCTAATATTTGTGCATTTTTGGTTTTCCCCAGGTTTGGTTTTTGTTTTTGTTTTTTTACTATCCAGGCTGATGAAGAGTCCTGGAGACTTCAAAAGCTTGCACATTTGCCCAACTGTGGATTTTGGATTTTTTTCTCTCGTGAACCAGCATGGCTATCTTCGTTTTTTGTGAGTTTTTTAACGTGTAAAAGTGGCATGGACCAGAAATTGATTGCTTTGCCCATCCCTTCAGAGTAAAATGCCAAGGATTCAGCTACAGGTTGTCTTTCTGTAGCTCTCTGAATTCTAGGACATCCTTTTTGAAATTGGGTGACCAGAACTATATACAGTATTCTAAATGTGCTTGCATCACCAATTTATATTATGGTGTTATACTTGCTGTTCTTCACTGATTCCTCCCCCTTTTGTTTCTTCTTCCTCTTGTTTCTTCTTCTTCTTCTTCTTCTCTTCTTCTTCTTCTCTTCTTCTTCTTCTTCTTCTTCTTCTTCTTCTTCTTCGTCATATCTGAAATGAGCTAAAAGTGTGTTTTCTGTTCCTGCTGTCTAGTTGATGTAGAATATATCAACTATATATGGAATCTGAAATTCCTTCTGTACAGTCAGTTGTCAAAGAGGACTGACAAGAGTTCTGCAGGATGTGGAATCAGTGCATGCAAATTGCATGTTTAACTTCCCCTCAAGTTAGAATATGAATTCATTTCATAGGAGTTACCCTGCCATTGTAAAAGTATTAGATAAATAATTCTGCTTTAAATTTATCTGAAATGGCCAAAAACCAGTTCCACGTTGCTGAATTGATTACCTTTTAAAAGTTTGTGTCCAAACTGGAACCAAATTGATGAGTTGAAAAATACAAATCAAACTCAACCGGAATTAGACCCACTTTTTCATGAGTTGACTGCTTGATTCCACGCTTGATTCATGGAAAGGGAAGTACTGCCATTTTGATATTACAGGTATGGGTCCTAGTCTGATTATGATTCATAGGGAGTGGAAACTGACTATATTGCTTGTATTTTCATATATATATATATATATATATATATGTATATGTATATATATGTATATAATTCTTTTGAGTTTCTTCCGCTGTCCCGAACTAGCTGAGGCTTAGTAACAGATGAATGTGTTAGCAGTGGCATAAATAACAACCTGTCCTGTGTCTGTCCCAAGGCACATGGATTATGTCGTCTCTCAAACTAGAGACAGTGAGCCAGACAAAAGTAATTATGAGTATTTCCCCCCAGAACACTTCAACTCTTCAAAATAATGAATTGCTATAGTAAAAAGAAGAGACATTAAAAAATAATGTTGCAATGACAGTCATTCTCCTTAACTTAAAATTTAAAAGTGCCAACTGAATGGAATACTTTGAAGTAGAAACATTTTGTCCAAACAATGGCCTTTGGGTCCTGCTCTGTGATTCTGTGATTATTGATGACATCTGTGATCAGCTGAGTGGAGTGGTGAGAGTCACAGGAAATGACTTAAAGAAGAATTGAAAACAAAAATAGTGTGTGGGAATTACTTCAGGGGGGCTGGTGACTCCTGTTTCATTGGGGCTCCTTTTCCATTGCAGGTTTTTCAGTTTTATTTGGTGCCTCATAGGAGCTATCCATGGTGCTGAACTCCATCCCCAGAACTCCATCACCACCATGGAGCACCATGGTTCCTCCATTTTTAATTTTTCCAGTCTTAAGTTCAGTTCATCCCACACTTTGATATATAAGTTTGCATGAAAATTCATACGCATTTTTGTGTGCATTTCTCCTAATATTTTGCCTAATATACACATTTTTGCAAGTACTTTTCCTAATATGTATTTCCTAATAATGCATGTTTGAACATTATTTTCATGAATACATGCATTTTTGTGTGCACTTTCCCCTGTATAAATGGTTTTTTTGTACCCATTTTTTAACTGGAGAACTACATTGTAAAATTAGAAGTGTGAATTTCAAAGGATAACTTGCCTGGTAATACTGTGCTTGACCATTTGCCTGCTTAAGCTTAACCAACTTGCCTATTGGATTTGTCCCTGTATTTGCATAGAGATTTACCGAGCCATAGCAGGACAATACTGCCCAGCTATTCAGTGATGAACATCCAGGAATGAACAATGCCATGGTTTGCCAACATGGAGGAAGTAAAGTATGGGGCCATTAGATGGGGGAGCTCATACTTTCTTTGAGTGCAGTCATAAAAAACTGCATGTGCATGTGCCTAAACTGTGTGTATGTGCCTAAGAGAGCTAATGACCTTGGAAATATGGAGAATAGCAGGGAAACTCTAGTGATCTAGTGCTTGAGATGCAAAGTAACAGATAAAGCAACTTTATGTCAATAATTGAGAAGTCATACACCTAACGTGGTGCTGATGTCTCACAATTGTTATCTAGTAGGCTTCAGGTCACCGTAACGTCAGGTGTTACAAACTGTAGATCTGGTGCTTTAAAAACAAAACTTCTTGTAGACAACTGTTATCATTTGTACGCATCGCCCATTCTCTTATCTGCTGTAACTTGAACTGCACAGTTTGGGTTTTACTGATCCATCAAGTGAAACAATTGGGCTAATATTGCCTTCATTTAATTAACTTTAATTTCAAATGGCTTTCTGGAGCTCCTAACAAATGTAACATCTTGGAGATGGCTTGAGTGGATATATACGGCTTTGTTGTGCGCACATGCCGACACGGTGAGAAACCATCTTGTTAGCATGAAAGGCCCCTTAGTGTTTTTAAAGAGAATATTTTGTTAAGATACTAATGCATGTGCTGATTGCCTGTCTGAGGTGGGAGGGGAGTGGGAGCAGCAGAAAACCGTAACAGAGACATTCTTACAGTGTCGGCATAATTGCAACCCATACACTTATCTAACAAAATGCACATGTCTTCTATACACAACACATTTAAAATAAATGCAGCATTGCCGGATAGTAGTGTAAACCCCTGGATGGTCAAGGTAATGGACACAAGGGTGGTACTACCATAGGGGAGAGTGAGGCATTCACCGCAGAAATCTGATTTTGCGGGTCATGAAAGGCCCACAAATTATGATTTCTTATTTATTTCAGAAATGTATACCCCACTTTTCCCCTTCAAAGGAAGGAGTCACTCAGAGCAGCTTACAACATATTAAAAAAAAAGCATAAAAAACAATAACCAATCAGTGAAACACATTCCCAACAAGCTAAAAGCAGCAGCACAGACAAAATGGGGAGAGACAAAGAGACAAAGCAGCAAGGACATAAAATCAAACATTCAAAGAAAGTTGTCAGTTATTTACAATGTGACCCTATACATGTCTACTCAAAAGTAAGTCCCATCAAGTTCAATGGGACATACTCCCAGGTAAGTGCGCATAAGGTTGCAGCCTGATGCTGCAATCCTACACACACTTTACCTTGGAGTAAGTTCCATTAAACCTTCTGAGTAAGCATGTATAGGATTGCACTGTTAGTGTATTATTGACTTTCCAATGCCAGGGAAGGGCTGAGGGACTTGTGGGACTTTCTGCCTCAGATGCCAACATAACTTGACCAGACTGTACCCAGAGAGCAGGTCTCATAGTTGCTCAGAACAGTGAACAAGCCCAATCCAGTTCAGGACCTTTTAAAGAGCCATGGAGCCATCCAATCTGCGCTGTTCCAGTGATGTTAAGAGCAGAAGTGACTGACAGTGCACCTCCACCCCCATTTGAATGCCTCATTTGACTGAGGGGTGTTTTAGCCATTTGGGGATATCACATGCATTTTAGGAGCATGGGGATGAAGGCAAAGGTGGCAGCTGCCAGTGGAGGGCACCTTTGGGTGGCAA
The DNA here is from genome assembly GCA_021292165.1 of Shinisaurus crocodilurus. Taxonomy (NCBI): domain Eukaryota; kingdom Metazoa; phylum Chordata; class Lepidosauria; order Squamata; family Shinisauridae; genus Shinisaurus; species Shinisaurus crocodilurus. The sequence continues at coordinate 20,827,236 of CM037887.1, read as the reverse complement.
CCACCATTTTCCCTGAATGCTCTTGGGAATGGCTGAAGTCTGAATGCCCTTTTATTTATATATATATTTATTTATTCATTCATTCATTTTCTATACCGCCCAATAGCCGAAGCTCTGTGGGCGGTGTACAACAATAATTAAAAACAAACAGTAAAATACAGTAAAAAATATAAACAATAAAACATTATGAAATTTTAAAAACCAATTTTAAAAATATCTCTAAAACAAGTTAATAAAAACACGACTGCTAAAAACAATTTACCACCCCACCATATACAATTTAATTATTAAAAGCCTCAACGTAGAGGGCAGTCTTAACTTGGCACCGAAAAGATAAATAGAGTTGGCGCCAGGTGGGCCTCAGGGGGGAGCTTGTTCCACAGTTGAGGGGCTACCACAGAAAAGGCCCTCCCCCTTGTCGCTGCCCTCCAAGCCTCACGTGGAGGTGACAGTAGGAGGAAGGCCCCAGATGTTGAACATAGTGTACGGGCAGATTGTGGTTGGGAGAGGCGTTCCATCAGGTATTGTGGTCCCAAGCCATGTGGCAGCCATGTGGTTCCAAGCCTTTTGAGGCAGCCACCATCACAATGGACATCAAAAGCTCCAGTAAGCATCACCCGGCCTCCTGAGATGTGCAGCACCCCTCCCAACCCACCTCTGCTGGTGTCACTGCTCTCCACACAGTTCCCTTCTTTGGCCAGAGATGAACTGCAGCATGCAGGCAGCATCCCTGCCTGACACCCCCTGTGTCACCACCATTGCAGGCTTGACTTGTGTCCTGACTAAAATAGGTACACCATTTTAAAAACTTATACCGGATACAGAATTTGGACTCCATTCTGTCTGAACTGCTGGTATTTCTGAGGCTGGATTCCCTGGGATCACACACAACCCTGATGACAATATTGTAATTCTATGTGCAGAGAGGGATCCTTGGCATGGTTAAGGCAAAAAGCAGTGGAACAGCCACAACGTAAATCTTATTTACATTATGCGTCCGTGTGTGTCTCTCTGTGTGACTCTTTCTCTCTGTCTGTGTGTGTGTCTCTCTGGGCCGGTTCGTATGACCCAGGCGGCGAGCGGGGGAGGCAGCACGGGGCCGTCTGCAGGGTCCGGCGGGGCGCTGCAGACGACCTGTGCCCCGCACGCGTGGGTGGACCCTGGTGGAGCCGGCAGTCCCCGCACTGCAGTGTGGGCCTCCCGGTGCTAGGGGGCGGGGCTCGGGATGCCCAGAGGGGCCGTTTGCCCCTACGGGCCGGAGCGGCTGCAGCTCTGGCTGCTCTGGCCTGCCGCCTCTGTGCGGCCCCTGAGGGATGGCCGCCTGATGTTCGCATGGCAGGGTGGCCACGTGCAGTAAGGGCTTATCCCTCTACCGCCCTTGGTCACTCTGTGTGCTTTGCGCATGCGGGCGTCCCGCAGGGGTGCCCCTGGCCTGCGTTTGCATGACATGGGAACCGCGCGGGGTTTCTGCTCCCCCGCGGTTTCTGTGTCGTACGAACCAGCCCTCTCTGTGTGTGTGTGTGTCTGTGTGCGTGTGCGTCTCTCTCTCTCTCTCTCTCTCTCTCTCTCTCTCTCTGTGTTTGTTAGGGATAACATTCAATGTTCATAACAAGCAGCCGCTGTGCACATTCACCTTGTTTCATAGAGAATAATGTGCATATCCTGACTGCATTTTGCACATTCTCCAGCCATTCTGCATAATCTTTCAATATGTTCAGCAGTATATAAATATATTAAATAACTAAGTAAAAATAAATCATCCCTAATCAGGCCTTGGTGAATGTCATATCTCAACTACCTTTTGTTCATTCTCCAGGCAATATGCACATTCTGTAGGCAATATGCATAGTCTACTACAACAGTCTTTGGGGCCTGTGCATATCCCTGCAGTGTTTTGTACATTCTCTGGGCAATTTCATAATAAGAATGACTTCCAATTTAACTGTATCATTGCCACATTACTCATAGTACTCCATATATATATATATATATATATATATATATTTCATGAGTGCCTTTGAATATTCAGCTGAAGCTTATGAGTAATTTTCTAAGAGGAAGTCTGCTTACTGAGGTTTTAATTTTCCCTGCCAGAGAGGTGGTGGTGCTGGTGGGATGTGGAGTTTGGTCTGCTCAAGCCGCTGCAAAATGCTTACATCTATCTGCCTCCAAAGAGGCTGGCTGGCATCGAAGACTGTCGTGTTGAGTTTTAAAATGCCACAAATAAGAGATTTATAGATTTTTCTAAATACATTATTTTAGCTTGACAGCATTAATCATTCATGCTTCCTTCTTTCATTTTTCTACCTGCAATGGATTATTGAAACAGAAAATAACAACGGGAAAGGCTACAAGCGGTATCAAAATGTCAAGTTTGTACTTACAGTTGTATGTGCGTCGACGGGGTCAAGAGCCTCAATTATTTGTATATGTACACTGTGGTACTACATGAAAGGTTATGTCACCTGCAGCTATTTTCTTGCAGATTTAAATAGGACTGATATTCAACTCTACAGTCAGCCACTGACATGGAACATAGACTTGTAAAATACTATGAACTCTTGTGGCAGGACCTAAAATATGAACTGGGTGATTGCAAGGTGTAGCTGTGGGCAATCCCACATATTGCGGCGTTAGTCCTTTAAATTACTTTGTGCTATCCCTGACCTGTTATTTTCATTTAAACATAAGCCAGAAAACAGGATCAGAGCTTTTTTTCCTTTTCTTTTTGTTAGAGGGGCAATAGAAAAGCCTTGATTTTTGAGCGAAGATAATCTTATCAAGGAATTCCTCCCCCTCAAAAAATACATTAGTAATTAGTATAATTAAAAATTAGTATAATTACCCTTAATCTAAATATAATTTTATTCATTTAATAAAGACAACAAATATTTGGGTACAGTATAAAAATACATGTCCCCCAATCCAGCAAGCGTAAAAACAAAATTGTTGTGGAAAAGAAGCTGGAAGGATCTATAGACCAATGCTTTTCAACTGATTCATATATATGATCTGGAAATCAGGAGTGACTGAGCAGTGAAGTAGCCAAGTATGAAGTGATGCACACTGGGACAAAAAATCCCAAGTTCAGGTATAAGCTGATGGGATTTGAGTGAGCTACCGGGCGGTGACTGACCAAGATAGAGACCTTGGGGTTGTGGTGGAAAGCTCGATGAAAATGTCATCCCAGTGTGTGCGGCTGCTGTGAAAAAAGGCAAACTCCATGTTAGGAATAATTAGGAAAGGAATTGAAAAATAAAACTGCCAATATCATACTCCCCTTATACAAATCTATGGTAAAACCACACTTAGAATACTGTGTACACTTCTGGTCACCGCACCTAAAAAAGGATATTGTAGAGTTGGAAAAAGGGCAGAAACGGGCAACTAAAATGATCAAAGGGCTGGATCAGCTCCCCTATGAGGAAAGGTTACGACATCTAGGATTGTTTAGCTTAGAAAAAAGGCGGGTGAGGGGAGACGCGATAGGGGTGCACAAAATTAAGCATGGTGTGGAGAAAATGGATAAGGAGACATTTTTCTCCCTTTCTCATAATACTAGAACCCAGGATCATCCCATGAAGCTGATTGGTGGGAGATTCAGGACAGGTGAAAGTAAGAACTTCTTCACACAGTGCATAGCTAAACTATGGAATTCACTTCCACAAGGTATAATGATGGCCACCAGTTTGGAGGGCTTGAAAAGGGGATTGGACAAATTCCTGGAGTATAAGGCTAACAATGGCTACATGCTACTTCCAATATCAGAGGCAGTATGCCTATATATACCAGTTGCTGGAGAACATGGGCAGGAGGGTGCTGTTGCACTCATGTCCTGCTTGTGTGTTTCCCATTGGGGCACCTGGTTGGCCACTGTGAACAGAATACTGAACTAGATGGACCCTTGTTCTGATCCATCATGGCTCTTCTTATGTTCTTATGGGAATGTGACTACTAATAAAATAAAGGAGAATTTGAACTCAGAACATTTTACTGGCAAGGCAACAAGGAGTGCGAATGGTATTGATGGATGACCCTGTCTAAATGTCTGAAGTTTCTCATCATAGAAAGAGGACTATGAAGAGTCTGGTGGCACCTTAAAGATAAACAGATGTATTGTGACATCAGCTATTATTCATGCTAGCAGTTTCAGAAGTTATGGGGAGTTAACTGAAGTAACTGTGTGAATAATATGCTATGTGAACCATAGGTTTCTAGACTTCTAGAGACTGATATGACTGGATTGGGTCACATGATATGAAATTACTGTGAGAAACTCCAGAGGGGTAGCCCTGTTTGTCTGTTGTGGCAGAAGCCTTTGTTTGCCACATTTGCCATATCTGATTAGGAATCTCTGTTCATAATGGGTATTTCACACAACCTGCCTGTCTACCCTAGTTATCAAGTGATAAACATGGTTGTGTGAACCACCTGTAACTCTTGCAATAACTTTTTAAATGGCTTTGTGCTCATGGAGAAATGTCCAAAAGTTGCTGTTTAACCCTGAAATTAAAATGGCAACCTTAAACTGGTAGGTCAATCAACTAAAGCTTTAGAGTGCAATCCTATCACCTCTGCCCTTGTTTCACATAAGCCTCCAAACTCAGAGGCTTACATGCATCCAACGCATGGTGCAAGGCATGGTGGCAGCGACCTTCTCCACCACTGCGCTTCGCTTCCTGCATTTCATCTCTATGGGCGTTTCCGGCTGTCTAGTTGAAGCTCTTTGGAGGGGGAGGGAAGGAGGCTGGGTATGGCATAAGCCATCAGCTCCAGCCTTCTCCCCTCCCCATGACCCTGGCACGCCCCTTTTCCCTCCCTCCAGGGCTGATTTATGACCTCAGGGAGGCTGCTGACTTGTTTTTTTCTACACTGGTTGTGAGTGGGACAGGGCAAGGGCTCTTCATTTGGAGTGCCAACTCTGAGCTTGCAGGACCTTGGAGCTGGGATTCTGAATAATCCTATGCCCTCCCCCCGGCAAGGTTGGAGAGCCATGGAACTGTTGCTGATTAATTGATTAAAGGGGTGCTAGTTCATCTCTGGAGGCTATATATAGAGTAGTGGGTAATTTGTTGATGTTTAATTAACTACCAAGAAATTTGCCTTATACATTATACTGAGTCAGGCCATGGGCCCATCTAGCCCAGTATTGTCGACACTGACTGGCAGCAGCTCTCCAGGGTTTCAGGTAGGAGTTTTTCCAGCCCTCCCTGCAGATGCCAGGGATTTAACCTAGGACCTTCTGCATGCAAAGCATGTTCTCTACCACTGAGCTAACAGTACAATCCTATAAGTGTCTACTCAAAAGTAAGCCCCACTGAGCTCAGGGTAACTTATTCCTGGGTAAATGTGTGTAGGGCTTTAGTCTAAAAATCTTTAATTGGATGATAGTTGCCCATGAAATGTAACACCTAAATCGGTGCTTAACATTCTACAAGAATCATCATATTCCATCCCCAACAGTACCACACCACAGCTATGCAGATTTCTAAACACATGCACACACAATCGGGATACACAGACTATCTTTTTTTAAAGCTCGGCTTTCTTGAACAATATATCCCAAGTGATCTTCATATGCATAACTGTCTTTCAGCACTTGATCGAAACACCTTGTTTATATATGGCATTGACTTATAAATGTTGGTTCAACATCATTCTCCTGGGAGACAATTTACCCAAACAGGCATGCAGAGTGTTGAAGTTTCTTGGGTATTAATAACTGTGGAGTCTATTTCCAATGCATTTTCTTTTCATCAGAAGCATTAGTCCCACATCATCCATATCCTAACCACTGAGTATAAAAAAATATTATAAGAAGTATCACAATCAACAGAAAGGAGATATATGTATGCTTTGGGGTCCTTGTATTTTCATCAAAATAACTACCAAGCATCCCTTCAAGAAAAAAAATGTACCTAGTGATAACCAATATATAGAGACATACTGATAAACAAGATACATTCACAGTTCTTTCATTACTACATTCTTTGACAAGATAAACCACATTTTGTTGAATATTACAAAATAGCAACAATAAAGCTAAGCTACTGCCCAAGAATGCACAATTTTTTTGGTAGAAAAATACACTTTATTTCTGGTTGGCTTATAGATGGCTATGGTTCACCACACTTTCACAAGCAATATACAATATTATGAGGAATTCCACTGTTTTATATCAACTTCTCCAGTAAGATTATACAAATTGCTGGTTATTACACTTCTCTCTGATAGCAAGCATCTTATTAGTGTGGAATTATGCCAAAGGTGTTGGAATTAGATATTGGGAACCCAGGTTCGAAAGCACCATCAAAAGTAGGCATGGTTGAGCACCTGCTGAGGGCCTGCACTCCAGCAGAGGTCCACAGAAAGAGCTCCCTGGACTTTCACCTCCTCTTCACCATTGCAACCTACTTTGTTCATCCACCTCTTGCTCTGGCCCAGGTAACAGTGGTGGGGAGAAGGAGGAGCAGCATATGCCACTGTCTCCATACTCACTGTCTCTCTGCCTGTCAAGGAAGCAAGTGGTACCAATGATGAGAAAGAGGATGAGGAGCAGGAGCAGCTGGTGGCAATGGTGGTGAGAAGGTAGAGACTCCACTGAAGTCTCACAGACTCACAGAGGTAGAGACTCCATTGAAGGTGTTTTGCCCAAGGGCCCTCAAAAACCTGGATCAGCACCGAAAACCATGCACAGCTATGAAGCAAATTGGGTATCCTTGACCATGTTACTGCATTTGTGAGGTTAAGATGGATCTCTGAGTTCCTTGTGGGTAAGGTGGGATGCAAATTGAAAGACTGTCTTCTACCACTTGAGCTTTCCCAAACTCTGGGGCCATCATCTGAGACTCTCCTGTGTGTTCCCCCACCAACTGGAATTTGGCATGCAGTGATTGGAGAGAATGCTTTTTTAGGTGTGTTGCCACATTTGAGAATGCCTTGCCCAGAGGCACACCTGGCATCAAATTTGGTATCACTTTGGTGCCAGGTAAAGATCTTTATATTTGCCCAGGCATCTCAGCACATAATGAAAGTTTCCTTGATTATGGCTTGATCTGTCCTGCTTGATGTTCTGGCTTTCTTTTAATTGCCATGTCTGCTAGTTCATTCTTGGAGTATTTTATATATTTAGATGCCATTGAAATCAATGGGTTGGATCCAAAGGTGCCCTTCAGAAGGAATGTATTACACCTTGTGCTAGAGCAATGGGCAAGAAAGTAGAAGTAAATCCAAAGCTGTCCTTCTCTCCTAGGGATGTATGAGAATTTTGTTTCAGTTTGCAAATCACCTGAACTTGCCCTTTTTGCAACCCAAATGTGAACAGGAACATATATTTTTTTAAAAAAAACACGTTTGTACATTCCCAAGCTTGCAATCATGTCTGAAAAATGCATTTATTTATTGGGGGGGGGGAATGTGCGCTTTGGAAAACACACACACACACACACACACACACACACACTTTCATGCTTTATTCAATGGGTGGTGGTGGAAGTGAGCACTTTTGAAAAATGCACACAAAATGTGCACTTTTCCTGTCCGAATGAACCACAAAACAGGTTGCAAGTGATAATGGAAGCAAGCCAAACCATGCTTTGAAGTGAAGTTTGGAGAATTTCAGTGAGCTCCAGTATTCCTGGTTCTCTCATCCTTAGCAAGACCTTGCACAGTCTCTGGTACAGTTGAAAGCAGGAGAACTGCTATAAAATCTACCCATTATAGCACTGCACGATCTTTCATTTGCTACTTTCCTTCCACCCTATGTTCTTTAGAACCAATCCATGTTCACACATCACAGACATCACTTAATATGGGCCTTTTTGGTGACCTTGCTAAAGTCTGCCTTGCCCCTTCCCTAATGGTCTTCTGCTGCAGTGAGAAGATCTTACTTTTAATGTAGGCCTTTGGTTTTTAATGGTCTAGCCAACATTTAAATATCCCTCAATGCCCCTGATGTAACATCACTGTAAAGTAGCCTTCCTCAACCTGTTGCCCTCCAGATGTTTTGGATTTCAGCATGGCCATGGTCACGAATTCTGGGAGTTGTAGTCCAAAACATTAAAAGGGTACCAGGTTGGGGAAGGTTGTTCTAAGGCATTGTTGGAAATTAAATTAAAATGACAGCTAGACCCACCTGACCAGCACTGCTCAGAGCACTGCTTGGATCACTATTGTCTGCTGTTGTACTTCTGCAGCAGTGGCAGCGGACACCAGGTCCTTCCAATGGAGGAGGCAGCCCACCAAAGGACACTTTGTTCAGGAGCCCTCAAATTTGAAGTTGGCCCTGCTCTCAAGAATTGAGGTGTACCTTTTTTCTTGCATACTCACCACGGGGAAAGACCAGAAGCATTCTGGATCTTCTCCTGGCATCTGTTTTTCTCCATAAGAAATCTCAAGAGAATAATATTTACTGGGCTAACATGAGCTACAAGATGGGCCATGATCTAGAGTTTTGAAATTGACTTGGCAGCTGTTCACCTGTTGAATAGGTCTGCGACTTTCGAAGGGATTCTTCCCTCGATCCTGTCAAGACAGAAAGAGAGATATTTGAAATATACAAAAAGTCATCTCTGCTTTTCCTCTGTGATAATCTCCCTTCACAAGGAGCTCATTTATGAAGCCTGACTTTACTGATGGGAAGAGACAGCTAGAGCTTTGGCCTTAAGATTTTTTCCTGCTTTGGTTGTAGTGGTGGGCTTTTCCTTAGGGTCAAGCCCAGGATTTCCTTATTCTGCTTTTGTTCAACTTGGTCTCTGTGATTGTTTCCTTTTCTTCTTTCTTTGGTGCCATGGCTATATTAGGCCTTTGCAACAACGATGCTAATACCGCAATCTGCCTTTGAGTAAGGATGTGTGGAATTGTCCTGAGAAACTTCACTAGTCTTAAAGTGCAACCCTATCCACATCTACTCAGGAATAAGTACCCAGGTGAGTGGGTATAAATTGAGTCATCTTAGGGTGTAATCCTAGGGGTTGCACCCTTGAGAGACAGAAGGCTCTGAACTTGGAAGCTTCTGTCACGACTGCTGCAAGGCAGTTTGGTGCCCTAGGCAAGATCAGATATTTAGCGCCCCCCTTTCCCACTTGAGAGCGCTGTATTTTTTTCCAAGGCGTTTCTGGCGCCCCCTTTAGCCCTGCGCCCTAGGCAGCTGCCTAGTTGGCCTAATGGTAGCACCGGCCCTGGCTTCTGTGTATCCAGTGCCCTGCTGGGCTGAAGCCGGCAGGGTGGGAAGAGCGGCGGAGGCGATCTTCTCCTCCCTGTCCTCCAGTCCCTGCATTTTTCGCTAGACTGGCTTTTTTGCCCACCTAGCAATGGCAGTTCAGAGTGGGAGGGAAGGAGGCTGGAAGAGGCTCAAGATAGCTTGTATCCTCACTTCTCTGGTCTCCTCCCCTCCCTGCCTGCTGAATGCTCTCTTTTCCCGTTCTCCAAGGTCAATTTTCTGACATAGGGGTTATCTGGTGTGGCTCTTTCCTTGCTGGCTGTGAGGGGGTGGTCAGATCTCCAGCCCCCCTTTCCGAGGTCCGAGTGCTGTCCCCGAGCTCAGAAGGGGGAATCCCCACTATCCAATGGCCTCTCAGATGATGACTAGGGCCCATAGGATAGCTCTTTAAAATTTCTCAGACCTTTTCCCTAAGACCTTCCCCCCCTTCCCCAATTTGCTGTCATAAACATTTTAGTGGGAACTCAACCTTTAAGTCTCCCATCAGGTCTTGGTGCCCGGAGCCATCTAGAAATGGTTCTGAGCAGGATCCAGAGCACCCCTCATGTGAGCTTATGATTCCTTTCAGATACACACACACACACACACACACACGTGCACGCATCACTACCCCACCACGTGCAAAAGATCTTACCCAAATCTGTCTATGCCATGATTCCATGTGAACTCAGAAAATTACAGGATGTTACATTGGACATAGAACTGAATAGTGCTGAATAATGCTGAAAGGACCCTGATATCCCATTGACCATCTCATTTGCAGGCAGTCAATTTGAGGGGAATATTCTGGTAATATTTTAAGGGGTTTCTTTAAAGAAAGGGTGCAGCACCTCACATGCATGGGCCAATCCAGCCCTCTTGGGGTCCCAATCTGTCCTTCTGGAGTTTCCTAGGTGGCCACACCCCCTAGATCTCTGTGCTGTACCTAGATCTGTATATACGTCTGTGCTGTAAGGTCCCATTTTGGACAGTGTGTTTGTGGAGAAAAAGCGTCAGAGTTTCCAGCACCACACACACACACACACACACACACACACACACACCTCCACAAGTGTAAACAAGTATAATCCCAGCTGGGGGCTGGGAAATGCAAAATGTACATAGTTACTCTGATGGCTCTTGACGCCGCAGAGTCTCCCATGGCCGGTGCCACAGCTATTTGCATGCAAATGTGGCAAAGAGCCACCCCTCCCCTGCCTGGCCCAGATGAAGTTCATCCTGATTGGCTAAAGAAACCTGGGCTACTGAAAGGAAGGGTGGGGGGAAGAATCTATACTGCTGCTGTGGCTTCTGGTTTGGGTTGTTGTTGCCTGCACACTTTCACGGGAGTAGGGCTTTTTTGCTGAGGCAAATCCTGAAGAGGACCAACCGCCAGGTAAAGAGAGTGCCTGGGTAGTTATATAGTAAAAGAACTAGTTTTGTTGTTTTATAGCTCTACTTGTATGTACCAAAGTGTCTCCCCACCTTTCTCCCTCTTCCCTCATTCCCCACCTTTTATTGTAATCTGTTTACCTTAAATAAACTTTCCTGGTTTTACCCCACACGGTGTGTGGAGTTCCTCTGTGGTTCAGTGCTAAATCCAGTGTATAAATCCAGTGTATAGACCCAGGGCAAGGCCCTGAGAGAAAATCAGGTCAAGACGGCAGAGCTAAGGCTGGCAGTTTTGCACCTTTGATCTCTGGTCTTGAGTAAAGGACGGGTTGGCAGTCCTTCACAGTGTTTATTTTAGCTTTTAAAATATTTCATTGAAGTGTTCAGGCTACTGGTTTTTTCCCTTTCTTTCTTTCTTTCTTTCTTTTTAAAGCCAAGTAACGGAATTATTAGCAAAATGTTCTTTCCATCTTTTTTCCCCCTAGGACTCCCCTAAGCTCTACAGTTTTCTTTTCCGAAATAGTTGCCATTAAATATGCTGTACGTCAATGCAGCAGTGAGGTGGTTAATTTTGACTGAATATTATGCTATATAACCACTTGGCATTTAACTTGAAAAATGACTTTCTGCTTCACCTGTCAGCAGCCCAGTTCTCATCAAATAAGTGAGTGAGAAAAATTTTCAAATTTCAATTTCCTGATGCTATTAGACACTACTTCTTCCATACTTAAACAGTTTAGCAGCGCATGTACATGTTTTGGTATTCATGCCATGCGTCACACTACATGCTATTACAATAGCTTTTTTGTTTAAAGGGTAAAAAGATGCATGGATCTTTATCTTGGGGTTAGAAAAATGTATCACAGGAACATGGCCAATCAGGTTTCTGAATAACTTTGTAACATAGTACCATAACCCTGATGTAGTGCAAGGAATTTCAACTACTCAGCGACTCTGACTCCTGGAAAAGCATTTGGAATGAAGCACAGCACGGCGTGGAGTGAGGCTTGCATTATATGAAGGGCTGCGTAGACTCTGTGGATGGCACGAACTCAAATTCAGAACCAAGAGAAGCCAAATCTGGCAACCAGCAAGCCCAAAATGCAAAATCTGTGATGCAAAAACAAATGCAAATTTGTTTATGCTGCATAATTGGCATATTTTATTTTGACACCATTAATACAGTGGGATTTTTGGCCAAGAAATAAACAGGACAGGAGGCATGTGGTCAGTAGGAGCTGCATAATGCTGGGTTTCATGCAATATTTTAAAAACTTCAGGATGCAATCTTATACAAACCCTTACCTGGGAGCATGCCCCATTCAATCCCACAGAGAATTGCATAAGTTTGCACTGCCAAAGCATGACACTTCTATTATTATTATTGTGTTATGGTGATCCTTGCAACAATCTTATTCATTGATTCATTCATTCATTCATTCATTCGTTTGTTTGTTCTTGCTCCACCTTTTTTTCTACACAAGGTGGCTTATGTAACAACCAGCACAGCACAAAATCAATACAAAATGTTATCTAAAAACTGAAAGGCAGCTAAAATAGCAAAATAAGTGCAGCAATTTAAAACATTTAAAAAAAAAAATTAATAAGCATGAAGTTTGGCTTCTAAAAAGGCCAATCTGGATGAAAATACGTATCTTCACTGTCAGCCTAAAAATAGAAAGTGATGGGACCGGCATATCTCTTTTGGGAGGTTGTTCTAAATCCTGGGCAGCACAGCCAAGAAGGCCTTCTCCTGCGTATCTCCTTCCTATGCCTTGCAGTTCAACTTGGAGTATATCTACCATTGATTTCAGAATTGGTGCATGTGCTGTTTGCTACCATTTTCAGTGTGCATCTTTTTTTAAAAAAATTATTTATTTATTTATTTACTTTTCAAAACAAAATATAACAAAATACAAGAATAACACAAAAATATAACAGAAACAACATACAATAAATCATAAGGTGCACCCCCCCCACCCTCCAAGGGACCAATCAATATACTTCCATCCCCTTAATCAAATGAATTCCAAATTCCAAAAATATAACATATCCTGACAAGGCATGCTCCCCTTCCCCTTTATTAATACATAATCTAGTAATTGATTCCATATATCCATAAAATTATTCTTCTTTAGCAATCCTTTTTTGCATTTGATACTACAAGTTAGTTTATCGTTTAGGGCTATATCCCAAACTTCCTTATACCAGTCAGTTATTAGGAAAACATGTTGTACTTTCCATTTCCTTGCCTATCATTAGACTAGCCGCAGTTAACAAGTTTACAATTAATTCCTTCGTATTTTGGTCACAAATAAGTTTCTCTGTTATTGATAACAATGCTAGTTTTGGACAGACCTCTAAATTAATACCAATAATTTTTGATATTTCTGTAAAAACCTCTCGCCAAAAAAACCAGTACATTTTTACAACTCCACCACATATGAGCATATATCCCCTTTTCCTGACATCCTCTCCAACAAAATGCTGAACATTTATTATCTATTCTATTTAATCTTACTGGAGTTAAATACCATCTCCAAATTAGTTTATAAAAATTCTCCTTTATCCTAGTTGACATCACCTTCACAATCCATCTATCCCATATATTGTTCCACCCCACCTTCGAGGTCACCTCTTCAAATTCATTATCCCATACTTTTTGAATCAATCTATATAAATCCCTTGTTATACCTCTTGTTTTCAGTGTGCACCTTGTAATCATTTACTGATGTACACAGTAGCCCATATGCACATTCCTTAAATCACAGCACAAAAGAGATTCTTGATGTGGTCATGCAATAACGTAAGGGTTCCTTCTGTATGTGCATGCATGTTGCGATTTAATCTCATAGGGTGATGGCGGTAAGCAGTAGAGGCTGGTGACTCCCATTTCTGTGGGGCTCCTAATACATTGCAGCTTTTATTTGGAGCTTTATAGGAGCTATCCATGGTGTTCCATGGTAGTGAACCTATTTTGGGAATGGAGTTCAGCACCATGGATAGCTCCTATAAAGCTCCAAATAAAAGCTGCAATGGATTTGGAGCCCCACCATAATAGGAGTCACTAGCCTCCCCTGGCAGTCGGGTGGGGTTCATGAGGTATTCTGGTCTCAGGTCATTTAGGGCTTTAAATGTCGGAGCAAGCAGCACCCCAAAAGAGCCCAGAAGCAAACTGGTAACCAGTGAAGATGATAGAGGATGGATGCAAGAAGGTCTGTCTGGTAGTTCCTATTAGAACCCTCTCAGCCACCTTCTGAAACAGTTGACATTTCTGGACAGTCTTCAAGGGTAGCCCTGCATAAAGCACATTACAGTAATCTGTCTGAGGCTAGGTCTCCTGGGAAGAGTGTACTTGGTGAACAAGGCAACTGTTGAAGGTCAGAAGTGAAGTCTCCTGAAAAGGGTGCAGCTGGAAAACAAGGGGACATTTGAACAAAAGCATCCCTGGCCAGTGCTGTCACCTTAGCATCCATATTCAGGTGTGCAATTTTTGTAAGGTAATTCAGCAGTATCATTCCCATATGTCAGACTAGCTGTTGCCTGCAGCTGCGCTCGAGTGGATTTTAGGATTTGGTACAATGGAAAAGATACAGTGTCTCTGACTGAAAGTGTAACATTTAGGCTGGGTGCTGGCAGCAGAAAACTTTTCTGACAGAAATATCTGATCTTAAAGAAAAATCAGGTTAATCCTGAGAGTCTACAGGTGATGAAGAGTGACCGTGCCAAGTTTGGGGTAGATCTGTCAAAACATGATTGAGCCTATGCGACGACGCCCCACACACAACAGTCATTCAGTCATTTTAAAACTTTCCCTCCCTTTTCAACCCCTCAGAGAACATTCTAAATGGCCTAAGGGAGATTTGCATACCCACCCCTATTGGCCCCTGCAGGAATTCATACGAACATTCTAAGTGTCGTATGGGCTATTTGCATAACTGCTCCTATTGGCTCCTGCAGCCCATAGGATATGAGAGTGGGGCAATTTCCCCCCCTTTTCCCCCCCCTTAGGGACAGAATTTCCAAAAACCCTTCCTTAGTGGGTGTCTACAGTCATAAAAGCAATGTCCCTTCAAAATTTCACGTTCCTAGATTAAACGGTTTGAGCTGGGTGTTGATGAGTCAGTCAAAATCAGTCAGTCAGTCAGTCAGTCAGGACACCTTCTTTTATATATATAGATGGGTGGTTGAGAGACACTGTACCTTGAAGGTCACTTCGTGAGTACATAGTAGAGGCAAGCGTGACTGGAACTTCCTGGGCAACTCACTGTACCAGCTCCAGGGAGTTCCATGCTGTACCTGGATAGAGGTCCAAGCTGGCTATGATCCCAGAGGATAGTGTGAAGCTTTAAGATGTATATGCCAAGCAAGTATGGGTCTTGTGAGTGCTTAAATGGGAGACGGCCTGGAAACCACATGGATGCTATTTCGATTTCCATCATAGAATGGGAAAGACAATAGCTCAGTGACATGCAGGTCCCAGATTCAATCCCTGACATCTCCAGTTAAAACAATGAGCTGAGGCCCTGGGGAGGTGCTGCCAGTCAAATTATGCAACAGTGGGCTTGATTGTCAAATAGCCTGACCTGAAATGAAATGGATTTTCTTTTAAAAAAAATAATAATGGGAAGGAGGCCAATAAGAACTCACAGATACAGAAGCACTACCCCAGCAACACTGCATTTGGGCAGTATATATGCTCTCAAATATAATTCCAGACATGAGGAAAATGTTAAACCCCCCCAACCCAACCCCCCACCTCAGATTGTCAGAACTTTGGATTCTTCAGTTCCTTAAGGATTTACATCACTCTGTGCTTGATACCAGATTATGTACCAATTCCTCAGTGTGCAGAATGGCAGAAGGGAAGGGAACAAGGCTGCTTTAATTCCAGTGTTAAGCAAATGATAAGGAACCAGCCAACGCTGAACTTATCAATGATGTCCCATTCATTTCAGTGGATGAGTTAAGTGAACACTTCAATCTCACCCACTGAAAAATAAAGAAAGCGGATTAACATTGCTCAGCTTTGGCTGGATCATGCCCTCAATGTTTTATGTAACATTTTACCTAATTTTATTTATCTTTATGGCCCAAACAAGGAGCCCGGGCTCATTATCTCGATAGCTTTTTGATTATAAATGTATTTATGCCTCCTTACCTGAGCGGAGAAATGCCATTTATTTTTATTTATTTAGAATTTCTGATTTATAGTTTTGTAAGGTTGATTAGAATATTGCTGCATGGTAAGAAATTTAATTCCCAGGGCAAGGTTAGGCGCAAGAACCAGTCCTATCTAATTAGATTTTCATTTTTTACTTCATTTCTTTTAGCATTGATAAGTCTTTGAACATTTTTTTTTTCTCAGAAGGGAAGAAATGTACCTGGTGCACAATATTTCTTCTCCCTCTCCCCACCCCAGACATTAGCTTTTATTACACTCTATATTGTGCTCAAATCCTGGATTTTATAGTTGTAAACATCAAGCATCATTTGAAATAAGAGCTTATGGTAAATCTCCACTGCTTTCACTGTGGTTATTGTTATTTATTCATTCATTTGTTTACTGATCACAATGCATTCCAATTCAATCCATATTATGAATTTAAGGGCTGCTGAACCATCCCAAGAATATTGCAGCCCTGGTGAAAAAGATCTGTGCAGTATTTGTTGCCAGTGTATAAGATTTGCAATGCAGCACTCATTCCACACATGTAGGGCACAACAATCCTCTGCATGTTTAGAAAGAAAGAAGTCCTACAGCTCCCAGCATTCCCCAGCCAGGCTGGGTTACAAGGAAGGTAGTACAACCAAGGAATGCATCCACACATTTTTGAGGGCAGGTTTTCAATTGCAGAAATTGTTGCTAATCATCTTCAGAAAGGCCAACATTTCCAACCTGCTGTGATGAAAGAAATACCATCCACATTCTCTTGGAATTAAAAGAAACACACACACACACACACACACACACACACACACACAAAGAGCAGTGCTTGCTCTGATGTGCATCTAATGGCGAAGTGCTCTTGCTGTGCCCTGTTGTGACTGGTGTTTATAGACCAAAATTCACAATGCTGTGGCCATCACAGCTCATATAGAATTCCCTAGAAATTAACTAAGTGTGAAAGAAAGAATCTCTAACCTGATTCCATTGTCATGCAATACCATTTCATCCCATATGTTTGGTTTAATTATCTGGGGGATAGCTGTAGATAGTTGAAATTTTCCCACTTCCTTCCTGTATTGGATTTTTAGAGGAGTTTTATAATCGAGCAAATAGCAGTGGAGATGAATTTCTTTTCTTTTCTTTCTGGGAATTCTTCGGCAAATGGAGCTTTTTGCATGATAACCATTATGAAATCGCCTCCCCTGCTGCTTGACTAATGTTGCCATCCTGCATTTTATATTTACTGTGAACCCGATTTGTTTTTAAGAAATTAACAAAACAAATACTTAAGTACTGCATTGCACATTTCATAAACTTTCTGAAATTCATTTCACTGAAAATGGGTGGGTGGAACAGGGAGGGAAAACAGGACATTAGAGGCCTTATGAAATAGCATCTGAAAATCATTTTAATGGTATTGAATCTCTACCAAAATACTTCCTTTATATTAATACAGATACAGTCTAGCATCTCACTATTATATCACACATTCCTCACTTCTCCAAGCAGTGAAAAGTACCCATGGTACAGCTATAGGATGAGAGAGCACTAGGGATTCCTGGTGTCTTTGCCTTCATTTGTGTGTTTGCGTGCTTTACACCAGGGTGGCTTACAAAAAGTTAAAATTACAAAAACACAAAACAAATAATGACAAAAATGTTGAGTCCGTAATCCTAAAACCCGGGGTCTCCAACACGGCGCCCTTGAGCACAAATGTCCCCACAGGTACTTCTCTGGTCACCTACCAGGCTCCCTGTCCCTCCTGATTTTTATTTTATTTCTTAAGATTATTAATTTTTTTTGCAATAAAAATGAATAACTGGGAGGCCAGCATGCTCACCATGGCAGCCATTCTATAAACGGGCAAGCCATCTGGGCAACCCTGTGGCAGTTATTTGTGAGAGCTCCCATGACACTACCTCAACATTCCAAATGTGCCCACCAGCTCAAATAGGTTAGGGACCCTAGCTATACACACTTCTCTGGAAGTAAGTCCTATTAAACTCAGTGGGACTTACTTCTGAGTAGACCGGTGCACTGTAAAATGGCACAATACGAAAGAGCAGTGGATATACACTCCATCAGGGAATATAAAAAAACAAAGAGCATGTGGCATGAAAGCAACAGAAAGGGGGTTATTGAAATGCCTGGGGAAATAGAATGTTCCATGCCTGGTGCTCAAATGACATCAAGGTCAGTCAGTGCACTCAGTGAGCCTTCCTGGGAGAGCATTCCACAGTCAGTGTGCCAGCCCACCACTGAGAAGGCCCTTTCTCCTGTAGCCACCCAACACTCCTCACATCACAGAGGCACTTGAGGAAGGGCCTTCACTGAAGATCTTAGTTCACCGTCAGCCACACGTGGAGACATGCTGTCTTTCAGGCACCACGGTCCCAAGCCATGCAGGGCTTTAACGGTCAGAACCAGCAGTTTGGATTGAGCCCAGAAATTAACTGGCAATCGCTGCAGTTGGGGAAACTGAAGCATAATATGACCAGAGTGCCCAGCCCCAGTTAACAGCTTGCAGATGTATTTTGTTCCTTCATAGGCAGCCCTGCCTATCAAGTTCCTGGGGCATGGATCACTGAGGCCAGGCTATTTCTGTCTAGGGTTAGGGTCACAGCTGGTAAACCAGACTAAGTTGCCTCCTTGGGCTTCTGATGACAAAAAGGAATCAAGGAGCACCCACAGGCTGCAGACGTGTTGTTTCAGGGGAGTTTTTTATTTACAAATATTACAAACGCAGCACTTTGGGGAACAATGAGATTCCCACAGCTGATAGCAGAGGTGACGGTGGGATCACACCTTCTGGCTCCACCTCTATCCACTGGTGGCCCAATTTCTGAGAGAGCCTAAGCATATACAAACTCTAGGAATGGGAGTGCACAGCGTCGGGCCTGTGGATAAAATCCGGCCCTCGGGGGGGGGGTGTCCCAATCCAGTCCTTTGGGGTTCTCCAAAAGGTTATGCCCCTTTATAGTCATTTCCCAGATTTTGTGCAATTACCCCCATTCTAAAAGGTTGAAATCCCTCTCCTAAACTCTTACTGGATATAAGAGTTTCACGCTAAAATACGCTGGTATTTCTTTGGCACTGCCCCTTTGGTCTTCAAACCTGCGCACCACTGGAATGTGTCCCCCGTGATCTTCTCTGAAATGGATTTTTATCCTTGGGCTGTAAGAGGTTCAGCTTACCGAGCAATCCTATGATTTCCAAAGGGTTGCTCTGATGTCGGCAGACACCCGGCAGAGCAGAAGGAATGATGGAGGTGATCTTCACCTCTCCATCCTCCTTTCTGTTCCTTCCCCCCACCCCAGGTGCACTTTTGAGTGCATCTAGTGGAGTCACAGGGATAGGAGCTGGGGAGGCTTCCACTTGGTGTGGATCCTCAGCGCCTCCCTTCAAAACTCCCGCCCCGTCCCCCTCATTTGCATCCTCACCCAAAGTTGGAGCTCCATCCTTAGTTGGGGAAGCGGCCGCAGTTCTTTCCACAGCGCTGCAAGGGGCGGGGGAACAATCCCCATTTGGATTTTCCCATCTGAGGTCATAGCAGTGTCTACGGCATCAGGGAGGGAACTCCAAAATATCCTATCGTCCCTGGGACACTCTCTCAGGGACCATAGGACTGCTCCCTTAATGTATTTTCCCAATTTATATGCTGAGATATGATTTTATGTCTTCGTGCTTGCAGTCCATGACTAATGTGGAGCTTTATGGAAGATTGAATAATATTACCCATGAAAATGGGTCACATATTTGTAATTCAGGGGGAAGTGGAAGATTTAGTTCATTATTTAATGTTTTGTAAATTATATGAATCTCTGAGGGAAGCTTTGTCCAGGAAACTTCTGCTGACTATGGACAAACCTATTGGTATGTTGATTAGTTTTCTATTTACTTATTAAAATATGAAGAAAAACTTATTACAGGAGCTGCTGCTAAGTTTGCTCTTCAGGCTGCAAGGATAAGGAAAAGTTATGTAAATCAAAATGTTATTGATTGTGGACAGGATCACCTTGTTTGATACCTTTTAAAAACGTTTTTGTTCCGATTAATTAATCAAAAGATATGATGTAAGTGGAAGGTATTGTCTGTGGTTCTGCTGTTTTTATGTTTTATGTTGACATTTCCCTATATGCAACAAATTGTCCCCTGAGATTTTCCAAGGAGGCCTTATTGGGTTTTCCACTGGTAATGGTGTGTCACCAGGTAACGACACATAAGCAAGCCTTCTTGGTAGTGTCACCCATGTTTTGGACACCCTCCCATGTTTGAGAGGCAAAACTATGGCAAGCTTTAAACTCCTCTTGAAGACATATCTCTTTGCTCAGGCTTTCCCTCGCTTGTAATTGACTATGCCATTGCTCTGCTCTACTGTCCTTGTTGTAAAGCTTTTAATGTATTTATTATTTTATATTGTTTGTACATTGGTTTTTACACTGTATTATATGTGAAGGAATACAGAAGGAAAAGTTAGCCGTAAGGGGAGAACCAGATGGAAAGATTATTTATATATATATATATATATATATATATATATATATAAAATGTAAACCGCTTAGAGAACTTAGTATATCAAGCAGCATAGAAGTAGAATGAATGAATGAATCAAGGCCCTGGTGGCTAGTCAACAACAAATTCACTCATTCATGTACAAACCCTACATGCCTAGCCTAACCTACTTCACAGGGTTGTTGTGAGGATAAAATGGAGAGGAGGAGGAGGATTGTGTAAGCCGCCTTGGGTTCCTTGCAGGAAAAAAGGCGGGGTATAAATATAGATGATGATGATGATGATGATGATGATGATGATGACGACGTTGTGAACAAATGTTGGCTCTTTCAGAACATGTGTAAGTGAAATGACTGCCATCTCTGTCCCAACTAGGCCACCCACTATGACCAGTCAGTAGCTCTGGACAGTTCCATCATTTGGTGTGAATACAGAAGGAAAAGTTAGCCGTAAGGGGAGAACCAGATGGAAAGATTATTTACAATACTGAAACTTCATGCAAATATTAATCACAGAAAAGAAACTTTGTGCAAATGGAGTAGGTCGTAGCTCAGAATGAAGTGGGGGCTGATGTGTGGAACTGCTCCTACTGAAAATGTGGCTTCCTTAGCAGTTTTCTGTTAAAAAGTTAGCATGTCTCTTAACTTGCAGCCAAATCCTGCTTTCAGCCAAAAAATGATTAGATTTTAATGCTACGTTTTGTGTCAGTCACTAACAGCGGGAAGCTTTCTCTTATTATAAGATTTAAATTAACAGATTTTATTTACCACAATAGTTATCTCGAGACATATCACACTTCTGGCTAAAAGAGTTTTAAATTAGCAGCTTTTATTTATCACAATAGTATGCTCCTGGGCTATTACACTTCTCCAGAACGTTACTTACTTCTTTTACTCAGACCATCAAGCTACAAAAATCAGATGGTGACAACTGACTCCAAAAAACAGAATATCAAACTTCCAGTGATGGAACAGCTCTTTGAAAACCTGGATTGTCAAATGCAGGCATGAGAAGGTGCCCTTTGGAACTGAGACAGCTTCAGCATGCCATTGACTCAAATAGATAAATAATTGGATGGCTTTCCGAAGAATTGTAAGGGGATGGGAAACTTTGTTGAGGGTTACTGTGAAACCTCCTCAAATGGTGGTGTTTAAGAACCATTCAACTGTGCCATTACAGCTCTTCCAAGGGCTATACCACCTAACTTGGGAGGTTGCTTATTTGAAAGCACTTCTGGAACCCTTCAGGTAGAAGGCTTCTACCCTAACCTTCTCCCTGATAGATTAGCTTTCCATGAGGAAGGAGACACTGATCTAAGGAAGCTTTCAAAGAAGAAAGTCCCATCTCTGCAGATCCATCAGAGTGGTCACCGACGCCGTGCCATGTGCATTGCTGCTTGAATTATCTCTAAGGAGAACATCTGGATCAGAACAAAAGCCTATCTAGTAGTCCAGCCTTCTATTCCTACAGTGACCACTCAGATGCCTGTGGAAAGCCCAACAGGAGGACATGACTGCAATAGTGCCCCACAACCCATGTTCCCCAGCAACTGGTATTGAGAAAATGCTGTGCCTGATACTGGAGGTAATACATAACTATCATGACCAGTAGCCATTGATAGCCTTATTCTCCATGAATGAATTTGTCTAATCTGCTTTTAAAACCATCCAAGCTTGCGTCCATCACTACATCTTGTGGAAGCAAATTCAATAGTTGATGTGCTGTGTGAAAAATAGGAATGGGTGACAATTATATCTGGTTCTTTTTTTTTATTTTTAAAGAACCTATGAACATTTACAGTTTATTCCCTAAGTGGGGCAAGAATAATTTGAGAGAAATAAATAAATAAATAAATAAATAAATAAATAGGTCTTGAGAGATTCTAAGTTGGAATCCCTGTGTATCCAGGCATGTTAGTGGTACTCAGTTAGGGTTGCCACCACTTCTTTTCTGACAGGCTCCTTATTTTTAACAGCTACATGGCAGGCAGGTGCAACATGGCCCTCTCCCTGCTAGGAATAGCTGTACCTATTGAATTTTGGTCTTTGCAGATGGGTGCAAATTGTGTTCATTTCATTGTTTGATAAGAACTTACCAAAATTTGCAAATTTCTTCATAAGCAGAAAATAAATTGAGATTTTAAAAAAAATGAAAAATCAAATGTGGTAGGAAAAGTGAAATGGACAGATTTGTCCATCTGAAGTGAAAAAGTACTTCCTTTACTCTGTCATGAATCTCTCACCATTTAGCTTCATTGGATGACCCTTAGTTCTAGTATTAAGAGTGTTTCTCTCCTGTTCCATTTTTTCCACACCATGAATAATATTATACCCCTTTATCATCCCCCCCCCATTACTTGCCTTTTTTTTTTCTAAGCTAAAAAGCCCCAAACATTGTAACTTTTTCTCATGGGGCATTGCTCCAGCACCCTTAGATAGACTAAACATCTCCTCAGAATAATTTAGCGGTATTCCCCAGAACAGAATGATATTTGTTTATTTGTAACTAGATGAAAATTCACACACACACACACACACACACACACACACACACGGCATCATTACTTACAATTTCACTTAAACTCACAATCTAATATCTGATTCAAGTGTGCAGCAGTAAGCTGAGGTAGAAGCCTTTGCTTCTGATGGCCTAGTGATGCATATTTGGAGAAATTGTTAACTGGCCAAAGTATTCAAATATGCTCTCTCTCCCACTCACATATACATACCTGAGGTGGTACAGTCCAGAGAGAACTGCACCGTGTGCCCTGCTGAAGGTTTGGATTTGGTCTAAAGCTGTACAGGGGCCCATATTTGCACAGAGATGGATTTGAAGAACTTCATAAGTGGCCCTATGCTTTTGTGAATGGCATTTAATATTTTACAGAAATATATATTGACTACAAGAGGGAGTAAGTCTTCCTAGAAAGGTTTTCCTTTTTTTCTTTTTTTTTTTTTGTCGCTTTGTTCATATGGAACAAAAAACACATTGTACCAATCAGATATTTAATGAGCCTGTAACTCCATTTCCACCTTATCCCAAAGGTACAGCAAATAGTGCTGCTTTTTTAAAATATCAAGAAAACATCATTTGCTCTAAAATGCCCCTAAAAGAGGTCTAAATTGCCAATAAAGTCTAGGTAATTGTATCAGCATGGATCAGAAAGCATTTCTCAGAACTGATGAAACAGTTTACAGTATCACACAACCTGGAAGATGCTGCCTGTGGATTATTCTGGAAATAGTAGACACTGGTCTCAATTTCATTTGTTCAGACTGTGCATTTGGAGTCTCCAGAAAGTAAATTAACATATGCACACACATGTATGTATGTGTATAGTCCTATGCAGATGTTTGCTTGCACACACAGCAGAAGTCCCCCGCGGTTCCCGTGTCGTGCGAACGCCGGCCGGGGGTGCCCCCACGGGACGGCCGCACGCAGGAAGCATGGAAAGTCACCATGGGCCGTAGAGGGGTAATCCCCTACCGCGTGTGGCCACCCTGCCGTGCGAACAGCGGGCGGCTGTCCCGCGGGGGCCTCCCATGGCTGCACAGAGGTAGCAGCCCAGAGTGGCTGGAGCTGCAGCCGCTCCGGCCTGTAGGGGCAAACGGCCCCGCTGGGCATCCCGAGCTGCCACCCCTAGTGCCGGGAGACCTACGCTGCGGTGTAGGGACTGCCGGCTCCACCGGGGTCCACCCACGTGTGTGGGGTGCAGGTCATCTGCGGCGGCGCCCTGCCGGACCCCACAGACAGACCCGTGGTGCCTCCCCTGCTCACCGCCTGGGTCGTATGAATCGGCCCAGAGAGAGAGAGAGAGAAAGAGAGAGAGAGAGAGAGAGAGAGAGAGGAACAAAGGAAGCTGCCTTATACTGAGTCAGGCCATTGGTCCATCTAGCCCAGTACTATTGACACTGACTGGCAGCAGTGGCTCTCCAGGATTTCAGGCAGGATTCTTTCCAAGCCCTACCTAGAGGCTGCGGTTTGAACCTGGGATTTTTTGCGGAGCATGTGCTCTATTACACTGAGTGATGGTCCCTCCCCGCAGCACCTGGTATTCCAAGGTGGTCACCCATCCAAGTACTAACCAGGCCCGACCCTGCTTAGCTTCTGAGATCAGATGAGATCAGGCTGCTCAGGGCTGTTCAGATGTTACTAAACAGAGTTGTGTCATGTGTGTTTGTTCTGTGTGATTCTGAAATGTGGTTTGCTTGGAGGAAGTTGGCTCAGATGAGCTAGAGATGCTTCAGTAATTTGGTCTTGATTGATCGATTGATTTAATATATTCAGATCCTACCTTTTAGGATAACTTCTTACAAGGCAGATTACAAAAAATCTAATACAATGAAACACCATGTAATTCAACCTTGTGAATCCCAATAACAACAGACCTGATCCACAGCTCCTGGAGTAATGTATAGATAGGGACTTGGTTATCCATCAGCTTCTGCTATCCATAAGCAAATGTAGCAGTCATGGGATAAGAGATGAGGTTCTCTTATTGGTCAGTAACTGGTTAAAGAACAGAAAGTAGCAACCAGTGTGGCGTAGTGGTGAGAGTATTGGACTGGGACTTAGGAGATACAGGTTCTAGTCCCCACTCAGCCATGAAACTCACTGGGTGACTTTGGGCCAGTCACTGACTCTCAGCCTAACCTACCTCACAGGGTTGTTGTGAGGATAACATGGAGGAGAGGAGGAGGATTATGTAAGCCGCCTTGGGTTCCTTGCAGGAAAAAAGGCGGGGTATAAATATAATAAACAAGAAACAAACAAACAAACAAACAAAACAAATGGTCAGTTCTGGCAATGGAGAGATCTTAACAGTGAGATCCCCAAAGGATCTGTATTGGGACTGGTGCTTTTTAACTTGTTCATAAATTATCTGGAGTTAGGGGTGAGCATTGAGGTGGCCACATTTGCTGATGACACCAAATTATTTTGCATGGTTAAAACAGAAAGGGATTGCAAAGAGCTCCAAACAGGATCTCTCCAAACTGTGGGGATGGGCATTAAAATGGCACATGTGCATCAAAGCAAGCAAGTGTAAACTGATGGGATCTGACTTTACAGTCATTGACCAATAAAGGGATCTTGGAGTTGTGGATAGCTCAATGTAGACATCAACCCAGCATGTGGCCACTGTGAAAAAGGCCAATTCCATGCTGGGGATCATTTGGAAAGGAATCAAAAATAATACCGCCAATATTATATTGACCTTATACAAATCTGTTGTCCAACCACACTTGCATTACCGTGTACAGTTCTGGTCACCACACCTAACAAAAAGGATATTGTAGAGCTGGGAAAGGTGCAGAAAAGGGTAACCAAAATGATTAAGGGTCAAGAAATTCACTACTACAAGGTAGTGATGGCCACCAACTTTGGATGGATTAAAAAGGGGATTAGAGAAATTTCAGGAGGATAAGGCTCTCAACAGTTACTAGTCATGATGGCTGTATATTACTTCCAGTATGTGAAGCAGTTGCAGTATGCCTGTCAATAACAGTTGCTGGGGAACTTGAGCAGGAGGGTGCTATTACACTCATTTCCTGCTTGTGGGCTTCCCATTGGCATTTGGTTGGCCACTGTGGGAACAGACTACTGGTCTAAATCTGCCTTTAGTCTGATTCATAATGGCTTTTTAAAAATATATATTCTTATGACACCAACTAGAAAGATGGTTTTTGGCAAGCTCACTATAGTCTGTCCAGTGACTTAGAGAAACCAGAACAGTACACATACATGCACCGATGCCAAATTCATGGCAGAAATGGAAGAAGTCATTTTCATACATGGTGGTAGATATAGAAAACCATTCTGTGGGAAAAGACTCTCTTTAAAACCAAGTATATCAAATTCTTGAAGATATGTACAGTTGCCCTCCTACACTCTTCCTGTTACTGTCGCCACATAGTTTGTCCCTCTGTGGTTGGCTGAGGTTTAGGCTTCTTGTGTAGATTCTGAGGCCATGGCTTCATTATAATTTCAAACAGTCAGGTTCTTGTAAACTAATAAGAATTCGCAAAAAGTTGTACACTAAAAGTTACATTGCCTTATCTGTTCTAGCTCAGTGGTTCTACAAACATTTGACAACCAAACACATAGACAGCATAAATATTTAAGAAAAAGTAAATTCCTTTAAACCATTGCGTGATAGATGCAAAAGTAGGTACTTATCTTTGAAATATTAAACTCTAGACATTTATACCCATACAAAAAAAAAAAGAATTTCCTTCCATTTGATGAGAATTATGTGCCTCGCACTAATAAAATATTAAACACCAATTTAAAAGATAAGTATCTTATCCACTTTTTAAATAATAAAATATTTTATGGTGTACATGAGTGCTAATGTACATTAGAATTTCCATACAATACTGTATTTACAAACTTTTATGAAAGTTCTGCAAATGCATTTGTTAGTTGCTGGTTCTATGAATGCTTATTATTCCTCATAATGACTTCTTCTGTTTTCAATAATGCAAGATGGAAGGTGTATAAACAGGCTTTATTTCTGTAGCATTCTCTTCCTTTGATATAAGCTAGTGCTGCCAGTTAATTAAGCATAGGTAGCCACTAAAACAGCATTATCTCTTTCTGTCCCTATTATATAAATTAATGTCAAACTGATGCAATGTTTCATGGATAAAGCATTGAATAAAAATGCTAAAAAATATACACAGCAGTGTTCTCCAGTTTGACAATGCTTAAAGCATCCTTTCCTCATGTTCTTCCATAAGTACTTTGTAAAGGGAGAACCTCTGTACGGGTCTAGCGCCAGGCACTCTTCAACAACTGCTGGGGTTACAGTGACCCAACAGGTTCCACCATTTTGCCCAGGGTCCTCTGGGTCAGCTGGTGCAGCAACAAGTTGCCATTTAAAATTTCCCACAGGACCCCAGACATTGCCCTGGACATTGTGAGGAATTAAAATGAAGGGCCCCAGTAGTTTAGTTCCCAACCAAGGAGGGTATCTATGTAGGAACGGGCCTAGGGATGGACAGATCTGTC
The DNA here is from genome assembly GCA_021292165.1 of Shinisaurus crocodilurus. NCBI lineage: Eukaryota > Metazoa > Chordata > Lepidosauria > Squamata > Shinisauridae > Shinisaurus > Shinisaurus crocodilurus. The sequence continues at coordinate 20,799,952 of CM037887.1, read as the reverse complement.
AATCTCAGTCTCGCCAAGATTCTTGTATCGTTGACATCAGGCTCCTTCCATTCTATTTCTGCATGAACTTGTGATGTTTTTTAAAAATCCGTATAATATTTGTAGGCTTTTTTTTTTTTTTTTAAGGTACACATTTTTGTGCTCATTTATAAATGCATGCTTGAAATTGTGTGCAATTTTTCTTTCCCCCCCTTTTTTTCAAATGTGTGCATGTTGTCCAACACATTGTTTCTCATTGTGCCGTGCACAGCACAAGCTCGGAAATGTGCATGTTTTTGACTGCAAATTGTGTCTGGGTCCACATTTGGATCCAGGGGGTAAATCCATTAAAAAATCTCAGCGGAACAAATTGATCACACATCCCTAGTGCCGCACACAGGGCACTTTGCCGACCACCCCCACTCAGACCTGGAACTGGGTCTGGATCACTGGTATAGAGGTAGGCAACCACCTTGGTGGGGTGTGAAGAAAGTTGTCTGGGGGCACACTGGGGCCCATAGGCACTGTGTTGTCTATCCCTGCACTAATAGGGAGCCAATTTCTACAATCAGCAGTTCCCTGGTTGATATAATCCCAGAGTGCTAGGTGGGTGGATCACATGCCTTGGCTCTAATTTAAACAGATTCTGCATATAGGACTTCCTGAGATAGAGATTTTATGGGGTTATCTGCGAAATAAACTTCAGTTTATTCTCATATTCAGGCACATATTCTGCAGAAGAGCATTATCTGCTTCTAATAGTCATATATCAATATCCACAGATAGATAGAGAAGTAGATAGATATAATGCAAGTAAGAGGCTCCAAAAAGTTCTTGACTCTTTATTTTGAACTTTCCAATTGACGTGCCTGAGATTTCCTTCCAGAGATTCAGCTCCTGCTTTTATTCCTCAACAAGGTTCCTTTAAGCGAACTCAAAAGCTAACATTTCTATAGAAGCCCATACATCCAGTTCTTAAAGGCTATTATGGGGGGGGGGGGAGAGAGAGAGAGAGAGAGAGAGAGAGAGAGAGAGAGAGAGAGAGAGGGCAAAAGATGAGAATGTTTCATTATGCCAGTAGTTCTGGAACATTTATATGGCCACAGGCCCCAAATTCTCTGAATAGCCTTAGCCCAGGATCCAAAATATCCCTTTCAGCATATATCTAGAGATGTGCATTCATTAATCCAAAAGAAAAACAAATAGGAAAGAGCCCTATATGTGTACACACACACACACACACACACACACACACACACACACACGGTTTTCTGTTTCATATTCATTTCCATTTGGCTGGGGGAGAACCCCACCGCTGCCAAGGATCCTGCTCCCCCCCAGTCATTTTTCATCAGGGGAGGGTTTCCCTCTTCTATAATTATACATATATAATAAAACACAATTAAAATCCTACAAAATTCATAGTCAAAAGAACATTACAGCAGAAACAACAACCGTGTCCTTTTTCAGCAGCACCAATCACCAGTGGTCTGGCAAAATAGAAATGTTTTACGGTGATGCCAAAAGGTCAGTAGCATGGGGGGGGGGATGACAACTGGATCTCAGTTGGGAGGGAGTTCCATAAACTAGGGGCAACCACAGAGAAGACCCTGCTCTGTGCCACCACCCTTGGGCTTCACCTATTGGCAGACCCAGCAGCAAGGCCTACCGTCCATATCTTAGCACATGTTGTTGGGATAAATTGAGGGAGGTGGTCCATTTAAATAAGATCACAGATTGATGTGGAAACAGGACAACGTTGTCAGAATCCCATTCACATGTGCCTGCAGCAGTGTAGAAACCACTTTCCTGCGGCGTGACCCCCACACTGCTCTGGAAGTGAGTGAATGAAAGATCCATATGGACAGGACCAACTGCATGGGTCATTCCTACTTATTTGTTGCCCTTGCCCAGATGAATGACAGTTGGGAGTGGCAAAGTTGTGAAAGGTGGGAGGGACTCTCCCCAGTTGCTTCATTTGCATATTCTCTGAGAAGCATGGGATCATGCAATGCCAAAGTGGCTATCGCACCATTGCAAGGGTATATAGACCGGTCCTTAGTCACTGTGTTGACTAGAGATGTTAAGGTACCTTGGGGGGGGCGCCTTGCCTCTCCATGCTTCCCCCCCGCTGCTCGATTCTCAGTGGCGTGGAGTGATTCTCTGCGCTGCTCGAGGCGCCCACAGCCGCCGCGACGGGACCCTGCGCTGGTGCGACGGGACCCCGCACTGCGTCTTTTCCATAGAAACCAGGGCAACAGGGCTTAAAACAGCCAGTTTTAAGCCCTGTTTTCTACGGAAAAGACGCAGCACGGGGTCCCTTCGCGCCGGCACAGGGTCATGGCACGGCCGAAAGTGATGCGATGGGACCGTCGCGGCGGGTGCGAGTGGCTCGTCGTGGAGAGGCGAGTGGGGCTGGGACCTGGTAAGGCCCGCAAGTCTAGTGGGGGGCGTGATTGGGGCCGATTTCGGCCCGCTAGCCCCCCGCCGAGGCAAGCAGTTACATCCCTAGTTGACCACAAAATGAAGGTGCTAATGATGTACTGATAAATCTCTTGCCTTAATATTACCATGACAAAAATAAACATTGAATTATGAATCTTGCAAATTCTCTAGAGCAGGCAGGGGTGGGAAAATGGTGACCAACTAGTTCAGTGTTCTCCAACCTTGGGTCCCCAGATGTTTTTGGCCTACAACTCCCAGCATGCCCCAGCCAGGGCATGGCTGGGGCATGCTGGGAGTTGCAGGCCAAAAACATCTGGGGACCCAAGGTTGGAGAACACTGAACTAGATGTTGGACTTGTGCTCTCATCAGGCCCAAACATTGGCCATACTTCGCTGGGACTGACCGGAGCTGGAGTCCAACAACATTTGGATAGCCTCAGGTTCTCCAACCCCTGCTCTACAGAATTCTTTCTTTCTTTCCTGTGTAAATGTGGTTTCAAAAACAAAATGAAACAGCTTTCTTACACGTTTTATTCTGAGCTAGTCTGTAACGTTGGTACTTCCATGCTAATATCAGAGAGAGAGATGAGTGAGAAAAAGAACAATCTTTGTGAATGCCTTTAGATATAGTATTGATTTATAGGGGGGTGTTATTATCTATCTTCTTTTGTAATACATTTTTTTTCACCTTGGTCTTACTACAACTTATAGGCAATCCTCTGGGTACAGTGCCTTGCCTTCCCTTTTATGACAAAAGCTGATTTCTGAAAATAAAACTGATTCATAAAAAAAGCATCAAAATCCAATCAGGGCTTGGGAAAGAGAAGTTTGGTTACTGACTGACTGCAATATTACACCTCCTTTTGGTGGCCTTGCATTTCTGGATTTTAAGGAGAGTGTATTATACGTTTGGGAAATCCATCGCTTTTGGAAGGCCCTCACAGTAAAAAATATATTATAATAATTAAGAAAATGTTAATGTAGCACCATGAGGTTAAGTTAATCAGTGTTGATCAGTCAAAGAGGTTGGTAGGTTGGTTTGTTGTTGGTAATTCTTTTGGTAAGTATTTTTCAATGTAAATAGTCAAGTCTGGATATTCATAGCAGAATATCAAATTATTCAATTCATCCCCTCCTACTATCAATCTGTGATTCAGTCTATCAAGTACCCCTCTCAAACGGCCATCATTATCGTCTCTCATTTTCTTCCTTTGAAGACATTTTAGATGGTTCAATTTCTCTAATCGTGTAGCTTTCCTTCTGTCTTTTAGAAGGGAATTTGTAATTGTTGAGTTATTCTTGGCCATCCTTCATTTGGAATTTATGTTGTAATTTCAGCAAAAGCCAGACCTTGTACTGCAGTTTTCATCTTCTTCTCCCCCCCCCCCTCCCGCCTCACCAAGGCTGCTTCTATTTCTTGACATACTGGAAGCTTTCCAATTACTCCTTCTGGTCTCTTTGGAAGTGAATTGTAAAGAGATCATCGGCGAGTCGCAGTTCAACATTGTTAAGCTTATCAATATAAATATAATGTTAAACCCTTTTTAGATAATTGGGGCTATGTGTGAAAATGCAACCAATTTACGCATAAATTGATGCTACGCTTTTCTCTCTTTCTCTTTGCCAGACAGAAGTGTATCCTGTGTGGGTTTTCAGGCTGTTCCTTCTCAAGGACTCTTCAGCACCTTTTAACTATTGATTAGGATGTTGCGTTACATCGCAGCACCAGTCTAAATTGATGCTAGTCAGCTATGCAAACAAAAATTCATTAAAGTGAATCTACTTGTCATTTTGGGTCTTTATAAACCAGTGAAGGATTTGTACTCCAAATAGTAGTGTAGGAGAAGAAGAAGAAAAAATATCAGCATGAGGGTGGGAGAATATTTCTCACCTCATAAAAACCTAGCATTACTGTATCTATAAAAGGAGATTAGTGAGAAACATTTACATCTGTGGCTCACAGGTACATTTATGGAGGATGTTTGTTTGCGACAGTGACAAGTGAGGTTGTTCCTTGTGGGGAACCACTGGGCAGGGATGTAAGGATCTTGTTAAATCCAGTCCGTCTGCATTTCACAGATCATGAAGCGCCTTTCATGCCATTGTCCGCTCATTGATGGAATCAGATTTCTTTTAAAACCAGAATTTCATTCTACTTGAGCTAATTGCACACTTGTGCTAATGTGAATCAGTGCAAATTCCCCCCAAAGTGAAAAACCAGACCACAACTCCACACAATCCACGTGACTTAGAAAAAAGATGGCCTATCACAGAATCTGCAAGTGGGATTCATACAAATCTGAACTTATTTGAATCCATTGCAGTTTTCTCTGGACATCCCTAGGCCCAGCTCTGTGTCATTCCACTAGCACAAATGACATTGTGCTGGCAGAAACTAGTATCCAAACTGTGCACAAGAGGAGAATCCAACCAAAGTGACATTTGCACAAGTGCAGTCGCAAAACTGGTGATGCAAGCGGTTATGCGGCCAGTTGTGCAACTGATCATGCAAGTGGTGGTGCAACAGTTTGTGCAACCATTTGTGCAAGGGTAATGCACATGCGCTTGCACAACAGAAAGTCTAGGTGGATCCTTATGGTCAGTTGTTGTAGGAACACTTCTTAGTTTTCTATACAAGTATACACCAGATAAGGCATTCTGGCCTGAAGCAATATTGTAGTGGTGACAGGGCCAGGATGAATGTCTGTGGGTGTTACTTGCAAGTACTTGCAGGATCAGGCTGAAGCTTCACCGGGTAAGGTAAATGGCAACAGGACTCCACAAGACACTCCTAGGTGATGTGGGTAAGTACCTGCAGGATTAGACAGATTTTCTACATCATTGACTAAGCTGGCAGTGAGTAGTTGTAGGATCAGGATGACCACGTACTGAGTTTGTTGGGAAAGGGTCTTTCCCCATCCACTCTTTTATGTATCTGACCCTTCTCTGCTGTCCATTCTGGAAAGACTTTCCTAGCAGCCAGGCATCTGTTTGAGCTCTTTGCCTCTCCTGTGGGCTACCAGGGGCCTTTCTTAGTTTTCCACCTTCCAGGCTCCATTCCTTCAGGATGGCTTGCTGCCGCTGCTGAAGCTTCCCACTACCTCCTTTGGCTTCCTTCCTCCTTTTCATGTCTACAGCATTCAGGCTTTTATCCTTTGCTTCAGCCCCACCTCTTCATCCTCTCGCAGAGTCCTCAAGCCATTTAAAGAGTCCTTGTCCAAATTCCCTTATGTTTTCTTCAACCTAACTGTTGCAAACAATAGAACATCCCTACTATAAGAGGAATACAATTAAACAACTGAGCATAACTAGGTGCTTCAATTCCGTGACTCAACAGAACAGTTATTCCAAAGTCAGTTACTAAATTAATCTCTTTAGACTATTGGTGTGTGTGTGTGTGAAAATCACAATATGTTACTTTGATGGACAAATAATTAATAACAAACAAATCACAACTACCATAGCACGCTCTCTAAGAGAGGGCTGGATATTGCAAGCTTAGTTCTCAAAGTCTAGAATCATGGGGGAGATAAAAGTCAACAAATTATGGAGGGATTCAGCAATTCAGCTATTAGTCCTGCTACCAGACTAAGATCAGAAGAGTCAGGCCAAATTGTGATAGGAACCAGTGGAAGAAGTTAACAGTCTTCAAACAAACATCTAATAGGTCTTTCTCCTTTGCGTGGGTAGAGGGGGAAATGAAGAGACAAGACAACAGTTATGGTATAAAATCAGGGCCACATTTATTGAATCGAAGGTCTGCGAAGGGAGAAGTGCAGGATTAACTAAGGCCGGCCCGAAGGCCAGTGGAGCATGCCTGGGCGAAAGCATCCCAAACTCGAGGGCGGCGCGGTGACTCACCACCCTCGAATTCTGCACTCGGGGTGCTGGGGAATCTACCCAGGATCACCGTCCCCTGGCGCCACGGGACAACCGAGGAGGGTGAGATGGGTAGACCCCAAAGGCGACCCTACCTCTCACAAATGGAGCCACAAGGCATCGACATTTGTGAGGCTCGGGTTCTCGCCAATCACCTTAAAAGGTGCCATGGGATGCACACCGCAACCCTAACCACCACTGCCTATTCACCGCACTTACCGCCTAACCTAAGGCCAATGTGACCGAATTAGCAGGTAACCCAAAATAATAAACCCACCGCCGATTACACAGTATGGAGTAGGCGAAACACGCACGTTGCCCCGAGCCAATTAGGACAACGAGCCAAAATTTCTACTCGGCCCCATAAAAGGCGACCAGAGGAGCCCACACTGCTTCATCGGGAGTGGAGGGAGGGAGCTGCAAAGAAGGAGGCTTGGGGTGGGGTCTCCTGTGCATAAATACAGCCTCAGGGCCCCACCCCTTATGCCTCACCCCATTGGGCAAACAATTTGCCCGTGCCCTGATTGGAGGTGAAATCACCTCATTCTAGCCCTCGCTCTCCCTTCCCCCCCTCGCAAAATCCTCCCCCCCCCACAGGAGCGTGGGGTGCGAAGGGAATTCTTCCATTAAAACATTCAAGCTTGAATCCTCCTCTTAAATACAGACCTGGATTCAATGGATAAGACCCTCCTCAGGTCTAAATCAGGATTTCTTTATAAGTTCAAAGAAAAAGAAGTTTGGTTATTGAATCTGAACTCCCAGTCCCCAGCAGCTAGATAAAGTAGAGTCTCCACGTTGAAGCGAAAGTTTCCTTTCTCTTTGCTTTCTCTGTAAATTCTTTCTTTGGAGTTCTCTCTTTCAGGCTGCTTCTTCATTCAGGGCTGAAAGTCTCTTTCTCCAACTGGGTTGTTGCCCCTCTGTCCTCTCCCCATTCACATATAGGGGTCCAACCCAGGCTTCTCTGAAGGCACCCCACAAATAGATCAAGGAATGCAGGCCCCTCCAGCTCACCAACTCTTCCCAGATGGTTGACTCTTCAGACTTTCCAAAAACATAAGTCAGATAACTTGCAGGCAATAATCAAAATGCTGCGAGATAGCAGGCAACACCCACACCAAAACACTATTCAAATGTCCAGATAATTAAAGTCTGGCACACTGAGATTCGAAGGTTAAAACAAACTGAAATATAAACTTTTAAAAATTAAACTCATTAAAAAGATAAAAGTTAAAACAATGCTAAAAACAAATCGAAAGACAGGAGCAGCAGCGGCCGTCCCCTAACTGTCGCAGACTGCTATTAATGGGGAACCTGGGGGCCTGCACGGCAAGCCCTGACTGCTCCTCACATCACCTTATAGCAGTGAGTATGGGTGCTTCCTACCAGAGAACCACCTTGCTGGATGTTGCTGTTTGTTCATGTAGTTTAATTGGCATCCTACTCTATCCAAAGGCTCCAGGCCGGTAGCAGGGATGACTAAATGGGCAAGGCCTTGTTCTTGATGAACTCATCGCCAAGGGTAAGAACCAGTAAAAGTAGGGGAACAAAACTGGCATTTGTCTTATATGCTTCCAGAGATGTGTACATTTGCACATGCATGTTCATCATTCTGTGACTACAATATCATCAAGTAATGATTTCAGACTCCAGAGATTGAGATTTTCACATGGCATCACTTCACCTAAAAGAAAATGTTTTTTGATACTATAGGTGCATAGATGTACATGTGAAGCAGCACTTTGTGGAGCTGGAAGTCTACCTGGTGTACAATGGAAAGATTACCAGCAGTACATAGGAACATAGCAAGCTGCCTTATGCTCAGTCAGACCAATGGGCTCATCTAGCCCAGTATTGCCAACACTGACTGGCAGTAGCTCTCCATGATTTCATTCAGGAATTTTTCCAGCTCTACCTGGAGATGCTGGGTATTGAACTTGTGGGACCTTTTCCATGCAAAGCATGTGCTCTACCAGATGGTTGCATCCCTTCAAAGAACAACATAAAATCATAGAGTTGGAAGGGACCTCAAATGTCATCTAGTCTAACTTCTGCTGATTCAGGAAATATGCTCTCCTGTCCTGATAGGTGGCCAGCCAGCCTCTACTTGGAAACCTCTATCAAATGATAGTCCACCATTTTCTGAAGCAATCTGTTCTGCTGTCCAACATTTCATACCTTCAGAAAGTTCTTCCTAACATTTCATCAAAATCCCCTTGTAATTTGATCATATTGGTTCAAGTTCTAGAGACTCTGGAATAAAAGAGAACAAATTTGCCCCATAATCTATGTGACAAGTCTAGGGATGGAGAAACTTGTCAAGATCAGCTTGAACCCTGTTTCTGCCTTCTATGGTATTAGCTACCTCTCCCAGTTCTGTGTCATCTGCAAATGATAAGACCACTGCCTAGTGGCCTTAGAGGGCAATATGTCACAGAACCTGGTTAATGCTTAAATTCTTGGCCTGTTAGGATTGCATGATTCCTTTCACTTTAATATCAATGACAACAAGGCATAGCATTAGCTATGCTGATGAAGTTGAGCAAGGGGGGGGGCACAAATTGTGATTAAATTTGCCAAAAATTTTGGAAAGTAACAAACTGATCCGCAAGTCTGTGGAATTCATGTGACTTGGGAAGAGGCGGTCCACTGCAGAATCTGCAGGTCAGATTCAGAGAAATCCAAACTCATTGGAATCCGTTGCGGAGTTCTCTGACATCCCTAAATCACAACGCAGGTGTGAAAGGACACATACTTAAAACAAGGACTGGCCCCAAACAGTCTGAGGTGGAGCAGCAAATGGAGCTCCCCCCAAAATGCAAGGTGCATAGTACCCTAAGCTGGTCATATTATTTTGCGACTTGTGGCAGAAAATCTAACACAGCCCTTCCTCCCTTCCTGGCAGTAAAAATACAATAAACATTGATTAAATAACTAAGAATTATTTAGCCTTCCATTAAGCTTAAGTCTGCTGAATGGAAGGGCCAGCCCTCCTTAAAACCACACTGACTCTTGTATTTATTGTAAAATGAAGGAAACCTCAAGTTCATCTGAGATAACTAGATGTGAGATTGAGTCCTGAGAGAGCATCCTTCTTTCCTGTCCCCAAAAACTGCAGTGAAAATTTAATGGCACAGCCCTGAGTTCTGTCTCTTATCTGAAAGACAACACTTTGAGCTCCATGGTGCCTGAGAGATAACAATGTATAAGATAATTTGTTCATGACTCTCCCTGAGGAGAGAGTGATATCTACCACATCCCTAACATTGCAAGCAGCTGGCCTTTTGCTTAAAGACTCCATGTATTGACCAGTTCAGATACTGCTTTGTTTGTGGAAGCTGATAAGATCTAAGTTCAAGATGGCGAGGATGTAAGCCATAAAACAAGGGATTGCCGGGGGCAGGGGTGCTAAACGTCCAGGATATAAATTTTCTGAACTCACCTGCCCAACCTTGCACAGCAGAGAGGTTGTTTTTTCTTGCCTTGCACCAAGCAGCCATGTGAGATATTCACTACTTGATGTCTCTGGCAGATGTCTTGTCAGAAATATATATATAAAAAACCCTGATTTACTTGGGTCCTGAGTTTCCTCATCTCGAACTTCCATCCCTTGCCAAGTCCATTTGATTCCATGCCTAAAAATGATAGACTCATTTAAATTGCTTAACGGCTGTGTGTCTCTCTGCATCCATAAATTGCTGCAGACAGGGCTATTCTTTAGCCATCACAAATGGTGTGCAAACCATGTCAACAAGAGAGTAATAAAAAAAGGGAGTTTTCTTGGATGAAATGTGCATGAATCGTGGGTCTTTTAATGTGAAGGGAGCAGTTAGGTTTTCAGGGCAGTGAAGCCAGCTTGGATATGTCCTCACTGCATTAAGGATAAATGTTCTGTCCCACACCCTTTCTGGGGGTACGCTTTGACACAGTGGGACTGCACATGTCCTGTATGGTATGTATGGTTGTTGGTTTCGTAGGGATGGGGGAGAAAAAAAATGTTCAATTTGCATTTTAATGTGAACTAACTAATGACAAACTTTCGAGCCACTATGTGAACCGAAACTCAGTTAACTTTTGAAATACGGACTTCTCCAAATAGTGTTCTCTATTTAAAAAAAAAAAAAATGCATACCAAAATGCATATATTAGAGGAAATAATGTTCAAGAATATTAGGAAAATTGGTTGCAAAAATGTGTATATTAGGCAAAATTTCATACAGAAATGCATGCGCTCAGAGAAATGCAGGGGCGGCTGGTGACTCCTATTTCGGTGGGGCTCCTAATCCACTGGAGCCTTCATTTGGAGCTTCATAGGAGCTATCCATGGTGTTGAACTCCATCCCCAAAATAGGTTCACCAGCATGGAGCACAACGGATAGCTCCCATAAAGCTCCAAATAAAAGCTGCAATGGATTAGGAGCCCCGCCAAATTAGAAGGTCACCAGCCTCCACTGGAGAAACGTGCACAGAAATGCATATGAATTTTCATATGAACTTGAAAAACAAAAAATCTAAAAGTTCACGACAAACCATACTTAAGACTGGAGAAATTCTCAGGATGGAGAGGCGATCCTTTAGGAAACCAGGCCCTAAATAGTTTAGGTGTTTATTATATGTCAAAACCAGCACCTTGGGCTCAGTGATGACAAATAAGCAGATTCCTGTGTTCCAACCTACCCTGACTGTTCTTTAAATGCGACATCTTCCTTCACCTGCTTTATTCTAGTTGAACATACAATGCCAAGATAGCTTCAGCAAACAGAAATGCATTACAGGTGTAGCCAAAAACACCGTTGCAATTGAATTTTCATCATTCAGAAGACTATGCATCTCATGCTCAATTAAGCCAATCTTGTGCTTCAGCCAGTAATATCGAGCGATACGTAGTCGTAAGTTAAGTGGCTCGGCCCACCCCCCTGTTAAATTTCATACGTTCTCTGCCTGTCTCTCTTCGAACGTGCAGCAAGCTGAGCTTTAAGAGCAGACATGTTTCACGCCATTGACATTGCCTTTCTAAATGACGTTGCTCTGGAATCTGAAGAGGGAGATGGGGGGGGGTCCCGAGGGAGACTCAAACACTGGCAGGGGGAGGTGTGCGCTTTCCCTGATGTCTCCCCCAATGAATGTCTTGGTTAGGCCAAGAGACAGATGCCTTATCTCTCTCTCCCAGTCACTCCAAGCCGTGCAATGTAGACATCAACAACGCAACACCCCTCGCAATTGATGATCAGTGCTAAGGTATCAATATATGTCCTTTTTCTGCAAACTCCTTTTCCCTCACAGTCCTTCTGATGGATATTTTGAAATATGTGCTAATGCACACCTGCTCCTATACCCATGGCCAGCCCCATGTTTATAACACCTTGCTTCCAGCAAAATGCCAGTACCTGCTGATACTCCGACATCGACTAACGTTAATCTGTGGGCCACAGACTGTGGCAGACTTACCAGTGGTGATAGTGGGCAGCAGCAGCACTGGGAACTGCACCGGATCACTACAAAGTTACCCATCATTTTAAATTTCCCACAGTGTCCCAATATTGCATGACTCCAGGGGATTGCAGTAAATCTAAAAGGGCTCCCTAATTGCACTGACAGGGTTTGAGACTTTTATGCACATAGGCTCGGGATAGAATCTAGAGAAGCAGCTCTCATGCTGTAGAGGGCACGTGAGAGGGAGCGCATGCTCTGATCATACACCAATAGCCCCTGGCAGAACATGTTCACACAATGACACTGTGGTGGTAGGGATGATGGATGAATCCATCCACCTGTTTCACTTTCTATCACATTTGCATGCTTTCAAGAATTTGATCCATCCCGGTTCTACTACATCAGTTAGCAAATGTTTTTGTTTTGTTTTTTCAATATGCATTTTGCGCATTTTCGTGCCCATGAAAATGCACATGCATTTTTTTGTACACAATTTCCCTCAGTATATGCTGCTTTTGCATGCACAGTTGCCTAATATATATGCCTTTTTGTATGCAGTTTCCCCTCATCTATGTTAGAGATCAGAGAACTGCACCCCAGATTTTGGAGAACTGTGAAAACCTAATGATAATTCATGTATTACTTTGGGGAGTGTGAATTAGGCCAGTTCATATTAAAATGCAAACCCAACGGATTTCTCCCCATTCCAGTGGCATGCCATCCTCACGCATGCCATCCTCACGCAGTGGCATGCCATCCTCACTTTACACACTCACTGGCATGGCAAGTGGATTCTGCAGTTAAGTAGGCGCTGACGGTGCTGTAATCCCCTAAACACTCGAAGTATTGCATTGAAGTTCTGGTCAACCCAACAGGAGCATCTGGTCAGAGACTGGGTCTTAGGATACACTTTAAACTTGATTCTCTATAATGATATTACTGCCACTTCAAATAGAAACCACATATAATAGTATCCTTAATTTGCACACCTCTGTTCTCCTTGAATGAAATTCATTGGGGAAAGGGCTGTATAAAGTGAATGGATGTTGGCCAATACACCACGTGCTATGAATTTATGGTATATAAGATGCTCTGAATTTTTAATCAGCTGTATATTTATTATAGTGAAGAGTAACAAATTACACCACAAAAGCTTATGGCATAACATTATTCTTAATTAATAGGTAAGTGCAAGGGGTTTTCTTATTTATACTGGAGAAACTCTAGTTGCTAATTTGGTTGCAAAGGCATCTGTAAAAATGAAATACAAAAAATGCCTATCTGTTCGCTTTTCTAATTTAATACGCAAAGGCGCTTTCTTTTCAGTGTGTGGGTATGCATACATGAGAACTTCCTTGGACTCCTGACTGAAATATACTCAGCTGTTCTTAGATATTTTATGAGGCTTATAATGATTGTTTGCAGGAATTGCAACTTACAATTTCTAATGAAAATACCATGAGGTTCTCTCATGTGTTTTAATGCATAGAGAATGGTAGCAAATATTATAATAAGAAGGTCTCAGAAGAACTTTGCTCCAGCCCAAACTCCAATGTTCACATGGAGTTCTTGTACCGGGGGGGGGGGGGGCTTTCCCATTCACTTCAATGGAGGTTAAAAAGCTCTGTGGGCACTCATGGAGCTCCCATTTCATTAGAGTGAATGGGGAAGTCTTTGTTAGTAGGGGAGTTCATTCCTGCTTCCATGATGGGCTGCTGGATCTGGCTGCATATTTAGAATATGGACCCCCAAGCTAATGAGGTTGCCAAAATTAATCATTACCTGTTCAAACTATGTGTCCAGTTTGTAATGCACAGCTGTATCCCAAATGGAGTGCCATCCCCCCCAACCACCTGCCCTGTTCCTCTCCAGCTTGCATCTCCATCTTGGGCAGCGTGCATCCTTCTCTCTTTCTCTGGCATCCAAGATACTGCAATGGCAGTACATGAGGTGCCAGAGATCCTGGGAAATGTAATTCTCCCAGGGTGCCCGTGTCTTTATTATGGATATCAGATGTCCTGGAAACATAGGTGATGTTTCTGGGTTGTGGTTGTGGTTTTTAATAGCTCGGTTTGCTAAGCCCAATTCTGAACCAAGCTGAGGAGAGTGTGCCCAGCATCATCATACCAAACTCAGTCTCATTTCCTAATTTACATTTCCAAAATAGAATTTGCAGAGTGGAGCTTTCACTGGCACAAGTGCTTGGAGGATTGCACCTAAAATTATTGACATGGAGTTGAGATCCCATACTGGTGGGGTTGGGAATAATAATTAGAGCTATTTGGAGGAAAGGCAGGATATAAATGGAACGAATGAATGGAGTAACTTGTAATGACATGAGGCTCAAGTGGCACAGAATTAGTCTTACTGAACTCAGAGTTCATCCATTCCAAGGCAAGGGGGGCTGAAATTTGTATCAGTGGATCCCCAAAGGAAAGGTGTAGTTTCCAGTAGTCTGGAGAAGGAGGAACATTCTCTCTTGACTAACAGTGAATCATAGATTATCACATCAGTTATCATGGATTATGAATTATGACTGCAGGAAACTGAACTCCAGTTTATTTTTTATAAATCCATAAGTGAACTGAAATCTGACAAGGACCATAGGTCAGAACTGCTTACATTTATGAAGAAAACTAGGCCTTGGGAGAAGCAGAATTAATTAGTACTGTTATGTTAGAAAGGTGTGGTAAAACAGAGGGTTTATTATTACTGTTGCCACTGAAACATCAAGAGCTGAGTGTATGAATCAAGGTGATGCAGAAATCAGATGTCAAGAAAGAACTAGGCCCTCATACTCTGCATCTGGGTACTATCTTATGGCTATGCCATGTTCTGGTCTGAAGCAGGAGCCCTTGGGGCTCAAGGCAGGCCAGATGTTGCAGTACCTAGGATTGCTCCTAGAGAGCATCTGGTGAACCTTTTATGGTTCAGTCCAGAAGTCCCTTCTCAGACCCCACCCCATCCTACAACGTGGAAGTGTGCCTCTGGCCTAGAACCTAGCACTCCTCCATCTATCCAAGAGCTCATGCCAGGTTGCACTGCCAACATTGGTGCACCAGATCCGTAGATTGTGGAGTTCTTAGAGATGGGGATGCCAGCCCAGTGCTGAAGCTAGGCACAGGGAATTCAGGGAGTCTCTGGTTCTGCAGTGGTGCTTGGGCTCCAAACCTCCCCTCCTGGCACCATTGGCTCTGCAGCCCCTGACTCCATGTCCAGGTAACTGTCAGACTCTGATATGACATGTTACCACACTGGTTTTTCCTCTACTCTCTCATGCACTATCATCACCTTTGATATTTGAAGAAATCAAATAGCCAGTTCCAAACAGATTGCTGTGGAACAAGGGACAATACCAAAAGCATCTTGAGAATCCCTTTCTCCTCATCTCACATCTGTCTGATTCATCAAAGATGAATTTGTTCTCATCAGTGATGTTAGATATGGAACAAAGCCCCATAAATGGTTTTTTTAAAAAAAATAATGGAAGGATTTAGGAGACAAGGTTAATGAAGCAAAGGGGCTAAACTGTCTAATAAGAAAACAGAGTTCTGAATAAAAGAAATATAGAAAGAAAGTTTATAGATGAGATCAGGCTTGACAGATCTGTCCATCGCTAGTCATGACTTGGACAACTGTCCTCTCTTAAGTAGGACACATAGCTAACCTACACTGCTGTTTCACTCACCTGCCCTTTTGCTCTGAACAGTAGTGGGGATTGGATCCACAGGGAGAACAAAGGGTTATTGGCAGGGAGGAAGAGGTGGGGAACCAGAGAACATCTTGTTCAGGAGTTTTGGCCTGTGAGTCTTCTTACTCTGAAGATTTCTCATAAACCAAGTGAAATATTCCACTGACGAACTCTCTTCTGTTCCCTCTGAATCTGTTATGATGGGTACTGCAAGTCTGGCATTGCTGAGGAACCAAGACTGTCTCATCACTACCATATGGCGAATGTAGGGTAATAAACAGTTTTCAAATAAAACACTCTGTATATTTCCTGATGTAGGTATGATTTCTGACAATCTTAGGGAAAATATTGTTGGCAGTGGACCCAGAATTCTTGCTGTAGGGTTTCCAAGATTTTCTGTTTGGTGTGAGTGACGTTTCTTAAAAGATTGAAAAATAATACTCTCTTCCAAGATATGAGCATGCTGCAGTCATTCTGTTAAAACAGTGCTAGATTAGCACTCTCATTTATATAAAGACATTGGCACTCTTTCCGGAGGGCATCTGCTTTTACTTGACCACACTGGATGTTCCTTGCCTCTTCACTTTATTGTGTGAATGCAGTTGGGTGTGTAGTTGAAGTCAGTAGCCAACTTTTGGGAGAGGTATTCAGTCTGTTCCCATGGAGTGTTGCACTCGGAGTGGACTTCAAATTTCACCTGTGCCATGGACTCACTTGGAAAAATCATGCCTTCTCACACATCGGTTTTGCTCATACATGTGGCGGTGGAGCCAAACTCCTAGCATTCAGATGCACTCAAGTCTCAAGCTTATCTGTATTTCCATGGAAGATGTAGCACATCAACTTGTAGGGATGTGTGTGGAGCTCGATTGGGGGGTGGAAGTCCAGCGAACTTGCTGTGCTCGAGCCCCCCGAGCTCTGCTTGCCCTACCTGCTTCCCCAGCTCGACTCGCGTTCTCATGAGCCGAGCTGGGGAAGTGACTTCCGGGTTCCTGGGATACGTTTTTTACATAGAAAATGGCATAAGATACATTAAAAACGGCCGTGATTTGCACAAGTTATGCAAATCATGGCTGCTTTTAACGTATCTAACGCCACTTTCCACATAAAAAAACATAGCGCCGGGAACCCTAGAAGTCCAGCGAGCGCCTCAGCTGGCACCCGCTTTTGTCCCGGCTTGGCAGGTGCAGCAGCAGTGCTCACCGAACACCCAGCGAGTCGGGTGGTGGGAAGATTGCCCACCCCTAAGTATGAATGCATGCTACACAGCTATTGACATGATCCCCATTGTTACAGCAGCTCAATGCCACAAATGCAGTAATTCTGTGTATCTATGTAATACATGGTGCATCCTCTGTATGAACAGCAGCAAGCAAAAACTAGGGATGGGAGAAGCAAGAATGTTCCTAGGGATGTACGGACTTTGCTAAATCCATTCCGTCTGTGTTTTGTGGATCGTTCGGCGCCTTTCATTCCATCGTCCACTCATTGATGGAATCGGATTTTACACAAATGTGTTCGTACGCATTTGCGTAAATTTGCACTTGCACAAATGCACACTTCCAAAAATGTGCAAATCCCCCCCCCCAAATACACCTTTTCATGCTTTAGTCTATGGGGGAAATGCACATGTTCAGTCGGTGTTTTTTATTGTATTTTTCTATGACTAAATTTGAATAAAATTACAGAAAGTAAAACAAAAAAATGGGTCCACAAGCCCACGGAATCCATTGCGACTCAGGAAAAGCTGGTCCACTGCAGAATCCACAGGTTGGGTTCATAGAAATCTGAATGCATTTGAATCCATTGTGGATTTCTCCAACATCCTTAGCTTCGAACTCACCGAAATTCCCCAATCTTCACTTCTAAGTTCAGTTAGGCTCACTTCTGTTTTCATTTGTGACCTGTTTTTTGGGTTCGTTTGAACAGGAAACGTGTACGCTTCTCCCCTGCACACACACACACACACACACACTGGCTAAAGTGTGAAAATGCATATTTTAAAAAAGTTTTCAAACATTATACATTTTTCAAACGTGATCACAAATTCAGGAATGTGCAAATATTTTTTTTTCAAAAAAATGCACTCCCATTCATGCTTGCATTCAGGGTTGCAAATGGGGCAATTCCAGATGATTTGCAAACTGAAATGAAATTCTTATACATCCCTGGCAAGTGTATTTGTAATCCAGATGATGAGGTCCAGATGTTGCCTGCACATGTGTGAATCTCTGAAATGGGATGAATTACCGGTATATATCTGTGTACATGTCATATTTACAGAGCTCCTCCAGCAGTTCATGCTCCATTATGGCCAAGGGTGACTGGATCTATATTACTTAGGATACAGATAAAAATACCTTTCAAGAAGAAAACTAATAAACATGCGTGCCCTTTGGGAAGGATCTCAGGAGAGAAAGGCAGACTCCTGCTCCTGTTCCTGCTCGACTCTCCCTCCCAGCACAAGCCACCATGTGGGAACAATCCTGATGAGTTTTTATATGTTAACGTTTTGTGTTGTGATGTTATTAATGCATTTTGATGTAATTTACAAGCCTCCTTGGAAGGATTTGTATCCCAAAAGGCTATTATTATTATTATTATTATTATTATTATTATTATTATCATCATCATCATCATCATCATCATCATCAACGGGCATGATGAAAATGTCTTGACAGAACTATAATGCACCATATGTATTGTTATTTAGATACTGTATTTAGGGATTTTAAAAATTATTTTTATTCATTTAAAATTATGTTTAGGCTGCTTTTGAGGGTGGAGATGTGGAGATCAGTCCCCTTAAGACATTTTGCTAGTCCTGTTGCCCTTTCTTTGGCTTTCCACAGATCTTTCACCAGAATAATAGTCTCCACCCAGTTCACCTCTACTTTTGCTTTAGGATAAATTTATGTGGGGGATGCTAATTACAGCCCCATTTCTCTAGCTAATGCACCACAAGGCTAAAACCCAGAGACGATTTTTTTACACTCACTTAAAAGGGTGTGTCTCTTACACCATGCTGGACATATACCTGGACCTCTGTGTCTGCAACTCCAATAAGAGTGGATAAGAATCTGCAGACATTGCATTGCACTGCGGAGCTCTCTAGGGTTTGCTGTATGGATGATGCTTTAAGAGCGTGGCAAAGAGAAATAACAAGAAAGTGATAATTGAAACTTGACGTGGCCTAATTCGAAAAGGGGGTGCGTCCTCATAAGCCCCGCGCATTTGTAGTTCAAGATAGTACACAGCACGTCCCTTTAGCTCTCGATGTATGTGTCTTGCCTACTGCTTGGAAGTGACTGTGTACAGGCAGAACATAATTGGCAGCCTGTGACATCGCTGTCTGCAAGTGTCTCTCTAAATGGAGCATATTTCAGCCTTTATCTGGTGATGGCTGTTACCTGAGAGGAGCCCAGGGCCATCTCAAAGGGCTTGTAGCGGCTAATGGTGCCTATTAGGACTGGCAATTAGCTGGGGAAACTCTCGACTAGGCAGCTCAGACACCCACTAGCTTTCAGCTCTTTTCACTTCCTTTCAGTTAACTAGCTGCACCTAATAGAAGAGACAAGGGACAGGTAAGGCAAGTGTGCAGTCGCACCAAGGAAGAAAGGTTGGGGGGGGGGAAGGGAGAGGAAGAGACAGACACACACAAAGGCATCAAGAAGAAAATAATAGAGGAGAAAATAATAGAGTTGTATGAACGTATAGGAGAGGATAAGGGTGTTCCACCAGCTACAGACACAAAAACACCAGCAACAGCCTACCCTCGCCAGTCGGCATCAGGAACTACAGCAGGACTATTCACCCCATTTGTGCGGTAGTTTTGAGATAACAATGCAATCTAATTAGGTGGTGTAGGTCATAAAAAGAGAACCCCATACATATGGCAGCGGTTGGTTACCATGGTGCGAGCAATGGTTTTGATAGAAATGTGGAACAGAACATCAGAGAATTAAGATAATAAATTAGTTTCATTGAATAATAAAGGCTTGCACTTACCCATTAATTAAGGGTAATCGTATGCCATAAGCTTTTGTGTGCTACAAGTAATTTGTTACACTTCACCATAAATATATGGAGGATTAAAAATTCAATACACCTAACAGGAAGTGAATTCTTTCAATATATGTTACAAAAGACATATGTCTTATATTCTCCTTACACTTATTCTTGTAATAATGGGAGGAAGGACCACTCCACATATCAATTATCTAGTGTTGCATGTGTGTATAATACACTTATTTGTGTGTGTGAGAGTGTGTGTGTGTGTGTGTGTGTGTGTGAGAGAGAGAGAGAGAGAGAGGGTGGGAGAGGAAAAATTCAGCTACTGTTTCAGATCTTTTTGAAAAATGTAAAACATTATTGAAATCATTTTCATGTTTCTCTCCTAAAACATATAACCGATTTGAGTGATAAGTTGGCACCCCAATAGTAAATGTACAATTGTTGTAGAATTAAATATAGAAATTATACAGTGCTACTTTGTCCCTTTATTGGTCTTTTCAACTGCTGTATCCTAAGGTGCTTTAGAACTTCAAACAAATGTATTTCCACTCTCACATGCACACCATTGTGATTTATATGCAATTGAGAAGAAAAGTCTTAAGATCAGCCTTGGAAGCTGAAACAGTATCTGGCTTTTGTTTGGTCCATGAGAGAGCCACAGGATAGCAGAACTAAGGTTTCAAGGCCCATAGTTCTAGATATAATACTTGTGCCCAAAAGGTAGGCATTGCTAGACTGCAAGGCCTAAAATTGTGTCTAAGGAGAAGTATTTTGTGGAATACTCCATTCTCAAACCTATTGAGTGCTTCACTTTTAAAAAATGAATTAGATTTGCACTGGAGCTGTGGACAAATGGCCTCTAGAAATTGCACACCCTATTTGTGGACAGAGAAATTGTGGGGAACAATTTCACCAAATTTCTCCAGGTGGAGGAGAAGTTCTCCCAAGCGTTTCTCACAGATACAGCCCACCATTGGCAGACGTCGTAGCACAGCTTCTTTCTTCCTTTCTCCCCCCGCCAAGGGTCTTGGTTAATTTGCACTGCCACTGCAAGCAGCAACAGAATCAACTGCCTGCCCCCACTCCCATTTTGCTTCCTCCACAACGCAGGTGTGAGGGGGTCAGTTTTGTGTCTAGCTCCAGGGAAGAGGTGGAGCTGGTGTTATGACAAAATCTGTCCTGACAGTTTCCTTCCCCCATGAAAGAGATGTGCCTTGTTCTTCCGCATTCTCAGGGTGTTTTAAATTTATTTTTGTGGTGTGTTTGGGTGTAGCTGATGTGTGATGGCTGAGGGTGTTGTGTAAAAGAAATAAAAACATACGTACTTCTCTCCATTACTCTGCAGCCTCCCAGACTGCCTGTGCTTCCTGATCTGAAAAAGCCCTATGGGAGGAGTTACCTCATGGTGTCTTGCCTTGAGCTTTAATTGAAGTGTGGAAAGTGAAGGACACCACAGGTTGCCTGAGAAATGACTGTAGAATGAAAGGTGGGGCACTCGCATACACTCCTTAGCCAGGAGAAACCTGAATCCAACTACACAAGGTGTGCCCCCTCTTCCAAGGGGGGCATGTCTCTTTTTCCTACTCTCCTCCCAAATGAATGATGTGACCACATAAGTGCAGTAAGTATAGAATTTACTAATCCTTGTTGCAGCACAGGATGATTCAAGTCAGCAGCTGCAGGATCAGACTCACTTCTTGGGAATTTTAATAAGTAGCTGCAGAAAGGATCTGGAGCAATACTGGTAAGTGGTTGCAGGGCCCAGGATGAAAGGCCACAGAGTGAGCTAAGTAGCTGCAGGATCAAGAGGAAACTCACAGGGTGATACAGGTAAGTATCTGCAGGATCAGGTTAAATGTCCACAGAGTGAGGTAAGCATCTGCAGGATCAGACTGATGCCTACAGTGTAATACAGGTAATTATTGACATGATCAAGATGAAGGCCCACAGTATGGATAAGTAACTGAAAGGTTAGGGTGAATGTCCATAAAGTGATAAAGGTAAGTAGTTGCAGGATTAGAGAGAATGCCTACATAATGATGCAAGCGTGGAAAGCTAAGCAGGGTCAGGCCTGGTTATTACTTGGATGGGAGACCCCTCCTCTAGTTTCCTGCATTGAGCAGGGGGTTGGACTCGATGGCCTTGTAGGCCCTTTCCAACTCTATGATTCTATGAATCTTACTGAGCTTGCTGCAAAACTGAGGAAGTCTTTTCTTGTTCTTCTATGTTCCTGACTGCACTGGAAGGTGCATTTCCTAGGAGCCAATCCTGTGCCTCAGCTCTTTGGCCTTCTAAGGAGTCAGCTACTCGTTCCCCCTTCTTACTACCCACTTGTTAGACTTGTTAGCCTTCTGTTCTTTGTTCCTTTATGCTTGCTCTTCCCAGCCATTCCTCTGGCACCTCTCTTGCTTCAGTTCTGTCTTTCTTCTCCTTCTCTGGGCTTCTAGCATTCAGGCTTTTATCCTGTGCTTCTGCCATGCCTCCTCCATCTCCCTCAGAGTCCGTCCCTGAACCATTTAAAGAGCTTTTGCCCTGACTCCCTTTCTTTAGGTTTAACCAGCCCTAACTGAGGCTGGGTACTGTTGCTCGGCAACCCGGAACACCTAGGGGATTGTATGGCAACCCCTAAGGGCCCTTCTTCACACCAACCTGAAATTTTCATCTCCTTTGAATTTCTTTTTAAAAACAATTTCTTTGCTATCAAATTGAATGAGAACGGTAAAAAAGAAAAAAAAAGTGGGCAAGACAGTTTTGGAACAGCACTCATTTGCACATTCTATTACCTACTTGAAAGAAAGAAGAAAGAATTAAAAGATTTCACAGTACTGTAACTTACATAATTTTATTATTATTGGATGAGCCAAACCATGCCTATACAAGTGGAACCCATCAAACCAGAAGTAATCCACCCACATGTAAGCCATCCGCCTGTCAGGTGCTGGACTAGGGGATGTGTGAATCCATAAAACTCTATCTTGCTGAGGTTCTCAGAGTTCCCCATCAACATTCTGACTTGTGTCCATATTTAACTGCAAACTTTGTTTTGGGGATGTTGTTTTTTGCATGAACATTGGTGCATAGTTCTGTGTGCATTTCCTTTAATTGTATGCATCAAGTGTGCACATTTTTTCAAATGTATACATTTCCCGCCCAACTCCCATTGATTAAAGTGTATTTGTGAGCATTTTTTAAAAGTGTGCATTTTTCATGCACATTTTTTTTCCAAATGTATGCATTTTTAACACATTATTTTTTGTTCCGTGAATCGCATTACAAGCTCAGAAATGTATAGACTTCAAATGCAGGTTGCGTTTTGGACTGTGTTTGGGTGTGGTGGGCTGTGTAAGCTGGGTAAATTCTAGTCAAAAACAAACGGAAATGAATTCTTCATACATGCTTGACAACCAGTGGTTTTGAACTGGTGGGAATAACTTAAGAAAATAACATAAGAAGAGCTGTGCTGGATCAGACCAAAGGTCTATCTAATCCACTAGTATTCTGTTCCCACACTGGCCAATCAGATGCCCACGGGAAGCCCCAAAGCAGGACATGAATGCAATAGTACCGTCCTCATGTTCCCTAGCAACTGGTATTTAATGGCACATCGTCTCTGATACTGGAGGTAATATATACCCATTGTGTCTAGTAGTCATGGATAGCCTTATCTTAAAAGCCGCCGCTCACTAAAAACATGGCTTTTCAGGCGGGAATATGGGATGGGTTAGGATTTTTTAAAAACACTGATATTGTTTTAATTGTGTTCTAATTGTGTTTTACCATGATTGTACATTGCCCAGGGTGGCCAGATGGGCGATTTAAAAATATAATAAATAAATAAAATTATCTTCCATGGATTTGTCTAATCCCCCTTTAAAGGCATCCAAGTTGGTGGCTATCACTGCATCTTGCAGGGGAAAAAAGCGGGGTATAAATATAATATAATAAAATAAACAAATAAACCTCACTGTTTAATGTAGTGTGTGAGATCCTCGAAACAAAAAGTTTATCAGACTGTTTGGGCTGGTATGGACTATTGGGATGCATTCAGCTATTGGTGGGCCACAAATAGGGGTGGGCGATCTGCTGACACCTGGCCCTCCTGCGGCTTGGTGGAGGCTGCTGCTGCTGATCCCACTAAGCCAGGCCCACAGCGGGCACACGCTGCGCCGCCTGCCAAACTTCCAGGGTCCTGGCGGGCTGCTGCTTACATTAAAAATGCCTTAAGATACATCAGAAGTGGCCACAATTGGTGCAAATTATGCAAATTGCAGCCATTTGGGGCTTATCTTATGGCATTTTCTATGTAAACAGCGGCCTGTCAGGAACTCGGAAGTCGCTTCCCCGGCTCAACTCGGGAGAACGTAAGTCGAGCCGGGGAAGAGAGGTAAGCAGAATGGAGTGTTTTGCCACAGGTTCCCCAGAAGGGATTGGCAAAGGTTCTTTGAGGGATTTTCAGACCATAATAAATACTCCTCCAGGAAGTTAAAGCCAAACATCTTTATTGCAAAGCTGAGCATGAAATACAACAATGCTATGCCTTCCTCCAAGTTCCCTGGTGGAAATTCCCACCCCTTAGCTACACAGTCACTGTACTATTTCCAACCAACCCAAATGCTAGTTCCAGCAGCTCTCCGCCTGGGTATCAGCTTTCAGTGTTGGGGCTTCAACAGGGCTCTCTGAACAGCTTCCTCTGCTCCTCCTTGCTCCTTCCGATACTTCAGCACTACACACCCAACCACCACCCTTCAGTCTGCATTTGCTAGTCTTAAATACCATTCTAGCACCAAGCCTCATGGGCTGCAGATCTTGTGCTTAATTGATAGCACCTGTGCTCTTGTGCAGTGTCATTCTTCTGGGTAGCAGCCAGGTCACACGTTACTGGAGATTGCATCAGCCTGGCTAGCAGCCAACTCACATGCTAGCAAGTCAAGCAAGGTCATGCCTTGCTAGTACAGAGCATAATACAGAGTATAGTATCATACAAAGCATAATACAGAGCATTGAGGCAGGACTGTTGTGCAACACTGCACTCCTCGCCATCTTCCGCAACTCCCATTACATGGAGTTGGGGGGGTCAAGCCCAGCTAGTCCACTGGATTTCCACCCCCCAAATGAAATCCTCGCACATCCCTAGCCAAACAATAACACTTTTAATTTATTATTATTATTATTATTATTATTATTAATAATAATAATAATAATAATAATAATAACAACAACAACAACAATATTTCAATTCCTATACCGCCCAATAGCCGAAGCATATGTATGCATATGCTTAGACTTGATGTCCATTCTTCTCTGATGTGGGTCATCATTACTTGCTCTTTTAGCATATCTTACATTTCAGTTTATACTTCCAGCAGAATGCTGAGAACTAGGAGCTTCAATTGCATGCACTGTATCAGCAGCCGTATAATTGGAGGGTGCTTCTGGATGAGGCCTTTATCATGCAATCGCCTCTCTCATTCGTGGAATTGTATCCCCATACAATTCCACGAATGAGGGAGGCGATTGCATGATAAAGGCCTCATCCGGAAGCACTGGATGGCATCTTCTATTTATAACCCTATTGCCATACCCCCTCTGGGAGACTCCTCTTCAGAGGATGACTGGAAAGCCCCTGCAGTCAAACATCACAGAGGAGCTGCCTGTGTCTGGAGATCTCGAGGCAGATCAGGACAGGAGTATCCTGAGCCCTCAGGTGAGACAGTAATTGACTCTAACCCTCACAACGTAGTTTGCCCCCTCTCAGACTCAGAGGCAGATGCCAAGTGGCCACCTAGCCTCAGGGAGCACAGACGTCTAAAGGTCAAGGCTCAGTTAGCTGCTGGACACAGAAATGCCTGCCAGAGAAACAGGGACTCCTCATGAGGAAAGGTATACTAGTGAGCAGAGCCCTGCTCATGTGTAGGCCTTTTCTCAGGCGGCACTAACGACCGGCAGCTGTGCTCCAAGTAGAACTCTGACTGAAGGCTCAGGCTTAAAAGTCTTCCGTTCCAAGCACTAGGTGTTGGAAGAACATCTACTGGCTTTTTGGCTTGTATCTTCCCGTGCTTCTCCAGATTGCCTTGTGGTTGACTTTGCCTTGGTCCTGTCTAGCTTCCTGGACCTCTGAACCGGTACCACTGTAAGCAGGACACCTACTATGTTTTCCCATGTTTTTTTTTTCCTTCGCACAAAAAATATCTGATAAGGAGGAGAAGACAGAATAGGTTTTCATAATGCCTTTTGACCAGTCACCCTAGGAGCTGTCTGTCTGGAAGCACCCTGAGTCTCAAATATGCATAAAGGTGGCAGGCAGCTAGCTGGAATAACTTACTGGACACAGTAAGGTCTGGGTTCACAGTTTGAGGCACTGAGGGAGGAAAAAAGAATTTGGTGGCTGGAGAGCTCAACATGCCTCTGCATAAAACCATCATATATAATTCAAGAGGATTTTGAGTATTTACTGTAAGAGCCTCTGTTGAGAAGAAGCCTTGCAGGGTTTAAATGCAGCCTGGATTTCCTCCCAGCTCTGACAAAAGTGCCTCCTCCTCCTTGCTGTGAATGGATGATAGAAGGGCAGTTCACCCTGCTGAATGCACAGAGACAGTGGACAAGAGGGTCACAAATCTTTTTCTTCTTCTTCTTTTTAACACTTGCCAATCCACAATCTCAAGGCATTAAATGGATTCCAGTGATGTGTGCTGAAATGTTTGAAGATCCATTTTAGATGTGAAAGCAAATGAGGGATTAAGAGAGGAATTGTGGGAGGGGGGGGGAAGAGAACTACAACAGCCAACAATTTCTGACAGAAACGAACCCAATCTCTCACTCATCTGTTGCCTTCTCCTCCTCCTCCTCCTCCTCTCTCTGCCTCCAAACAACAACAACAAAAAACCCACCCTCTAATGTTAAACATGACCTTTGGATTTAAGAACCACAAATGTTCTTAGGAAGTTGAAAAACACGCTGGATGGGAGAACTGAAGAACAGCAGGAACAGATGCCCTGATTTGGCACACAGTGGGGAGAGAAGAACAGAAAATGGCTTTCTATGTAGAAGACATTTCCCTTTAGCTCTCTTTATTTTCTCTTCACAAGATAAGGGTTGGCTCTGCATGGGTTTATCACTTTGCTTTTTGAAAGCCCAAAGGAGAAGGGCTGTGGGTAGGGTGGGTGAAATGTTGTGTGTGTGTTTGTGTTTAAAAATGTTAAGAACCTGGCTATAAAAATGCTATCTGCAAGGATGGTTTAGTCTGAGAAGAGGGAGGAACACTAAACAGGGAAATTAAGGGAGAAAGGGTGTCCTAAGGCTTAACACAAATTTCTGCAAGAGGAAGGATTTTTCACAAATACTTGGGGGGAATGTCCATGGCTTTCTGAGGCTGATTTACCAGGCTAGTGCAGCTGCTTTAGACCAGGGATGTGGAACCGCTGGCACGTGGACCTTACTTGGCCTGCAGAGGTTCTCCATTTGGCCTGTGGAGCTTTCTTGGATTCTTCCAGGGGGCAGGACTCAGCTGGCACTCAGAGAAGTGGCTCTCTCCAGTGCCATCTGAGTTGATTGGTGTGGTACACACCAAGCTGTGGACTCAGCCACACTGGGAGGAGCTGCTTCTCCCTGCACTGGCCAAATCCCATTCTCCATGCTGAGAGAGGCATAGAACTCGATGCCTCCCTCAGCACAGAGAAATGGGAAAAAATGGGAAGGGGTGAGGTCAGTGGCCACAGCCTCAACCCCTCTACCTCAGCTTATGTAAATTAAGTGGCAATCACCTAGAGAGGATGCATAACATGATCAGGTCCTCCCAGGCTATTGATTGGTCGACTTAAATTTAACGAAAATTAAACTGCCCAGCCCCATAGGAATCCTTTTGATCTTTGAGATTTTCCTTTGTGTCTGACCGGCTGGCAAAGAATAAAGACAAGACAAAGCTGGGCTCAGAGCCCTGGTAGGCCTCGTACCTTCCTGCACCTGTAAACTGTTTTGATGAGTTACTCTTAGGGTCCTGTTGAGTGAGTGCTAGTGAGCTAGTTTGGCGATGATGATGCAACTGACTATTTCTGATCTTCTATCTGCTTGGTTCTTTAATAAATATATTGAAAAGTGGAGTTAATATTGGGGGGGAAATGAGAAACGGAGAGAGAAATCAAAATTGACAGATTTGTCCATTTCTAATATAGACCAGTCCAATGTCTCTGAGGGAAGGGGTTTTTACCCCTTTAGGAATGTTGCATTTGTGACATGTTGCATTTCAGGAATGTTACAATTAGTTATTTATTTATTTATTTATTTATTTAATTTTTATACCGCCCAATAGCCGAAGCTCTCTGGGCGGTTTACAACAATTAACAATACAGTCCCTGCCCGCAGGCTTACAATCTAAAAAGACACGACACACAAGGAAAAAGGAATGGGGAGGGAAGAAGGGGGAATATTACTTATGTAATTCTCTGTGTCTCAAGAAGCTGCAGCCTCCTTCTTCTTCCCCACAGGGCTGTAGATGTCAGTTAGCCCTGTGGGGGGGTGCAGTCCAACTGGAGCAGGCCCTGATGTTCCCTCGGCCTGCTCCAGCCTCCGTCGTTCCTTCTTCCCCACAGGGCTGTAGATGTCAGTTAGCCCTGGGGGGGGGGGGGGCAGTCCAACTGGAGCAGGCCCTGATGTTCCCTCGGCCTGCTCCAGCCTCCGTCGTTCCTTCTTCCCCACAGGGCTGCAGATGTCAGTTAGCCCTGTGGGGGGGTGCAGTCCAACTGGAGCAGGCCCTGATGTTCCCTCGGCCTGCTCCAGCCTCCGTCGTTCCTTCTTCCCCACAGGGCTGTAGATGTCAGTTAGCCCTGTGGGGGGGGGGGCAGTCCAACTGGAGCAGGCCCTGATGTTCCCTCGGCCTGCTCCAGCCTCCGTCGTTCCTTCTTCCCCACAGGGCTGTAGATGTCAGTTAGCCCTGTGGGGGGGGGGCAGTCCAACTGGAGCAGGCCCTGATGTTCCCTCGGCCTGCTCCAGCCTCCGTCGTTCCTTCTTCCCCACAGGGCTGCAGATGTCAGTTAGCCCTGTGGGGGGGTGCAGTCCAACTGGAGCAGGCCCTGATGTTCCCTCGGCCTGCTCCAGCCTCCGTCGTTCCTTCTTCCCCACAGGGCTGTAGATGTCAGTTAGCCCTGTGGGGGGGGGCAGTCCAACTGGAGCAGGCCCTGATGTTCCCTCGGCCTGCTCCAGCCTCCGTCGTTCCTTCTTCCCCACAGGGCTGTAGATGTTAGTTACCTTTGTTCCCTGAGGTTCCTCCCCCAAACCCAGAAAGTGCTTTAGCCTTACTGTCAAACAGGTGAGGTTGAGATTTTATTTATTTATTATATTTCTATACTGCCCAGTAGCCGAAGCTCACTGGGCAGTTCACGACAATTAAAAACCACAAAATACAACATAAAATACAGCATAAAAACTTTAAAACTACAGTATGAAATAGGAGTAAAAGCCAAAATAAAACCTAGCAGCAGTACAGAGATTTAAAATACAGTAAAAGATCTAGAAGAACAGAGACTAAAAGACTAAAATTCGTGGGAAAATAAGGTCTTCACCTGGTGCCAGAAACAGAACAATGTAGGTGCCAGGTGAGCCTCTCTAGGAAGTTTATTCCACAGCCAGGGTGCCACTGCAGAAATATGACAACTTGCCCAAGTCTAGCCATTAAGCATCAGTGCTGATGGCCAAACTACACCAGGGGATAGGCAAGAATTTTGTTTGGTTCACATTTCCTGAACGTGAACCAGAATGCAGTTAGACATTGAAATCCATAGTTTTTCCAAAGTTTGTGATGTGGTAGGCATTTTCTGTATGATGCTCATTTTGTGAACATTTGAAAAAGTGCACACAAAATGCATAGATTTGGGGAACATAATAGATTTGGAAAAGTGCACATGAAAATACATCCAAATGTTCATGTGGACTATGTATAGCTATATGTCTATATGTATAGCTATTGATCAATCAATAGATAGATAGATACCAATCTGATGTGGAAACAAGGTAGAATGAAATTAGTGGGAAAATGAGAACCTGAGTGAAATAGAGTTTGACTAATTCTCCCATTCATACACATGACATGGGAGACCAAGATTATATATTCCAACTTAAAATGAATAAATTAAAATAGGATAGGGGACTCTAAATGTGTATATGTATTCCCCACATGGGGTAAATTTGCAGGGAGGCAATTAAATTTGGGGAGGGAAATCCTCAGCATTGCTTCTCTGATAAAATATGAACAAAAGTAAAAAGTATGTTGTGGGATCCATGATCTGGTCCTCCATGTCACCTATGGCTTGCCTGAGTGGAGATTTGAGCTTGAATTTTCAAACTACATCATATTGCTTAAACCACCCTGTGCAACATGAACTATAACTTGATTGGTGGGAGATCCAGGACCGATAAAAGGAAGGGCTTCTTCACATAGCGCTTAGTTAAACTATGGAATTCACTTCCACAAGATGTAGTGATGGCCATCAATTTGGAGGGCTTTCAAAGGGAATTGGACAAATTCATGGAGGAGAAGGCTATCAATGGCGACTATCCTGATGGCTATATGCTACCTCCAGTATCAGAGGCTGTATGCCTATGTACACCAGTTGCTGGGGAACATGGGTGGGAGTGTGCTGTTGCAGTTATGTCCTGCTTGTGGGTTTCCAATTGGGGCATCTGCTTGGCCACTGTGAACAGAATACTGAACTACATGGACCGTTGGTCTGATCCAGCATGGCTGTTATGTTCTTGAAAAGCATCAAGATTTGCTTGAGGATTCACCCTTACCTTCTCTTGAAAAAAGAAAATGAAAAAGAAAAACCCTCACTGAATGGCCTACCTATCAGGGATCCTGTAACAGTGGATTTTGTGCATCAGTGATGGCAAGGAGCTGGACTGGATGACCTTTGAGGTCTCCTTCATCTCTACAAATCTGATTCTAAGTAGATTTTGCGGGTTTTAAAGCACTATAACAACTTCCCCCGAGCTGGTGCCCTCCAGATGTTTTGGAGTCCAATTTCTAGGATTCCTGACCATTGACTATGTTGGCTGGCTGGGGTTGATGGAAGTTGAAGTCCAAAACATCTGGAGGTTACCAGCTTGGGGAAAGCTGCTCTGTGAGAATTTCCAAAACCTGTTCAAACAGACATCACAGTGAGACAGAAAAAAATAAATAAGAATGAATGGGTATACTGCAGGTAATGCATCTCCATTATGCTGCCTTCATGTCTTTGGGAAATAATAACAACACCCTTTTGTCCGTACCCGGCTTTAGAAACAAGAGAACATTGTATGCCAAACTCTTAGCCAATGATGGGAAGTGTTTGACCCTCATTTTTTATTTTATTTTTTTCATAATCAAGGTGTTTGCATGAGTTCAGGGAGACTGTCCTAACCTCCTCCAATGTATTTGTTCCACTGCTGAGACAGTTTAGTAGTCAAAACTGTAGAAAATTGAATATACACTTACTGTATAAAAATGATATGCTTGGTTAGTGATAGTTTAGTAGAAATAAGTACATCAATCATAAGATAGCAGGTTGTCGGCTGGTAGTGTGTCGGAGAAACATGGAACAAAAAAAAATATGTGATGAATGTTGGGCAAGATTTACAAAAGTCCCATGCCATGGATAATGTACAATAAAGCTTCCCCCCCTTTCTTTCTTTTCCCTACAAGAAAAAAAAAAAATCTTCTAAAGCAATGTTCAATAAAGACCCTGCAAAATATCATGCTCTCTATTCTGACATGTGTGTAATTACAAATTCATCCTCATTGTAAGTTTCCTGTCTGGATGGAAAGAGGCATACCCTTAATGCCGTTCTGCCATTCACAGAGGGAAGGCTAATTTTCAGCACTACTTAACACACACAGGCTGAGAAGCATTGAGACTGTGTGTAGGAACTAAGCCCAGCCAAGAAGTGGAGCTTGTGTACTGGGATTTGAATACAGAGCCAGAGCCCCAAGGATGGCTACTCAGGCCAGAGCTAGACTGCTGATGGCTGTTGATGAGGATGGCTGCTGATGAAAATGAAACAAAAGAGAAAGTCTCTGCTGCTGATTAAAACAGTTTAATGCCTAACGTGTTTCAGTTTACAACTTTGTTGGGGGCCAAAAGTTTTTCCAAATACGATAGAAAATAATTCTTTGGCTATCCCATGAGTCTCACTCACGAGATAGCTAAAGAATTATTTTCTATCGCATATTTTAATCAGCACCGGACACTTCTTTCTCTTTTGTTTTGTTTACCCGTTGGTGCCTTCCCCTCCTGTTCTGCTGATGAAAATGACATTACCTCCCCTGGTAATGCTAGGGATAAGTGACAATTTTGTTTCAGTTCATGCATCTTCCAAACTTGCCCCATTCACAACCCTGAATGGGAGCACATTTTTAAAAAATCTGCATGCCTGAAGTTCCTAGGGATGGGCACCAAGCCCAGCAGCCGACTCGTGGGGCGCTCAGTGAGCACTCCCGCCACGTGAGCCGAGCACCCCGCGAGCACCACCCGAGGTGCTCGACGGACTTCCAGGTCGCCTGGCTCCACACTGTTTACGTAAAGTATAGCATAGTAAACAGTAAAAATGGCCGAGCTGCGTTTTTAGCGTAAAAACCAGGGCAACCCAGTTTGAAACGGCCGCGATTTGCTATTTGCGGCAGTTTTAAGCTGGGTTGCCCTGGTTTTTACGCTAAAAATGCAGCGCCAGGGAACCAGAAGTGACGCGATGGGGAACTTCTGGTTCCCTGGTGCTACGAGCGGCACGAGAGCAGGCGCACCCCCTGAAGCAGGTAAGCTCCCCACTCGCCGCACATCCCTACTGCCTCCTCTGTACCTTCAGTTTTGCCACAAGCACCAGGCAATGAAGTGGAACACTGGTGGTGACTAGTGGTGGGCGATCCTGAGGCGACCTGACCTGCTGCTGCGCCCATCCAGCCGGGCCGAAAGCTGATGCACGCTGAGCAGCTCAGCAGACTTCTGGGTTCCCGGCGGGCCACTTTTTACGTAGAAAATGGCATAAGATACATTAAAAGCGGCCACGATTTGCACAAGTTACACAAATTGCAGCCACTTTTGGCTTATCTTACGGCATTTTCTACATAAAAAGTGGCCCACGAAGAACGCAGCGGAAGTCGTTTCCCTGGCTCGACTCGGGAGACCGCAAGTCGGGCCGGGGAAGCAGGTAAATGGGATGGAGTTTGGGGTTCGAGCTCGGCCCGTTCGCCGTATTTCCACCCACCCACCCCGAATGTACTCCTCGCACATCCTTAGTGGTGACATTCTCACTGTGGTCATATCACACTGTTTCTGTTAGTAGATGTTACTGAGGAAGAGAGAAGGTAGAGATTCAGGGCTGCTATTTCTGGTGGCACCCATGCATCTCACATAAGTTCTAGAGCAGGGGTGCAGAACCACTTTCAGCCCAAGGGCTAGATTCCATATTGAAGAAGTTCTCAAGTCAAGGGCCATATTCCAGTGGTGGGCAGGGACAAAGGCCAAAAGGGGCCAAAATATCAAAAATAACAGCATATATTAGCTTAAAGCTCTTATTGCCAGTAACTAATCCTTAGGAGAGGCATTTCAACCTTTTAGAATGGGAGGGGGGACTTCATAGAACTCAGGAAATAGGTGGTTGGGGGCAATAGGTGGGACAAGGGGAAGGGGTGCGTGGCCTTCTGGGGGACCTTGGGGGGGCTGAACCTCAGAGGGCTGGATTTGGCCCTTGGGCCTGAAGTTCTGCATCCCTGATACTAGAGCCAGCATTACTAGTTTTAGCCAGTGTTATCATTAATGCAATCAGCTTATAGCATTTTGGGGAGGGGGACTTTTGAGAATCTGAATACCTCCATTTCAGGATTCCAAGTAAGGACTTGACTGAGAATGAGACACAGGCCTGACAGTACCATTGCAAACACTAGTGCTGTAGTTCTGTTGCGAATGCTGGTGGATTATGGATGGACTTTTGTTGACAGTAGGACAATCCAGCAAGGTAAATGGCTGATCGTTCTGGACCTGAACCATGTATTCCAGGGATGATCAAGTAGGCAGAATGAGGCAACCACCTCAGTTGGCAGATACTGGGTGGTGGTGACAGGGTGGAGGCATCCACCCACTGGCCTATCCTCTTGAGTTCTGCCCTTCCCCAGCCATTTCCATCCTCCTGAATCAGCACCCAACTGACAGTGTTGCTTGCTTGTTGCTGGCCTGGACATGCTGGACAAACCTAGTTACCTTCTCCCAATACGTCACAGACAGCCCCCCGGGAAAGAACCCCAACTGAGTGACCAGGCAGAGAGGTAGGCAGCCCAGGCTGTACTCTCAAGTAGGAGCGTACACACACACTTGCACTGCCAATTGCTGCACTGCATTGGTTTCCGTGAGTAGCGGACAGGTGCCAGGCAAAGCAGGGAGCGAAGGGTGGCAACCTGTTGGAGAACACCACTGTGCATGCCGCAAAGCCTACCAAAGTTACCCTGCGGTCCTCAGCTGCAATGGCGGACGCTGTCCTTTCACCACAGTAAGATTCAACAGCCAGTCCTGTCACCTTTGGTGTGTGGAACTGGGTGCATATGTGTGTGTGGTGAGGTGTGTGTGAGAGAGAGACTTAGGGGTGGGCGATCTGCCGGGACCCGATCTGCCGGGACCCAACCTGCCTCCAACTCATCAGATGCCACTGTTGCACCAGCTGAGCCAGTCTGAAAGCTGGTGTGTGCCGTGCCACTCGTTGGAGTTTCGGGTTCCCAGCAGGCTGCTGTTTACGTAGAAAATACCTTAAGATACATCAAAAGCGGCCGCAATTTGTGCAAACTATGCAAATTGTGGCTGCTTTAGGTGTATCTTAAGGCATTCTCTACATCAGTGTTCTCCAACCTTGGGTCCCCAGATGTTTTTGGCCTACAACTCCCAGCATGCCCCAGCCAGCGGGAGAACACTACTCCTACATAAACAGCAGCCCTCCAGGAACCCAGAAGTAACTTCCTCCAATCAACTCGGGAGAACGCAAGTCGAGTCGGGGAAGAGGTGAGAGGAATGGAGTTTGGGAGGTCGAGCCCAGCTAGTCCACTGGATTTCCACCCCACCCCCCAAAACGAAATTCTCACACATCCATCACCTAAGGCACCAAAATATCTTGGACCAGCCCTGAGGTATATCTCAGGATGGTTTACAATAAATCAACCGGGGTTTCTGTCTGACTCAGCTGTTTAATAATAGTAGCAGCAACAACAACAAAGGCTTTCCTCCTCTTTCCCAGGTTAGGTTGCTGAAATGGAGAAAACCTGAGGTGAAAAACAGGGAACGGATTTATGTGTAAAAGGACGGTTAGCTCAGTACTGGTCCTGAAAGCAAATTTCTGGGCTGAGCATGTGGGCGGATGCACCCTGGTCCTCCTTAGTTTTAAGTTTTGGTCTGCCTCCCTGAGGCACCTTTTTGCACATAGCTCCAGTTGGTTGACCTTGGTGTCCTAGAGAGAGGGAAAAGCAAAGCCTTCCTGTTGTATTCCGCAAGGGTATAGAATTTCCAGTTATTTCTATATTCTCTGTTGTCTCTCCCCCCCCACACACACACACTTTGTCTCTTTTGTATATCGCACTTCTATTTGGATGGATCACTGTATGAATTTCAGCTGCACACATATGGCTCCACTTAATCTGACAATAGCTCTCACTTCATGGCCAGGGATCCATTGTTTGAGGGAGAACCATACATTGTAATAAAACATGTGGGGGAGGGAGAAAAAGATGGCAGACATCCTTTCATTTCAACATCAGACAGAGACATCGTTTGAACTGTACCTAAGATTTATTTGGTATAAATGTATATCTGACCTACACCCCAAACCATTGCAATTCATTTTCATGCTGTGTTTAAAAAAAAAAAAAAAAAAAAATCAAGGAAGAAAGCTACAAGTCCATGGAGATTTTATCTCCAATCCATCAACAAAGTCTAAACATAGCTTGACTTGTCTATGAAACCTTCAGTTTTCTGTAGTATAAAACCAAAAGAAAAAAGTCCCTGTCTAGGAATACTATGAATGTGGTGCAGATTGAGAAAATATGAATTTCTACCCTCCCCACCACCACCTGAGCATGTCACAACAATCCAAAGTTCTGCACTCACACAACGTCCTGCTGACAGTGGAAATAATTTCATTTATAAAATATCACACATGATGTCCCACACATCCCCCAAGGACCTGAGGGAGACAAAGATGGAGGATAACCCATCTCATCATCTCAAAAACACTGCGAGCGAAACTAAGCTGTGACCTTGGACCTATTACTAAGTTCCAACCACTGGCCCAGGTGGTGAGCCACAGAACTGCAGCCTCTCAGTGAAGAGCCTTCTTGGCTCTGGAGTAAGAGTCCTCCACCCAACTGGCCATTGGCTCATCCTGGGCAGGAAGGAGTCTAAGATGGCTTCCTGTCTCGGTGATGCTTTGCTGAGTGAACTCCAACAAGTCTCTGTGTTTCTGTTTTTTTTTTTCCCCCTTCGGTAGCAACCCATGTCTTGCTCTCCATTCCCACCTCCTCCTGGTTTCCCCTCTTATCCTGATTGATCTTCAGTCCTGACTAGAGACTCCCATTGGGGGAGGAATTTGTTTGGTTTGAATTTTAATGTGGAATTACCTAATTTTGCAATGTAAAATCTACCCATGAACTGAAATTGAGAGTCATCTTTCCAAATTCACACTTCTCCAGAGTGCATGATGGAGTTCTGCCATTTATTTTTTTAAAAAAAGCATATATGATGCATTTATTAGGTGACACCATTCATAGAGGACCTGGATGAGACAGTTTTGACATCCATGAGTTTGCCTGCAGGAATACACAGGACTGCTGGCAGATTCATGACCCAGCTGGGATCATGTAGAAGCACCAGTTGTATATACTGTCGCCTCCAGGTTGAGGGTGGACACTTGGCAAATGCATTTTGCATAATCATGGCAGCATGATGGCTGTCACATTTTCTGAGCTGTCTCAATTGCCCAAATTGACCAACAGCAGCCTCATCATGTCCAACTCTCCTTTCCCCCAATTCACCCCATAGGGACATTGGCTCACTGGTGCTTCCATGCGATGATGATCCTGGCCCAGTTGCAAGCTCATCAGTGGGGTCAAGAAGTAACTGAACTGAGCTACCAACACCACATGGTCTCCATTCTTCTATTTGGAGCCAGTCAACATCTTTATCGCACTGTTGCCTGATGATAACAGTTGCTGTTGTTGTTAGCTACAAAGAGAAAATATTAAAACTGTAAAAGTACTATGCAAGTACTTCATCAGCACCAGCATTCTAGCTATAATAACAAGGAGAGTTATGGCACCCTAAAGACTAACCAATTTATTATGGCACATGTTTTTTGTGGACTAGAGTCTACTTCATCAGATGCAAGAAGTAGTACTGATAGTTAAGGACATTTGAAATCCACTGTATCCCAAGTGGGTGCAGATTTCATGTTTCATAAGATTTATGCCTGGAAGAAAACACACACAAACACACACACACACAAATATCAGCATTTTATCAGTGTGTATATACACACACTGATAAAATGCTGATATTTGGGTTTTAGAGCCCAAAGGTTTATAGGGCTTTATTCATTTATTTTTTGAATGAACTTCATTTTCCTCAAAATTGCACACCCACAGAGAAAATCCATCCTTCCCAGTGTTCAGGTAATATTCTGTTTTTGGAAGCAGTGGCTATGGATGGATGGATCTGTCAATCTCAGTCTCACCAAGACTCGTTATGCATTTTTCATAATGTACACATTTTTGTGTGCATTCGATGCATGCAGCCATTGACTAAAGGGTGTTGGTGTGCATTTTGGAAATGAATGCCTTTTTCTTTGTACATTTTTCAAATGTCCACATATTGTTGAACACTTTTGTTTGTTTGTTTATTTGTTTGTTTGTTTATTGCAGACGGCATCGGGAATTTGGAAATGTATGGGTTTCCAACTTCAAATGGTGTCCAGGCTCACACAATCAGGTCCGGGAGCTGCAAACTGGGAAAATCCATAAAACGATAACAACAATGGAGGAAATTTCTCACATATCCCTAATCAGTGCTGGGTGGTTTTACCCCCAGCCATTCCGAGCCAATTTGGCCCATACATTGGTTAAACCCTCTAGTATCGCTCCCCTATGCAATCTGGATAGACAATGTGTCACACTGCTTCTCCGTAGCAACTACATCAGTGTTCCCCAACCTTGGTAGGCCAAAAGCATCTGGGGACCCAAGGTTGGAGAACACTGAACTACATGAACAGGTTTTTTGGGGGGTGGGTGGGGGTGGGGTTATCATCTGGCAGCAGGTTTGGGTGGGGGTTATCAACCAGTGCCAAACTCCATAGCTATTGTCCAAACTTCTCTGCAATTTTGGTGACTACAGATGTGTCCACGGTCGGTGACACTGACTACAAAATAGCCTCTCTCTGAAGCATAACGCTGGCTATTGTGCTGTGTTTTCAAGAGAAGCTGGAAGCCAGGGGGGAAGAGGAGGGGAGCACACAGCAACTATGCGCAAGGTGGACATAGCAGTAGAAATGATATTGACGACATTACTTATTTATTTGGTAGACAGGATCTAGAATGGGAATAAGGATTTGTCTGTCATCATCACATCACCCTCCAGTTTTCTATGGCTGTAGGCAATACGAGTGCTGTTCCTAATTTTAGTTTGTTTTGTTGTCATTTGGCTCAGTTCATTGTGTAGTGAATTCAGAAGAGAGAAGTATAGAAATATTGTGGGGAGGAGTGGGGTGGGGGAGACTTAGATTCAGAATTGCAGGCCTTCAGAGCATAGATCCTTCAAAAATGCCCATCTTCCAGGACAAAAGAAATAATCTGAAACTACTTTGAGAGCCAGAACAAGAGCTTTGCGTTTTCCTGCCGTAAAACAGTCTGAGCCTGTTCAGATGTGCAGCAATGCACACAGCGGAATCTGCTTGCGGATCTGTGGCAGCCAAAACAATCTTTTTCATTTCAGTTTTGCTTTCACCAGTGTTGAAGAGCGCCCTCTGCTTTTTCTGGTGTGTTCTTGAGCTCAGAATGTTGTCTATTTTTGTTGAGCTCCTGGATGTTAATCAGAGCACAGGCAGAGGTGTGCCACCACCATCACAAAAGCCAGTTTTCAAGGTTCTGAGACAGTGTTTGGGAACTTAGACTCTGGATGCAATGTCTTTACAATTCCCCCCAGCCCCACTAAATAGTAGTGTGAATGACATCAAAATGTGGTACACAAGTCCTGTCGTGCTTGGGGGCCCTCCTCTCATCCTTCTGAGTGGTGGCCTAGACCTCTGCCCGAAGTCCAGCCTTGGTGGTGCCACTGCCCCAGAAAATGGTGAGGTCTCTAAGCTAGTGCACGGGCCTTGGGCTAGCATGTAGACTGCATGGTCCCCTGGAGCCTTGGGGGTGGCGCTGTACAG
This sequence comes from Shinisaurus crocodilurus, assembly GCA_021292165.1. NCBI lineage: Eukaryota > Metazoa > Chordata > Lepidosauria > Squamata > Shinisauridae > Shinisaurus > Shinisaurus crocodilurus. Next base: position 20,761,095 of record CM037887.1, on the reverse strand, counting down.
CTGGGGGCATTGCACAGCCTAGGATTTGTATGAAAAACAAAGAGACAAGTTGGCTTTCTGTTCATTCTTCTTAGTCCTTCCACAAAAAAAGTTTCTCCTACATCAAATATGCACATTTTCACATGGAAAATTCTCACATGCTAGTAGTGATTTGGATTGCCCGGTAGATGATAGAGTAATGGAAGGTAGGGAAATGGAGCCTAGGTATCTGACTTGGTTGTAGAATTAAGATAGTTCAATTAGCCTTAAACTTAAATGAAGACCTGAATCTTAAAAATAAATAATATCAAGTCTTTAGGTTGGATCCAGATTATTATTATTATTTATTATTATTTATATTTATTTATTGCCCATCTGGCCGGCAACTGGCCACCCTGGGCAATGTACATAGAATAAAAACAATAAAATACATTTAAAACAATATAAAAATTTTAAAATCTTAACCCACCCCATATTCCCACCTGAATAACCAGGTTTTTAATGAGCGACGGAAGCTCAGCAGAGAGCGGGCATGGCGGAGGTTACTCGGGAGAGAGTTCCACAGTACGGGGGCCGCCACAGAAAAGGCCCTCTTCCTCATCCCCACCAGTCTAGCTGCTCTGGCTGAAGGGACAAGGAGAAGGCCATCCGTGGCAGATCTTGTTGAGTGGCCCAATTGGTGTTGCTGGAGACGCTCCTTGAGATAGACTGGACCGGAGCCGTATAGGGTTTTAAAGGACAAAACCAACACCTTGAATTCGGCTCGGCAAGCAACTGGTAGCCAGTGCAAATCCTTCAGGCCGCCGCGTTCTGTACCAGCTGTAGCTTCCAAAACATCTTCAAGGGTAACCCCACATAGAGCGCATTACAGTAGTCTAGTAGATTGACATTGAATCAACGGCACTGGTGGAAGAGGACTTTCCCACCCCTCCCTTCCCATGACAGCCCCTTCTGCCCCTTGACAGTGTTACATGGAGAGTCAGAAGACCCTTCTGAATGGGGTGGGATGTGGTGTGGAGGGAGTGAGGTATCTCCAGAAATCAGGCAGAGGGACTTTCTGTGAGTGGAGCCCTTCCTCTTGCGGAACGTCCATTCCTCTTGCGGAGGGTTCTTTCCTCCTGAGGAAGGCAGATCCCGGATCCAACTCTTCAGTTCTGAATCAAATTCATTTCCAATTTGTATTTCTTCCCCTTCTTCCAAGGACCTCAGAGTGAGACATATGGGGATTATGAGTAAAAGGTCCAAGACATTTTGGTGCCCAAGGGGGGAGGGAACCCAGGATGGTGCTGCCCCTTCTATATACTGAAGCCAGCTGGACTGGCAATTATATCTTACTTCAATGCTGGTGATAGGACAATGTCTTGCAGTACAACAAGCTAGCTTAGGGGACACAGGGCAGGTGATGCGGCACACACAGTTCTGCCCTCTGACAGAGGGCAATGGCCAGGGTATGGAGTGAGGGCTCAAGAGGAACACTGCTGGGGGCTCCCCCACATGCCACCCAGCCCACCTCACTCAGGTAACTATTGGTTCTGCTGATGTCACTGAAGAGCAGTCTACAGTACAGTAATACCTTGGAATGCAAGTAACTTGGTCTGAGAGCGTTTTGCAAGGCAAGCAATTTTTTAATATAAATTTTGACTTGATAAACAAGCAAGGTCTTGCCATACAAGTAGTGTAGGTAGGGATGTAACCGCTCGCCTCGAGCGGGCCGAAATCAGCCCGGCGGCCCCGCTCACGCCCACCAGAGACTTGCTTTGATATGAGTGTTTTGGATTACAAGCACGGTTCCGGAACGAATTATGCTCGCAATCCAAGGTATTACTGTATGTGACTTTCAGCCTGTGGCTGTAAACTTGAGCACAGACTGCTTAAATCCTATAGGAATCAATGGAATTTAAGCAGTTTATTTTACTGCGTGCAGGATTGCTGCTTGTGATTCCATCTTGATCTTTGGACTTGACAAAAAAATGAAGTAATCCACATTCCTTAAAACTTACATCTGTGATCTGCAACCAATACTTGACCAACAATCTGTCATACGGGACTATGCAATTAATTGCTTCGGGATCGTTAGCACTTAACAAAAGCTCATCGTCAAGGAAGGTAGTCTTGTTCTACAGTTACATGCATTTAATAACCTTCAGAATGGCTGAATGAAGCATCTCCCAACTGCTGGTAGCCAGCAAGGCTCAATAGCAATTTCTTTTGTGCAATTGTTCAACAATGAAGACCACATGAAGAGCTATACTGTGCCAGGACTGAGACATTCATCATCTCCCAAGACAGAAATCCTTTCTGGTGTAATTACCGTATATTAAAATAGATGCAATTTTGATATGGGAGTATAGAATACTGTACATTGCATTAGCCAAAGAACAGAGTGTTCATCCTTGCTTTAATTTGTAGACTTTATAACTTTGTTTGCATACTCTACAAGATAACCAAGCCGCCCTCGTGTAAATGACATCTTCTGTGAAAAGATGTGACAAATGTCGCAGTGTTGATAATTTTCCTGCAGATCTCAGAGGACAGATCTCTGTGTGGTTACACTTACATGAACTGTTATCACTTTCAATGAGACTGTAAGGCTGTCCAGAACTCTCTCTCTCTCTCTCTCTCTCTCTCCAATATCTGATGTATCTAATCTGATGAGTTAGTTACACACACCACATCACCTAGCAATTATTAAACCAATGATGGGGTAATGAACTGGATATTGCCTTAGGCTGCAATGCTATACCCACTTTCCTGCGAGCGAGTCCCATTGAACTCAATTGGACATACTTCTACGTGGACATATATAAGATTGTGTTGTAATGCCTCTTAGAATGCACCTTCTCGGAGAATGAAGTAACAGTGAAATGAAAACGATGCTCAAATGTCACTCCAAACACACATGGTTGATGTCCATTTGCATGCACTGGTGCTGCCCCCTCACCCTACGTGCATTCAGCATAAAAACTCAGAAAGATCCTATGTGCAATCACCCTTAAATTTATTTTGGCTGCCTGTTTTTATCTTATTATATTTTATATGTTTTTTTGTGTTTTTATATTATTTTTGTTGATATTTTTTGTGTTGCTTTGTTTTGTCAGCCGCCCAGGGAGCCTTTAGGCTGATCGGCGGTGAATAAATATATTAAATAAATAAATAAATGGGGGTGTCAAAAATAATGTTAATAATATCAGGGGGGAAGTGAAAGGGAATGGTGTTGCCTGTGAAACAACCTCCAGAGGATAGTACATGAAGAAGACCCGAGACACCCCACTTTCTGTGACATGGGTGTGATTTGGTTCCCATTTTGTCCCGCTGTTCCTGCAACCTAAGATGTAGCAAGGATCTGTTGCTGAATGAACTGAAGATGCCTGCCAAGTATCAGGCAAAATCAAAACTGCACATCTTTCATAGCTGCTAGCAAATGGTCTAAGTGCTAAGTGCTTTTCTAACATTTTAATTAATGTATACCCATTTTCTTTAAGGAGCTCAGAGCAATATTTGTATCCTCACAATCCTTTGAGGCAGGGCAGGCCTGTGAGATATGGCTTATGACATAGGCTTAGGCTAGTTGGTGTCCTCCAGATGACTTGGACTGCAACTCCCATCAGCCCTGGCTAGCAAGCTCATTGGTGGAGGATTATGGGAGTTCTAGTCCAAAATATCTGAAAGGCACCACCAGGTTGTGTACCCCTGGCCTATGATGGAAGCATGAGAACTAGTGAGTTGGACAAGGTCCCCTCTGGGCTGATCCATGACATTTTGACATCTGAAATGGCACCCTGCCCTAGGGAGGTGTGAGGATTTTGTTCTGGGGGTGGAAAACTGGTGGACTAGCCAGGCTTGACCCCCTGAACTCTGTCCCGTCGAACTCCTCCCTGGCTTGACTTGCACTCTCCTGAGTTGAGCTGGGGAAGCAACTTGCAGGTTCCTGGTGGGGCGCTGTTTATGTAGAAAATGCCTTAAGATACCCCTAAAGCGGCTGCAATTTGTGTAAACAGTGGCCTGCTGCGAACCTGAAAGTCCAGCAAGCCGTGTGGAGAGCGCCAGCTTTTGGCCCAGCTTGGTGGGTGCAGCAGCAGTGTCCATTGAGCTGGAGGTGGGTCAGGTCCCGGTGGATTGCCCACCCCTACCCTTCCCCGACATACATACAAAGGACATGAGGCCGAGGCCCAGTCCAGTAGGAGATTCTTCAGTGAAACAAAGAATAGCTATGTGGAGCCTGTGTAGGATAATTTCCCACTGGATTGTGTCCATTACTCTGCCAATTCTTTGACACCCAAAATATTCCTCACGATAGGGCTGGATTCATCTCAGTTCAGAATGGGGTGAAGAAGTGACATTAGGTTTTCTACATCAACCCATAAATCATTTAGCCAGTGTGTTGTGCTGGCTGTTGCTAGAGCAGTGTCCATTGAGCTGGAGGCGGGTCAGACTTACACATGTGGGGAAAATAGGATATGCATCATCAGGAAAAGAAGATAAAAGAGGTCACAGAATAGGCAAAGAAGGAAAAGGCCCTAGGACTCTCCCAGCCCTAACCTCCTTCATAATTTTGGACCAAACCACGGACTCCATTTGTGCACAGGTGTTGTTTTTTTTAGACAAAGTGAAGTCCCAAGCTGCAAAGCCTAAATGAAAACTGGCTTCAGGAAGATTCAGGCTGTTTGGAAGAAATAAGTGATTAAACAACACTTTAGCACTTTAACTTTTCACTTAGAAAAAAAGAAGAAGAAAGCCTGAACTGCCAGCGTACAAATGAGAGGGGTGAACTCTAGAGCTGGAACACTCCCTGCTTTGTAAATAAGCCAGCTTGTAGAACCTAATTGATTTGCTGAAACAGATCACCTTTTGTGATTATCCTGGTGGGAACATGAAGGCAATGAGAGATCATTCATTTAATTTTAGACTGACCAGTTTGTTCATTAGGTTTAGGTTATTTATATTGCCAAAAGATGCATGCCAAAGGAGAGTAGATTTCCCCTCCTCTCTTCAATCTGGCACTAATGCATGCCAGCTTCTCACACAGTGATTCTCCCAAAGGGCAAAAAATGGTTTTAGGTACTTTCAGCCTACATTTTCAAAATTAGACTGGGCTGCAAAATTCTGATTTAATTACTCATATTCTCTGAAGTCTGGGCTGGTCAGCTCTGTAGTGTTAGTTTATCTAGAGTGTTCAACGCATGCTAGTGTTCTTGATTCCTTCCTCTGGAAATAAGTTTTTCCTAAATATTTCCATCACGCTTTGGAAAGCTTTAAAATGGGAAATATAACAATCTCTGTGCATATCCATATTAAATGGTAATCAATTTCTTCCCACCACACAGGTTTTGCATTGCAATCCTATGCAGAAGTAAGTCAACTTATGTTCAATCAGGCTTACTCTAGGAATGGAGGAGGGCTTTATCTTTAATAGCTAAAAGGCAGGCAGGTGCAACGTGGTCTCGATGCTAGGAATAGCTGTACCTATTGAATTTGGCTGGTGCAGATGGGTGAGAATTTTGTTGCAGTTTGTTTCTGAGAAGAATTTAGCAACATTTTAAAATGTCTTCACATGTGAGATGGAAAGAACTGGAGATATTAGGGGGGGAATCAAATGCAGGAGAAAGTGAAACTGATAGATTTGCCCATCCCTCCTTGTGGCATGAAAGATCACCAGCCAAATATGTGTTGTTGTTTTTTGTTTCCCCCCCCTCCCTTATTCCATACAGCATGCCTGGAAGTGTCCTGAAGAATGGATAATAATGCATCAGTCAGTCAGGTTTTGTTCAGATTCCTGATTGGTTAGTAGTGGCATCACCCTCTTTCAGTCTGAAATTCTGCCCCTTCTTTGCAAGATTATGAAAGAAAAGAGGTTGAAAATCAAGTGTTCTCCCTTGTCCTCCTTCATAAGAACCTTAGCCAAGCTGACATATGCTGCCCATTTGAAGAACCAGGGGGAAAATGCTACTTTCTGGGCAAAGTGATTCAGTTGCCTTGAGGGTAAGGGGATCCTTGCTGGGAATCAGCCAAGTAAAGATGCTTGTGCCAACTGCAAACACACACACACACACGTCTCCCTTTCAGGGCTAGAAGAAAGACATTCACTGCATAAGAGAGGGTTTGAAAGGAAGAAGAGGGGGGGAAATACACACATCACTTGGAAAATGTCATTCACAGCATGTTCTCCACTACAATTTCCTTGAATTAAGACTTCTTTCTTTTGATTAAATTCCAGGGCTTAATGCTAGTAGTTTCAGCAGGTTTTGCAAGAGCTCCAGCTCAATTTTTGATGCACCACTTGTAGGTCAAGATGCTGGAGATTAGGGGATGTGGTTTGTTTTTGGGTTGTGTTTTTTCTTCTTCTTCTTTTCTTTAGGCTCTGGTTACTGCACATGTCTTTTGAGAGACCTCTAACGCCACAAGAAAATACTGCTTCCTTTGTACATTGTAATTGTCAACTTGACCTTGCAAATGTATCTGTACCAAACCTTGTGTGTCCAGAGGTACATGGCGATATAAATAGGGAGGGGGAATCCAAAAAGGTAAGGTCATGACACAAGTCGGAGCCACCATTATGCTGTCAGTAGCGATGTGTGAAGATTTCATTCAGGGGGTGGAAGTCAGGCGAACTTGCTGGGCTCAACCCCCCGAACTCCGTCCCTGCTACGTGCTTCGCCGGCTTGACTCGCATTCTCCTGAGCCGAGCCGAGGAAGCGACTTCTGGGTTCCCGGAGGTACGCTTTTTACGTACCTCCGGGAATTTAGAAAATGGCATAAGATATGCCAAAAATGGCCACAATTTGCGCAAGTCATGCAAATTGTGGCTGATTTTACTGTATTTTACTTATTTTACGCCATTTTCTACATAAAAAGTGTACCGCCGGGAACCTAGAAGTCCGCCAAGTGGCTCTGGTGGTGCTCGCTTTGGTTTGGCTCGGCAAGTGCAGCGGCAGTGCTCGCCAAGCACCCAGCGAGTTGGGTGGTGGGTGGATTGCCCGCCACTAGCCGAAAGTCATTTTCATTACAATGGCCCATAAGGAACACAGACGGGCTATGACAAAATGACAAAGCTGGTTTTGCACAGAAGCCCTTGTAGCTATTGTTCTGAAATTTTGCAGGCTCGAATTCCTCAGTAGGAGAAACTACCCTTGAAATGAAGAAAGGTGAGATATAAATGTAATAAATAAGTTAGGAAGTTATTGGATGTCTTCAAATTTCAGAAGGGCTGCCGTGCAGAAGATGGAGCAGTTTCTCTGTTGCTCCAGAAAGAAGGATTAGAACCAATGGTTGGAAATTGCAAGGAAGTAGAGTTTGGCAAAACTTTAGGAAGAACCTCCTAATGGGAAGAGCTGTTCAATACCAGAACAGACTGCCTTGGGAGGTAGTGGGCTTTCCCTGACTGGAGGTATTTACGCAGAGGGTGGATGGCCCTCTGCCAGGGATGATGTAGTAGACGCTTCCAACTCTATGGTTCTATGCTTCAATCGGACTTGCTCCCAAGTGACTATAGGATGTCACTGTTAGGCTGCAATCCTATGCGCACTTACCTGCGAGTAAACACTACTGAAAACAATGAGCCTCACTTCTGAGAGGCATATATAGTGTTGCACTGTGATTCTTTTATGGCTGTGAAGTTTCAAAATGAAAGCAAGAAGTACTAGTTGTTCTTTTACAGAAAGTTTTGTTCTACTTCATGGTGGCTTGTTTAAATTGCATTTGAGTTAAGTAACAGCAGAGAAAATAACACTGTGCAACATGTCATTCACTTAGAGCACACCATTTAAATTGTTAATTTTTTCCCTTTGCATGGCCCAGGTCACCATTGTTTGAACCTCTGTCTCTCAAGAGCTGACACTTAAAGCGCAAGTGAAGCTAATGACAAGAGACAATATTTTAATGTTAATTAGATATTTCATGTGTCGTAGTTCATCAGAGCAATATTGCTCTTTTATGTATTACATGAAAGCAGAGACTTTAGCTTGGAGGAAAACAGGGAACACAGCCAGTCATCAAGGAAGTATTCTCAGTTTTTGTAATTATTAAAATTATTGTTAGATTCAAGGAAATCTAGGAAACTTTGAAGGGAAGATTCTTATGAACAAGGAAGCAATGACTGCTCAGTCAGAAACCCCAGGAAAACTGTTGCCGCTTCTGTTCCCCACTTCCTTCCACAAGGGCCAGAATTGCTAAATGTGTAGATGGTACTAATCAAAACACATTTAGATTTCCTGAAGCTTAGCAGTAGCTTGTGTGAGGTTCAGGGCTTGTGTCCATGAATATAAGCATGACTGGGCACCTGCTGAGGACCCAAAGCCCAGCAGGGGCCCACTGACAAGAGCCGCTTGGAGTCACTCCTCCTCTACACTGTTGCAACCTGCTTGTTCACCTGCCTCTCACTGGCACAACAAAGGTGAAGGGAAGGAGGACCAATACATGCCACTGCCTACTTGCTCATTGGCTCTCTGCCTGTCAAGCAAGCAAGTGGAGGCAAAGATGAGAAAGAGGTGGAGGAGCAAGGGCTTCTGGTGACAATGGTGGTGAGAAGGTAGACTCACTGAGGGAGGGGGCCCATTCAGGGTCTCTTGCCCAAGAGCCCTCGAAATCTGGAGCCAGCACTGATGAGGTTTATTGGGCCTGCACAACTTGTGGTCCACTAAGTTACACATACCGCACCAAGCATGTATGGCAGGGCTCAGGCTGTTTAATAAACTTCCAGTTTCTGCCACTTTCCTGGGAATGAGAAACAGAAACAGAGTGTCTGTATGTCATCAAGCATCTGGCAGACCACAATATTCAAACAAACATCACGAAGGATGCATGGAGCACCCCTCTTAGGGTTGCCGCATCTTCAGCATCCCCAAAGCCTGCAACTCATAGGGTGAAGGCTAGGGGTGTGTGGATGGAGACTGGAGAGAAAGTCGCTCGGCTGGTGATTTTCAGATTTGGGGGCAAGTTTCACTCTGCTGTCTCTCCATTTGACTTTGAATTTGCGCAAATACATTCGCACTTGCAGTGCAAATCCATGCTCCTGAAAATCCGCAAATTATCCACGAATCCCCCCCATAACACATATTCTCATGCTTTACTCTGTTTTGTTTTGTTTTTTTAATTTTGCATATTTTTGCAACAATATGCAAAATTAAAAAAAATCAGTCCACAAACCCCGTGGACTCCGTGTGACCTGGGAAAGTCTCCATTGTGGAATCCACAGGGCAGACCTTGATTAATCCAGAGTCATGTGAGTCTGTTGCGGATTTCCCTGTCGTCCCTAGTGGAGGCATAGTGAAGTTGTGCCTTGTGATGTCATGGAGTAGGGCCGCATGATGTCATCGGAGTTCCAATTCTTAAAAGAAAACAACCTGATGATTAATTAGGGGCCACTGCTGTTGCCGAGTGGTAAAGGGTCAGAACTAGAGATGTGAGAGAGGGGGGAAATGGGGGGGGATTGGTACCCCCTCTACGAAACAAAACCGAAATCATTTATGAGAGGAGGATTTCCCATTTTTCTACTTGGAAATTTGGCAAAGCATTCCCCTGCCTCAAAAAACCCACACATTATGAATCACCAAAAAAAGGACACAAGATGGCACAGATTTATATATAAATTGCATATGCCAATTTATAGGTATAATACAAATTTAGAAATACTATCATTTAAGTAGAAATGTATATACATTGACCAGGTGACCTGTGAGTCTGCAGCTCAGCCTGCTGCAATTTCACCCAATTTTAGAATGAGATGTAGATTTTTAAAATTGTGATTTAAAATAACACAACTGGAAAACTCCTAGACACAGGTTTCACGGGTAATAATTTGGGACTAGCTTAAGGCTCTGGGATTTAAATTTGATGCCCTGAGAATGGATCCCTGATCCTGAGTCTCAGGGTCAAACCCTAAGACCTGGCAATCATAGTACTGGTCTCATCTTGTTGGTTCCCTTGAAATTCCACAAGCATTTAGCCCAAACAGGGACCCACAAACAAAATTTGGATGCAACTATAAGCTACTGATGTGGCAAAATCTGTCCTCCAGTTTCCTACAAGTTATTTCCCCCCCCCCCGAAAGAAGCTTCTACTTTTCTGCCTAATTCTCAAAGCACCTTAATATTTCTTCAGCATTTCTTTTTGTGGCATTTTTGAGCTTATCCTATCTGAGAGTGCTGTGTGCATGTGCGAGTGTGTATGCTTCCATTATACACCTTTCCATCGCTCTGCAGCTTTCCTGGTTTGCCTGCACATCCCGGTCTGAAAAAGCTCCATGTGAAGAGTTACCTTTTGACATCTTCCCCTTGGCTTTAGTTGAAACATGGGAAGCCAGGGAGACTGCAGAATGCAGGTAAGTGCAAGAACCCCACAGCCCACCATACGAATTTCACTGAAAGGTTCCTCTCCATTGCATTTCTTTTCTATCATATGCAGCATGAGATCGGTTAGGAGAGTGTGGGCGGATTTATTTATTTATTTATTTATTTATTTATTTATTTATTTTTGGGACAGCACTGCGGCTTCTAAGTGTGACTGTGACCATGAAACAGAGTACCAAGTAGAACTCTACTGGCAGGAGTGAAATTGGCTCACAGTAGGTCTTTGTAGTTCTGTGGAATGAAGTAAATGTGAGCTGTGATTGGCAGTGTTGGGGAGGGGGAAAAACAAAACAAAACCATTATTCCTCTTAGCATAGATCTAGGTTCAAATTCCCACTCAGCCATGAAGCTCACTGAGGGACCGTAGGCCAGTCACTATGTATCCATCAGCCTAACCTACCAAACAAGGTTGTTGTGAGGATCAACAATACCTGCCACCCTGAACCTCTTGAAGCAAGGATATATATATATATATATATATATATATATATCAGCAGCAGCCTATCAATTTCCCCAGATCAACCTTTGGAGCACATAAATCTCTGGATTGAACCTGCTGTGTTTTATTCCTTTCCCTCTGCATCCACTCCCCCACCCTTTTCTTTTCTTTTTTTGGTCTTTTCAGAAGAGGTAAACTGAAACCAGGATTCAAAGTGAGCACTTTTCTTTTCTTTTCCCTATTCTTTTTAAGTTTTGTAAATTGAAGAGCGGGGAGGGAATCACCTTGGATCTGCCTGGCATAGTTTTCATTGCAAGATATTTAGGAGTGAAACATGGACGAGCTGGTTCATTAATATACATTAACCAATTGCAAACACACTGACTGAGAAAGAAAGCTGTTTGCTTTTCTGCCGAATGCCGGTCGCTTTTTAAATCCCTGATTTCTGCTCTTTTAGCAGTGGACAAATCCGGCGCGGTGGCAGAAGGTTATAGGTACTGTAAGTTATATTTAGCTAAAAATAAGCCGGCAGATCCGAGGCCACTTCTGCTAGGCTATAAAAAGACTGCATATGCTTGGTGCAGGTTTTCTTAAGATAAGGGACAAAGCCTGGGATGCTCCAAGGCAGATAGATTTGCCCATATGGGAAGGCGGTCTTTCGCTGATGATGTTGCAGACAGAAATTGCCCATCTGCACTGTTTGCAGGTGTTTTGAATGATTATATTATTAGCTCTGTCTGTTCAACTTTGCTTTTTTATGGTGGCTTTAGTATTGCAGTAAATAAAAAAAAAAGAAATATATAAGCAGCCATCTGCTTCCCAGTTTTTGACTAGCATTCTTTGTCAAAAAGAAAAAAAAGAATTTGCCCATTTTTATCTCTTAGTTCTGAAATGCTGGCAAATGGGTAAACACATGCGCGCGCACACACACACACACACACACACACAGACAACAAACTCGTTCCTTTTTCTCCCCCCCCCACATCCCAAATTCTGACTTGCATGTTAAATGGGAAGAGAATTTTTGTCTTATTTATTATTTATGTGCCTGTGATTGATCTATTTAAATATACAATCAACCAAGTTCTGCATTCATTTAGATGAGATGATGCCAGCGCGTTGAAGGGATTGCTGCACATTTTCTAGCGTGTTTTCTAAAATCTGATTCTCATTCCTGGAAAACTAGAGAGAGAATGTGAATGACAGAGAGGAGCAAATCCTTGTTAAGTCATTTTCCAGTGGTTGAAACCTGAATTCACACACACACACACACACACACACACACGGAAGGTGATGTTGTTTGTTTGTTTTGCATTTCCTATAATATTTTTTTGTTGTTGCAGCGCCAAATATAAAAATAAATAAAAGAATAAATCAGCTGCAAATGAAATTTTGATCAGGTGGTCAGCAAGCTTTCAGCACTCTGAACACACACACACACACACACACACACACTCCACTTTGCCTTTTATTCACTCTATTTTATCCAAAGTTTTTTATGTTTTTTAAAAACTATAACAAAAAGAGGGCCTGTCAGCACATGTTATGTTAGTGCTGCTCAGCACATGTTCTCCACTCATTGATGGAATTGGATTTTGCAAAAATGCATTCAACACCATATACTACCTTGCCTCCGCAAAGACTGCCCTAGGATCCTTTCACACTGCTGAGGGTGTTGCTTTTCCACCATCATCTGGAGCAGAATTAGAGTAGACCAGGGGTGGAGAACCTTTTTCAGCCCAAGGGTTGAATTCTATTTGAAAGAAGCTCTCGGGGGCCACATTCCAGCGGTGGACAGGGCCAAAGGCAAATGAGGTGGGCCAAAGTAATAAAAATACCAGCATATTGCGGGTTACAATTTCTTCTTGCCAGTAACTCTTAGGAGAGGCGTTTAAACCTTCAGGAATGGGGGGGGGGCTGCAGAAAAGCTAGGAAACCACCAAACTATTGATGACTGGGGAAAGTGGGTGGGGCCAGGGGAAGGGAGTATGGGGAATCCCAGAGGACCAAGTTTAGGGTCCCAGGAGGGCCAGATTTGGCTCCTGGGCTGGAGGTTCCCCACCTCTGGAGTAGACCCATTTAAATCAGTGGGACTTCCATTAGTCATGACTAATGGAAGTCCCACTGATTTCAAAGGGTCTACTCCCTGTATGACTAAACCTGGACCCAACCCATGTTTATTTCTTTCCTTGTTATATTTATATCCCACATTTTTTTTCCTGCAAGGAACCCACAGCAACTTACACAATACTCCTCTCCATTTTATCCTCACAACAACCCTAATGAGGTAAGTTAGGCTGAGTGAGAGCCTGTGACTGGCCCAAAGTCACCCAGGGAGCTTCATGACTGAGTGGGGACTAGAACCCGGATCTCCTGAGTCCCAGTCCAACACTAGCCACTATGCCACACTGGCTCCCATAGTGTTACATTTAAGGATGTAACTGTTCGCTTCGCGCGGGCGTAGCGGGCCAAAATCGGCCCTACTCATGACCACGCAAGGCTCGCGCGGGCCTTCCTGAATCCAGCGGTGGCTTGCCTCTCCGTGGCAAGCCACCCACGCTGGTCCCATTGCGTCACTTCTGCTGCGCTGGAAGTGACGTGACGGGACCCTGCTCCGGCGTGCTGGACCCCCGTGCTATGTTTTTGGTGGGGTGAACCAGGGCAACAGGGCTTAAACAGCCCTGTTGCCCTGGTTTCCCCCACCAAAAACTTAGCGCGGGGGTCCAGCGTGCCAGAGCAGGGTCCCGTCATGTCACTTCCAGCGCGGCAGAAGTGACGCAACGGGACCAGCGCGCCCGTCAGCGGCAGCTCGAGTGGCGCGGAGAATGCTCCCTGCCACTTGGAAGAACGAGGAGGCCATGGAGAATCGCGACGGCGAAGAGGCAAGCCCCCCCCACAGGTACATGAACACAGCTGGTTACATTGTCAGCAGCATTCTTCCCCATGGCCAAGATCCTTTTAAAAGGTTTACGCACAACTTAGTGCTGCTCAGCACATGTTCTCCACTCATTGATGGAATTGTATTTTGCAAAAATGCATTCATACACATTTGTGCAAATTCGGACTTGTGCAAATTTGCACTTCTGAAAATGCGCAAATCTCTGAAAAATGTGTACTTTCACACTTTAGCATATAGGGAAATGCACATTGTTGGTTGGTGGTGGGGTATTTTTAAAATGTATTTTTCTACAACTAAATTTGCATAAAATTCCATATTTTTTTTAAAATGGTCCACAAGTCCACAGAATCTGTACAACTCGGGAAAATCCAGTCCACTGTAAAGTCTGCAGGTTGATTTTTAGAAATCCAAACTCACTTGTGTCTGTTGTGGATTTCTCTAACATCCCTACGTTCTCTCTCTCTCATCATAGTTGTGCATCATGAAATTACAAGGAAAAAAAATCACATACCGAAAGAAATAGATTTTATTTTTAAACTGCTGCAAATAATCATGTTGGTCATAATTGTTATTACTTCTCCTTTGGGGATCAATTGTTCTTACCGCTCAACTCTTTTGTTTCTTTTCTGGATCTCCAGGCTACATCGCAATTTTATAAAAATACCAGACCATGGGCTAAATCCATGTCCTTAGGGTTACGTGATGTTGCTAAATATCAAAACAAATGTCCCAGTGTTCCAATTCTTTTAACTTCACTATGTTTAATTAGCCACTCCAATTAACCTTCCTTTTCTGTTCCCTTATGTGTAAAGGGCTGTATCAAAAAGTAATGTAGAATGAAAGCCATTTGGGGTGGGGGAAAGTGTTGCATATTATCCCAGTTTTTACAAAAGTAGATTACAGTTCAGGGTCACTAATGGATATATGGTGGGCAGGAGATTAGAAGCTTGAAATGGCTCCATGCACAAAACAAAATAGCATTGCATATTCCATGTGATGTCAAATAGTTAAGCAGATAAAATGCACAATAAAATCTTCCATGGGTTTCTATCATATTACTATTTATTTATTTATTTATTTATTTATTTAATTATTCATTCATTCATTTCATTATATTTATACCCTTTCCCTTAGCAACAACAATGCAGGATGTGTCTGAGTATAAGATCCGAGATATTGTGTTTGGTGAAGATGCCAAAAGAGATCTTGAATATATATATATATATTTATACCCCACCTTTTTTCCTGCAAGGAACCCAAGGTGGCTTACATAATCCTCCTCCTCTCCATTTTATCCTCACAACAACCCTGTGAGGTAGGTTAGGCTGAGAGTCAGTGACTGGCCCAAAGTCACCCAGTGAGTTTCATGGCACACTTTTTTGGGTGGGTGGGTGAAATCTCTTACAGGTATGTGAGAGCATCAGCAATGTTCAAGATCAGTGAGATTTAGGGGCATGCATACAAGCAAACCTCAAGCTCATCGAAGATCTCCAAATTCCACCTTGAAGTTCATTCCATCTTGTGTCCGTATCAGTTTGCAATTTTTGTCTTTTTGCATGAAAATGCATGTATATTTTTGTTATTTTTCCAAATGTACACATCAGTTGTTCACATCTTTGAATGTAAGTATTCTTCTCCCATTGATTAAAGCGTGTTTGTGTGCACTTTTCAAAAGTGTGCATTTTTCATGCATATTTTTGCATGGTGTCAAACACTTTTTTTTTTGGTGGGGGTCCAGAAATAACATTGCTAGCTTAGAAATATATGGACTTCGACTGCAGATTGCATTTAAGTCTGTGTTCTGTCTGGGAGGTGTGAACTGGGTAAATCCTGATGAGAAATTAAGTGAAAGAAATCATACATCCCTAATTTAGATTCCCAAAACTCCACCTTGAAGCTTTGATCACTTTGCTCCCATTTTTTATTGTGATCTTTTTTCTTTTCTTTTCATTCAAACAGGAAATGTGTGCATTTTTGCACATTTTTTTCAAATGCGAGTGCAAGTTTGGGAAACTGCAAGGTTTCCCTGAAAAAATGCACTCGCCTTGGTGCTTGCATTTGGAGGTGCAAATAAGGCAAATTTGAGACAAAAACAAAGCAAAATGAAATTCTCATGCATCCACCACTCTCAGGTCCCCATCACACAATTCCACCAAAGTCCCTGAAAGTTGGCACCATTAGGTGGAGTGAGGTGGGCATCTCAGACAGCCCATTTTTGGATGTCAGGGAAATGCAGCAAAAATTCAGTTATTTACGTTATTATTATTTTTACCAACAGGGTGTGGACCCAGATGGACAAATCTATCAATTTTGGTTTCTCTGACCTCCATTCTTTTTTTACAAAAATCTCAAGTTCTTTAATCCTGAATATGAATAAATTTGTGGATTTTGATACATTCTTATTTAAAAAAATGAACTGAAATGAAATTCTCACCTATCCCTAGATTGATCCAGCAGGGATCTTCTTACAGGGATACCCGGTGCATAAGCTTGAGCCTTAGGCATTTTGTCTCTCCAGTGACAACAGCATGCATACACTCTTCTGCTGTCAGCGTCTGGATTTACCCTAATGTAAGATGGGTTCAGATTCAGCTGTGTTAATAATTATAGTTGTGCAAGAAACTCCCCCATGTTGCTATTCCATTCATCTCCATTACTAAAAACTTCATTTGTAATATTGTCTGTTTGTTAAAAACACATTCACTTCATTATTCATGTGTTAAGATCACATTCATTCTCATTACTTACATTCATAATTTATTGTGTGCCTTTTTCTTTTTTGCCACCATCTCTGGTAGCAGAGATCCGCCTGGTGGCTCCCTCCTCAGGGCAGCCATTTTATTTTTCTAGACTGCACTAGTCATTGGGTTGTTTGAGGGCATTCTGAATGCTCCCCACCACTGGCAGCTGCCATTTCCCCTGAGAATGGCCTGAAATGATGCAATGTGTGTGGAATTCTGGGAAAACAAAATAGCAGACGCCACCGAGTAAATGTCCGGTGCCACTGAGGAGTGTAAGCCCCATGCAGATTTGAATGAGACCAATGAGGAGGTCCCAACCGGTTCCATTTTTTCATAATTCATTACAAAACAAATGCACACACCCTATAATAATCCCAAACCTATCTACTTATTTGTAGGCTTGTTCGTGTCAAAGCCTTTCCTACAGAGCTTTTAAAACATAAGGTTTCTTGTTACCATTATACCCCATCATGTGATACTGAAGCCACTGAAATTCTACTAAGGTGAAGGTGAGCATAGGAAGGGCATAGAACATCGGAAGCTGCCTTCTACTGAGTCAGACCATTGTTCCATCTACCTCAGTATGGTTGACACTGACTGGCAGCGGCTCTCCAGGGTTTCAGGCAGGATTCTTTCCTAGTCTTACCTGGAGAGGACAGGGATTGAACCTGGGACCTTCTGCATGCAAAACATGTTCTCTGTCACACTGAGCTATGATATGACCTCTTAGATGGTGAATCCTTGTAAGAGAACACCTACACAATTGCAGCACTAGGAACATTTGGCAACTTACAATATCTTTGAAGATCCAGAAAAAGCACATCTTGGAAGAAGTGAGAACTTTCTGAGAAAGAGAGAGAGAGAGAGAGAGAGAAGAGTGAATAATCCTTTGCTCCAGGCTTTGGCAATACACTGGATTAAGCTCATTACTAATTAGACACAATTGTGAAGCACAATTATTTATGAACCTTCAATGGGCCGAATTCATGAAAGGAATAATGAGTATATATTTTCCTTTTGTAGAATATTAATGAAGAAGTGGCATTGCTATTCATTATTAATTTACTTTGAAACTGTAATGAATACTTCCAGTGGCAAATCCCAAATTTCTATATTTACAGAAACAGCAGCATGCGCGTTGATGACGGAGCAGCACTGGCATCTCTGCAGATGAGAGAATGCGGTAATTATTGGTAAAACAATTTCACAAAAGTTTGGAAGCACTAGACTAGATAATAAAAGAGGTGGGTTTCTGATTCATTAATGTCTTCAAATGAAAAACAAGTGTGCTTCATAGATTACCATTCATAAATCTGACACTATGTTTTCGTTGTTCTTGTTTTAAGTAAAAGTGGGTTTCGGATTCTCAAACATAGTTGAGAATATAGCAAAATGTTTTTGAGACTGCATGGTACATTTTGTGGAGTCTTAGGGATTTATTTATTTATTTATTTATTTGACGCATGAGACTTAAATCAAATTACATTTACATCAGTTCCCTCAGTGGGAGAATTTTTTAAAAAAAAAAGAAGTGGGGAGGTTAAATCAGACTCAGTTCTGTCCACCTGAAAAATAGTGGGATGGCATGCCATGGCCTAAGGATGTGCGTGGAGCTCGATTGGGGGTGTGTGTGGAAGTCTGGCGAACTCACCGAGCTCGACCCCTGAGCTCCGCTCGACCAACTGTTTCCCCAGCTCAACTTGTGTTCTCGTGAGCCGAGCTGAGGAAAGCGACTTCTGGGTTCTAGGACTGTCATTTACGTAGAAAATGGCGTAAGATATGTTAAAAATGGCCTAATTTGCACAAATCGCACCCTAATTTGTGCAAATTGCGGCAGTTTTTAACATATTTTACGCTATTTTCTACGTAAATGATGTAGAGCCGGGGACCCAGAAGTCCGGCGAGTGCCTCGGCTGGTGCTCGCACTTGGCTCGGCTCGCACGCTGCGAGTTGAGTGCCAGGTGGGTTGCCCATCCCTAAATGCCATCCCAGTTCAAGAATTGGTTTACACTGGCCTGTGGTACCCATGTAAAACTTCCATTGCTTGGACTAAAGATCTGTGAGGAATCTGATAAGAAGGTATCAACCCCCTGGATTCTGGTTGCCAGCCTGTGCTGGCACTGACTCGCTAGGATGTGAGTCGAACCAGCTCACAGACTTCCATTTCTAAGATGGGCCACGGTTTGCATTAAAAAAAAAAAAAAAAACCACTGCGGAAATTTGTGCAAATGGCACAATTTGCACAATTTGCGTAACTTTACGCAATTTGCGTAAATCGTGGACGTGGTATTTTGCACATTTTGCGCAAATCAGCACCCCAAAAGCATGTGGATCTAGCACGATTTGCATGGGCAATTTGCACAAATTTCCTTAGCGTTAACAAAAAGCGCAGACTGCAGCCCGTCTCAGAGACGGCAGCCCATGGAAACCCCTGACTTGGCCCACTTCTGATCATTGGATCAGAAGTCCAGCAAGCTCAAATGAGCTGGACTTTCCAGAGTTAGCACATCCCTAGCCCTGGACATCCAGAATCAAGCCTGCATATCCTGCCTCCTCTCATGATGTCATGGGATGTGGGGGCAAACTCAATTTCAGATATTCTAAATAAGTATGGGCCATTTAATGCTTTGCTTTTTGTTCTCTTCTATGACTATATAAATTGGAAAATAAATAAAATGCATGCTGCCTGTTAGAGAAAAAGTGGGTGTGGGAAAAAGTTCAGCTACCTCGCTGCTCTTTCCCTTCTTTCTCTCTCTTCTCTCCCTCCCCACTGTCACAATGATCTACAAATGCAGCAGAATGAGGTGATACAATCATGAGGTGGTAGCCTGGACTGTACCATTTCATGCTATATGTAAGGGATCATCTTTTGAATGTCCCCCCTCTAATAAGCTCCAGCATGTAGGAAACTAGCACATCTCTGATGTTCTAGATTTCTACATACAGGCAGTTTTGTTGTTGTTTTGTTTTGTTTATTTGTTTGCTTAAAGAGGGGTTGAAATCCACCATGCACATTCCTCATTAGCAATGGTATCATCCAGCATTCTGCCACCTTAATTTATCACTTCAGAAGGCCAGCGCCAAGTATTAGGGGTCTTTGATGATATGCTCTCCAGAGTACCTCCTCCAACACCATCAGGGCCTCATCTGACACCTATGGGGGGGAGCAGCAGCAGCAGCAGACCATCACACATACAGTGGGTTTACTGGCAGCAGCTAGTAGAAGCAGTAACATTGCAAACTGCATACCATTTTGACATTCCCACAATGCCCAGACATAACATCCCTTGGGGGCAATTTGAGAATATCAAAAAATGCTTTCCCAGCTGACCAGTGTTGCTGCTCAGAAAACCTGCGTCTGAAAATCTTACTAGGCCATGGGCAGCAGTTTGAAGTGAGCCAGGAACCACAGGAGAAGACAGTAGTAGACAGGACTGAAGGCTACGTCAGAACCAAAGGACAAACAAGAAGGTTGGGTCAAGAAATAAGCCAGGACCTAGGTATGAAGAACAAGTCAGGACAGAAGGACTAGCAGGAGGCAGAACGTCAGGACCAAAGAACAACCAACGATACAGGAACACATCAGAGCTCAGGAAGACCTTGTTGATCAAGCAAGTCTCAAGTGGAACAGGAAACCCTCTTGTACTCTTTCCTAAGGGTGGGCGATCTGCCCACCACCCTACTCGCAGCGCGCTTGGCGATATGGGGGTTACCCATACCTCTCTGTGGCTCGGGGCTCTCTGTGGCTCGCCCCTCCGCACCGCCGCCAGCCCGCTCTCGATCTTCTGAGAGGCGCGGAGCGTTCTCCGCACCGCTCGAGCTGCCAGAGGCACTGCCGCTGCCGCCGCCGCCACCCCTGCCGCCGCCGCCGCCGCTGCCGCCACCGCTGCCACCGCTGCCGCCGCCGCCACCACCACCGCCGCCGCCACTGGAGCCGCCGCCGCATCCTGCTGCTCCGGCGCGCTGCTGGACCCCCACGCTATGGTTTTGGTAGGGGGAACCAAACAGCCCTGTTGCCCTGGTTTTCCCCGCCAAAAACATAGCGCAAGGGTCAAGCGCACCGGAGCAGGGCCCCGTCGCGTCACTTTGCGGAGAGCCCAGGCGGGCATGAGCGGGCCGAGTTCTGGCCTCACTCGTGCCCGCGTGGGCAAAAGTTACATCCCTACTTGACGAGTGCTGCTGCTGCGCCTGCCGCACTGGGCTGAAAGCGAGTGCCAGCTGAGGTGCTCACTGAACTTCTGGGTTCCCGGCGCTATGTTGTTTACTTTGCTGGCTTTGCCACCTCATTCTATGTGATGTGTAAAATAGCTCTTACCATGAGCGTAGCTGGCTGGGGCATGCTGGGAGTTGTAGGCCAAAAACATCTGGGGACCCAAGGTTGGAGAACACTGACATAGACAATGGCATAAGATGCTTTAAAAGCGGCCATGATCTGCGTAACTTGTCCAAATCGCAGCTGTTTTTAACGTATCTTACACCATTTTCTACATAAACAACGTAGCACCGGGAACCCGGAAGTCACTTCCCCAGTGAGAACCGAGTCGAGCCGGGGAAGCAGGTAAGGCTAGCTGAGCTCGGGGGGGGGGGGGTTGAGCCCCAGCTTCCACCACCAATTGAGCTCCACACACATCCCTACATCCTTCCTGCCCAGGACGATCCAGTTGACAGTCTGGGTGGGTGGAGTCAGCCGAAGGCATGCAGGCACTTTGCTGAGAAGCTGACACCTTCAGTTCAGCAGGTCGCCACATGAGACAGATTTCAGAGGAGATGCAGAGGAGGCAGGAGGGCCCAGGCCATGTCAAGTGTGAAGGCTGGTGGGCCTCGCCAAGGAGCTGCAATCCGTCAGCTGCTGGCTTTGCCACCTCATTCTATGTGATGTGTAAAATAGCTCTTACCATGAGCATCCTCTCTGGAGTTTGGAGTCATACTTGAACATAAAGCCCAGCAGTCTTGGCTCAGGGAAAACCTGGATTCAAGCCTTGTCCCTGCCATGGACTTCTTTATTTATTTTATTAGAAGTTTTTATAAAATGTTTTTCTGCCCAATGATGCTCTCAAAGCAATGTGTAATTTAAAACACTACCACAACAAAACTAAAATCACAACAGAATAAGAACAGAAACAAACCATTCTTTAAAACAGTCCTATAACAATATTAAAATCCATTGTTCTGAAGCCTTGGGCAGCTCAGCCATTCAAAACCTCAGTTGTCTGACAATAAAGTGGGCATAATAGTGGTCTGCCTACAGCATTGCTGAGAGGACAAATGTAATCTGGACTTCAGAGCAGTTTTCCACTTCTAAAGTTCTACAGAGATGATAGGCATGCCTGATATTTGTCAGCTGTACAGCAGTTAAGAAGGCACTTCCAATATCAGTCTGCAGTTGTGAGAATGAAACCGTGGAGAACCATCATTCTGGCTTAATTAATCTGGGATAAGCGCCTGCGATTTTCAGCCTGTGCCTTTGGTATATCATTGGGCTTCCATTTGTCAGAAACAAACTTCTTTATTAACACACAATAGTGCTGTGCTTAGCTGCTTTTTCAAATCCTTAGGGAGCAGAGGACAATAAAGACAAGTCGCACACAGAAGGCTTAATTGTATATTTGAGGGTCAGCGGAAATTCCTGGATATATCAATCACGTGTAATATTCGGAACTCATTCTATTCTAACTTTTAGGCATGATTGGAATGAATCAAGCTCCCAAGGGGCTTTTGCTACTTCTTCTTCTTTGTGTGTGTGTGTGTGTGTGTGTGTGTCTGCATGCGTGTGTTTGTGTGTGTCTGTGCTGTCGTACAACAATAGATCTCTTATCGAAATTTTATCTTCTAGTGATATATCTGATCATTAGATTGGAATACTTACCCCTCTTCCAACCAAGAATCAGACACCCTGATAAATCACTGAGCTTTAAGATTAATACAGAGGAAATTTAATTTGTTAGTCGTGACTTCTTTTATTAGTACCCTGCAGTTTGATTTAGTCTGGGAAGTTGAAAGGGAAAATGTTGTTTGCCGATGGGACAGGGAAGGGAAGGGTGAATAAGAGAGATATACTTCTCTTTTAGTGCTCCAGCACAATTCATTTCCAGGGAGATGCATCTAATCGGGAGATAGGGGCTGCAGAGGCAATAAACAGGGTATATAATGCAGCCATGTTAATGTCTTCCAGGCCTTCATTGCTACTTTAAGGGCATATATGTAGCAGACTTACACCAGTTTAATAACCATACCTTCTCAACACTGAGCTCTAGGAACTGAGTGTGGACTCACATGCAGAGCTATCTAATGGAGAATGGAGAATCATCTGCTCCCTTGCCAACTGACAGTTACCATGAAAGTTAACCTGGATAATATGAATATTTATTCACCATACAAGCATGTCTTTGTTGTGTATGGATACCACAGGTGTAAACCATCAACAGACTTCTTTACTGGCCATCAGGGGCATTGACAGGCAAAATAGATAGATAGATAGATAGATGATAGATAGATAGATAGATAGATAGATAGATAGATAGATAGATAGATAGGTTTGGGGCCCATAGGGCATGAATCTGCATAAAACTTGCATATGCTAATTTATATCTCTATGTGCAAATTTAGAATTAATTACTAGGAATTATATAGGGCAGAATCCAATGGGATGCTTAGGCCTCCAGCAATTCTCTTGCACCCCGCAGATTCTGTTGAGCAAGTGGGACCCACTGCTTGTGCAATAAAGATTTTGCGCTTCCCAGAGGAAGCCCTGAAAATGAGCAGAAACACTTGTTTCTCAATTGGGACAGGTCAGCAGAGCTCCTTTATGCGAGCTCTGCTGTCCTGCCCCGTTCCAGAAACTAGTGTTTTCACTCGGACTCGTTTCCAGTTGCCTCATAAGCGCTAAATCTTCATTCCTTAAGTGGTGGGTACCGCTTGCAGATGGGAATTGGTGGGGAGTATGATAATTGGTGGATGTATACATGCCCCATTGGATTCTGCCCATTAATTTCACTGAAGGCAAAAAGTCAGACAATTAACGTCTCATCCAAATCACCTCAAATAAAATTAATTCTTTAATTAATATGCATCCCACCCCAGATCATTCCAAAATGGCAGTTCCTCTTCGATTGCAATTAGTTTTCAATCTCTTGCTGTCCCTTCCCCACTTCTCTCTCCCACTTCTCTCCTCTTCCCTCTATCTTCTCTCCCCTGCCCCACATTATCCTCACAACAACCATGTGAGCTGGGTTAGGGTGAGAAATGTCCAGTGGCCCAAAGTCACTCCATTTGCTTCATCCCATGTGTGGGATTTGAACTAGGGATGGGGTGTGTGTGGAGAATCCATTCCCATTTTTTCCCTTAAGTTGTCCCTAAGTTCCTTACTTACTTACCCAATTTGGCACTTTTGAACCATTATGTGAACCAAAACTCAGTAATCCTTTGATATTCACACTTCTCCTCCAAATTTTGCAGTGGAGGTCTCCACTCAAAAGAAAATGCATATAATAGAAATAATGGTCAAAAAGGCATTGTATTAGGAAAATTGCTTGCAAAAATGTGTCTATTAGGCACAAATTAGGAGAGATGTGCAGAAAAATGCTTATGAATGTTCACTATTAAGGGGGGGGGGAATCTGAAAGTTCAGGATGCAGCACACATAAGACTTGTGAATTTCTCAAAGTATGAGATGAACTGAATTTATGATTAGAAAAATGACAAATGGAGAGAGACCAAAACTGATAGATTTGTCAATCCCTAGACTTTCAACCCACATCTCCCACATCCCAACCCACTACACAATGTACACCACTAATTCTTATTGGAAGCATCGCCAAAATAGAATCATGGTTCCAAGAAGTAAATGCGGAACTGCAGGAAAAATTGGGGGTGGGGGCCAGGAAACAGTGAAAGATCTTTTGCAAAAGTCAGTCTAGTGTCTGCCAGCTTGAGGGTTTAATGTGGAGCAAGCCTGTGAAAAAGCACTGCGCAACCGCAAGCCGGTTAGTGCTCGAATGGGGAACACTAACCTGATACCTGCACAAGAGCAAGTTGTGGGAGCTTTAAATGAGGGGCCATGTGCCATTTTATGTTACTTCTCCCTGCATGCCCCAGAACAGTCTTTTAACATGTACCATATTTAACAAGGGGTGGATGTGTGCATATGTGAGAATAAAAAAGGGGAGGTTTTGCACATCCCTTTCCTTATAGCTTATTATGTCCTGATGGGAGTCTCCTTAATCCCTATCATTCTGACAGTATCACCAGCCAGCTGCTCAGGTCCTCGATTCGGCAGTCACATCCAGCTGTTCTAAAATAGCACACGTGTGCGCACCAGAGCAATGCTGAGAAGGAAAACATCCCCGCCATCTGCTGCTATCGGAAGGATGCCATCCCACGTTAATGTGCTGACCTAGACAGCCACGACTTCAGGCTAAAGGCTGGCCCTAGACAGACCACCAACCTCCTGTAAAGATTTGATCATGATTGCCGGGACATGTTTTCTTGCTGTGCTCCCCTCAATCTATTCCTTCTTTGTTTGAGGGTAGCTCTCACTTCAGCTCAGCAAATCACTTTCCTTGAGTTGGCTTTCCTGCATGTGTAACTGCTATCTCGAAAACCAATTTTACACTTAATAAAGTTTAACTATTCATTTTTTTTTTCATTTCAAAACTAAATAACAGGCATTTAAGAGAATATTTGTCTTTCTTTCCTTTTTTTTAATGACACACATGGTAGTCTTTAGAAAAAACAACAACCCTGAATGGCATCCACAATGGGAGATTTAGTTTGTACGCTAGTGAATGCTCTGTTTAGTGAAGTAAAGTTTGCTCATATTTACAAGATTGTTTCCCTCCCACAGTGTTTTACTGCTGCCCATAGAAAGCAACATCTGTTTCTCTGGGGATTTTTTCCCCTCAGTTATATCCATTGCAATAGCTGTTTTTGAAAACTATTTGAGCTAAACTATTGAGATGTGATTACACTGTGTGCAGAAGACTGGTGGTGGAGTTTTGTTTTGCAAATTGTGTGTGTGTGTGTGTGTGTGTAAGGGAGTGGGAGAACAAGTCACAGGCCCTGATGGTTTGATACTTGATTCCAGAAATTCATTGGATTTTACACGTCAATTAAGGATCAGTGGGAGCAAGTGTTTCCACTCCACAGAGTTTTGCTGGAGAGGGGAATGAATGTATTATGTTCTGCCCCAACTTTAGCATGGATAACTAAATCCAGAATGGATTCAATGTTCCATCTAGGGATGTTGGAGAAATCGGCAATGGACTCAGATGAGTCTGGATTTCTCTGACTCTTCCCCATGGATTCTGCAGCAGACGGGCTTTCCCAGGTCTTTTAACATGTATTTAACAAGGGGTGGATGTGTGCATATGTGAGAATAAAAAAGGGGAGGTTTTGCACATCCCTTTCCTTATAGCTTAGGTGGAATCTGGGTTCCTGTAACTTGATCCCATTATTCTGTGTCCTGCAAACTGGGATGATCGAGAAGAGATCCTGGCCCTCCTCTGTCTGACAACAGGGCCGGTGCTACCATTAGGCCAACTAGGCAGCCGCCTAGGGCGCAGGGCTAAAAGGGGCGCCAGAAACACCTTGAAAAAAATACAGCGCTCTCAAGTGGGAAGGGGGGCGCGCTAAATATCTGATCTTGCCTAGGGCACCAAACTGCCTTGCACCGGTCCTGTCTGACAACCCTTCAAGTACTAGAAGAGTGCTTTCATATGTCTCCTCTTCTGAAGGCTAAACATGCCCAGTTCTTTCAGTCTCTCCTCATACGGCCTGGTTGACTTGCAGACCAATCTTTTTATTTTGAAGCTTTTTGTGCAAATTTAACCACAGGAAAATACTAAAAAACAAAACAAAAACAAACAAACAACAAGCTCTTTATAACCGAAGGATATAAATATAATAATAAAGAAATAATAATAATAATAATAATAATAATAATAACAACAACAACAACCACCACCACCATCATCATCATCATCATCATCATCCAAAAAGGGAGGGAAAAGAAAGAAAAATGCTGCTACTTCCTCCCTTCTGCCCTATGGGAAGAGTTTTGGATAATGCAGTGCCTCTGCCTTCAGATCTTCACACCGACAGGATTGCTCTGTTAAATATGTAGTTTGACTGAAAAAATGAATGGAATAGGATGGAATTGTGGGTAAAAAACATGCAAAAGTGGCACAGACTGGAAATAGACAAATTTGCCAACCCCAAATTTTGTTCTAGTTGCAGCCTCTGGGTCATCTCCAAGGGCAGCACTCGACAGAGTTCATTACAGTAGTCAATCTTCTAGGTTATGTAGCATGAGAGTTTTCTGCTCTACAAAGTGGTGGAGTCTGTGCAAGAAGAGTTGCTGCTAAAAGTTTCTCCTGGGCCTTGAACTCTGTGTGTGTGTGTCTGTGTCTGTGTCTCTGTGTGTGTAGTGTCTCCATGTGTAGCTATTTTTTATTTTATTTTTTTGTAGTCTCTGGAGATGTTTCTTTCTTTTCTTTTTGCCATGAAAAAAAGTCCAAAAGGAGTAATTGCACAAAGAAAAAGACATTTTCACCAAGTGGTTCTCAATTATCGCATCAACAGCCATACTCTTGTGTGTAAATTGTCTTTTTTTTATATTAAAAAATGCCCTCAAGTATAAGAACTCTCTTCGGGATTGTTCCAAATGAAATATCTTATTTTCTCGAAAGAATGATGGTCTCTTGGGAAGAGAATTGCCAAGAGTTGTAAGAAAAGCAAGGTGTTGCAATGTAATGTAACATTATGATTTAAAAGTGTTAAAGTGTCTGATTATCATTTTTTTCCTTGGGTATTGTATGCACTGTATCCCTTCAACCCAAGCCTGAAATAAACCAGAAGATAATTCTACAAACAGGAGACATGATGTTTCTGTATTAATGTGTTA
The DNA here is from genome assembly GCA_021292165.1 of Shinisaurus crocodilurus. Classification (NCBI taxonomy): domain Eukaryota; kingdom Metazoa; phylum Chordata; class Lepidosauria; order Squamata; family Shinisauridae; genus Shinisaurus; species Shinisaurus crocodilurus. The sequence goes on along the minus strand of CM037887.1, from coordinate 20,733,794 downwards.
GCCTTGGGCATCTTCATAAATTTGTCTGCAAGCATAATTGTAAATATATCTTTTTACGTTTTGATTTGTTACGATATTTCTTTGGTTGTTGTGTCCCTTGCACCCCCCGGTACATGTATATCAAACTATGGAACAGAACGAGTGCTTGCAGACACAAAAGAGTCAGCCTAGAGTAGTTTCTTCTTTTGTATTGTTGGGGAGATGGTGGCTAATTTGGGACTGGTTTTATGATATCTACAAATGCTCTGAAGATCAGCTGAGCACCATTCATGATGTTTTGAAGGTTGCATGATTGCACCAAGACCTACAATAGGGCAGCAGCTAGTGGGAGCCCACAAAGCCAAAGCTAATGCCCTCAGTGCCATCAGCTGTTTCCCAGAAGCCAACCAAAGATGCAATACATGTATATTGATGTATACATGTACACATCTAGGGATGTGTGAGGATTTTCATGATCCCCCCCCCCCCCGGATTCCGGTTCACCAGCTCTGTGCTGGTGCCGACTCGCCATGAAACGAGTCGAGTCAGCTCATGGACTTCCATCTCAAAGACAGGCTGTGCTGTGGTTTGTGCATTTTTTAAAAAAAAGCCAAGGAAATTTGCGCAAATTGTGTAACTTTGTGCAATTCACGTAACTTTACGCAATTTGTGTAAACCAGGGTATTTTGCATGTTTTACGCAAATAAGCACCCAAAAAGCACATGGATCTAGTGTGATTTGCATGAAATCAGCCAATTTTATGCAAATTGCACTAGCTCCACATGCTTTTCAGGTGCTTATTTGCATAAAACCTGCAAATTCCCCCAATTTATGCAAATTGTGTAAATTTACACAATTTGTGCAAATTTCCTCAGCCAAATCCAGCCTTCCTGGGGGCCAAATCCAACCCTCTGGGTTTCCCCAGGAGGCCACAATCCCTTTCTCTGGCCCAACTCCCTTTGCTGCAACCACTGATAGTTTTCACCCACATTCTAAAAGGTTGAAATGTCTCTCTGAAGGCTTAGGAACTGGCAGTAAGAGATTAAAGCTAAAACACGGTGGGTTTAATATATATATATATATATATATATATATATATAATTATTTTGGCTCCACCCATTTTGTCTTTGGCTCCACCCACAAGTGGACTGCAGCCCCCAAGAGCATCTCTGAAATTGAATTTGGCTCACTGGCTGAAAGAGGTACCCCATCCTTGCCCTATAGGTTAGGCTGGCATTCACCTCCCACCACTGCCACAATTCATCTCCAGCCCAAAGCCAAGCTGCATGGATGAGGGGCCATTATCCATCTAATTCCTAATGTTTTATTAGGAATTAGCAACCTCCCCTCTGTTTTAAACAAACATTAATTTCACAATATGTTAAAAATAATAATAATGCTGTTCCCCCAACTGTGGTTACCTTTCCCCAGTAATATTTCACAGCTGAGGTCCTTCTTCTTTACAAGCTCCAGAAATACTACCAAATTTAAACAAACAAACAAACAAATAACAGGAGAAGCAGCCAGTCCCTCACATGGATGGACAAAAATGGTCCTTCCTGTGTTTCCTGCCTTTCAAATGTATCTGTGGTCATATATTTAGAAATAAAACAAATATAAATTATGCATTTTCCAACTTAATTTAAAATGCATTATGCACTGAGACGTTCTCTGGAATTAATATTATTAAGGGGACAGATCTGTATGGATTAATTTTGAGTCAGTCCTTTGCAATTCAATGGCAGGGAACATGTCCCCAGGTGTCAAATTAATTTAAAAACACACCCACACACACTGTAAAAAACACATACATAATATGCTTCCTTTTTGTCTGCATTTTGTTTACAAAAATTATTATTTCAGCCAATCCACCTTTTCGAAAGTTAGCAACAACAAAGTCAAAGTTTTCCATGCTGTCTAAAAAGAGAGGCTTTCATTTTGTTTAAGGATACGCAATTTCTGAAATACTGATTTTTCATCAGTATTTACTACTTATATGGTATTAAGCTGTGCACCATGTGGTTCCGATTTCCAGCCTTTTATGCCTCCATTCCTAAACTCTTTGAATGTAGTAGTTTCTTGTTTTGTCAGTTTTATTCTCTTTAAAGGGGGAAAAATAGCATGTATTCAGTACTACATTTCTGTGGGACTCCCTGCCTGTGCAGATCAGGCCTGTGGCTTATGCTGGCTCAGCTTGTCTGAGTGTGGAAAGCTAAGCAGGGTCAAGCCTGGTTATTACTTGGATGGGAGACCCCTCCTCTAGTTTCCTGCATTGAGCAGGGGGTTGGACTCAATAGCCTTGTAGGCTCCTTCCAACTCCATGATCTATGAAATCTATGAAATCAGGCAGGCAGGCTCCCACATTGTGTTAATTTCAGCACCTGCTGAAGACCTCCTTGTTCCGGGAAGCCTTCTCTGCTGTCCAACCATCATTGTAATGTTACTTTGTTTTCAATGTATTGTTTTTGTTCCTTTTCTCTTTTTTAAAAATCTTTTTATTGTTCACCACTCCAGAAACTACTTAGATATAGAGCAGTATACAAGCACTGTAAATAAATACTCATTGTTAACTTAGGGAGAAATCCTATGGTCCTTGGGAGGGAAGCTGAGGAGCTATAGAATGGGTGAGCATAGATGGAGGTTGATGGGCAGAGGCCATAGCAAGGTCTACCACCATTGCTGGTGTGTACGGTGGCCACTGATGAACTGCCAGAAATGAGGAAACCCATCACCAAAAAAGAGGACAAAAGAGGGCTGTGGTTTGCATCAAGGCTGTATATGCTAATGTATTCATGTATAGAGAGAGGCAAACACAGAAATCATTATTATCATTAAAACAGAGATACAGTCCATCTCACCATAGTGCTTAAGACTTTGACCAGGTGACCTGTGTGTGCCAGCCTACTCAGCCTGCTGTCCAGGTGCTAACTGTTGATGGGCAACAGGTCTTGTGCTTCTTTATCTTTAAACTGGAATGAAATGGGGCAGTCCTTCAAATACAGGGCTGCGCTGTGTAAAGGAAGACGATGGCTACCCGACTGGTGTGCCACTGCTGCTCCGGCAGTGCCAGGAATGAGGCATTCTGGGAGCATGTAAGAGAAGGCCATGGATCTGTAGGATTCTATGCACCCTCATTTCCCCAACTTGGGGCAGAATTGCTTGTGAAAGGAAGAATCCGTGCTTCTGGGGCAACTAGAAAGAAGCAAAAAATGCTCATTTCTGGAAAGGGGCAAGGTTGGTGGCACTCACATAAGGAAGCTCTGCCATCTTGTCCCAACCGAGAAACTAGCCTTTCCACCCATTTCCACCCACACCTCTTGGAAGTGCTACATCTCTGTTGCACAAGCGGTGGGTCCCGCTTGCACAATGGAATCGGGGGGGGGGGATGCAAGAGAATCAGCAGGGGAATAAGAAGCGCCCCATTGGATTCCACCCATGGCCAAAGCAAAGGCTGGGAACTATGCCATCCCTGAAGCTGACATAGATAATTGAATAGTTAAATGGGGAGGAAAAAGAGGTAAAAATTCCCCCCCACACACACACACATTTTGCCCTGGTGGATGTGAGCCAGCAGGGCTTTGGAAGTGGCAGTTCCTCTGCCACCGATTCTGCCCTGCCACCCACCCTGCTCATATGATTCCTTTGCCCTTGTTTTAGGGAAACCATTCTTTGAGCTTAGCTGTTTTAAATCTCCCCCCCCTCCCCTCTTCCCTTAAACTGGGTGAGAAAATAGAGTCTGCATTCTTAATTAGTCTTCCTTAAACAAAATATCCTTTCATATGCACTAATAAAGACGGAGGATCATTTCTCTCTGGTTTAAATAACTGCTAGCTGTTGTATAAAATTGTAAGAGACATGATGCAGATCAAGATGCCGGCTTGAAGTGGGGAAGAAGAACAAGCAGTGCCATAATAAGCAGATTTTAATGATTTACTATAAATCAGCATTTTTGCCCTGTCAGGGAGATTGAAGAGGCAGACAGCCCTTCACATGTCTGCCTAGCAAATGCTTTCCTGATGAATCATGTGCTTTGAATCACTGATCACAACATTCAAACAGCACATCCAAATAATGAGGGAAACATTTCTTCAGCATCCTAACGGCTGGCCCAAAATGCCAGGAATATGTGTTTTTTAGTGGCAGGGTCGTTAAACCCTCATGCTGATACTATGTCTGTTTGAAGGAGGGTAATAATAGGTACATCTTCCAGGTTAGCTCAAAATAGCAATCCCACATGCCCACTTACTCTGGAGCAGTTTTGTTGACTTTAATGGGACTACACTGGATGAACGGCAGTGTGGCTTGCAGCCAAAGGAAATATGTGGAGGAGATGCAAATTGGCAGGATTTGTCCGTAGGTGAAACATATAAGACACGGATGAGGAGCCTGTGGCCCTCTCTGGATGATGTTGGAACACAACTCTCAGCATCCCTGACCACTGGTCATGCTGGCTGGGGCTAATGGGTCTTGGAGTCCAATAACATCTGGAGGGCCACAGGCTCCTCAATGCTGATCTAAGACTTGTAGTGCTCTGAAAGAGGCAGGCAGAGTGGGTTAGAAGAACCTGTTCTAAGATTGGACAAGGGGGTGGGCTGGGCCCCTCCCCAGGGAAGAACTGGCAAAGAAGACTGCTGTTGTAGCTAAGGATTAAGGAAGAGGTAGAGGTGCAGCCCATGTTCCAGGGCCCACCAGCAACTGTCTGCACCATCTTGCTTGCTGTACCTTGGGAGCAGAGATTCACTGCAGAGGAAGGACCCAATCAAAACTGAGCTCAGAGCTAAAGTGTAAAGCAGGGCTCTCCAACCTTGGGTCCCCAGATGTTGCTGGCCTACAGCTCCCAGAATCCCTTGCCAGCCATTAACCATGCTGGCTGGGTATGCTGGGAGCTGTAGGCCAGCAACATCTGGGGACCCAAGGTTGGAGAGCCCTGGGTGTAAAGAGAGTAAGGGAGACAGAGTAAGGCTGAGAGTGAAGAGGTCAAGTCAAGCCCAGACCAGCGAGCTTCTAGTTCTTTTACCATTTTATAATATTCATGATCTGTGTTTTTTTCAATACATTTGGGATCCCTTTGGCATTTATTTTTTTTCATGGAGGAAGGGTTTTGAATCCTTGAACCCTAAAACATTTCTGGGGTCCTTGAAGACCTGGCTTATACATGCCAAAGAATGAAGGTGGTAGAATGCTAAAGTAGTAGGTAAGAATGGATGAATCTGTCGGCTTTGTTTTCTCCCACATCTGACCCCCTCCATCCCATATATTAAGAAATTTGTGAATTTTGGTAAGTTCGTATTAAAAACAAACTGAACAAAATTATCATCCATCTGCAATGGCCAAATTCAATAGGCACAGCTATGCCCAGCACGGAGAGGACCAAGTTGGACCTACCTGCCATTTACCTGTTAAAGGTGAGGGGTTGTCAGAAAAATGACGGGGCGACCCTAATTAAAGTATTCTTTTACCTGATATTCTCTTTTATTGTTCACCACTCTGAAATCTCTATACCAGAATATGGAGCAGCAGTATATAAATCTTGTAAATAAATAAACAGGGATGGGAGAACCAGCAATTTTTTTTCAAGCTCATCTAAATTATCTGAAAACCACTTCAAAGCTCATTTCGGCTCATTCTTATTTTTGTTTTCAGCCTGTTTTTTTTTTTTTTAGCTCATTTGAATGGGAAAACCACACATTTTGAATGGGAAAAGTGCACATTTCTGTGGGTATTTTTCAAACGTGTGCACTTTCCCCACATTGACTAAAGCATGAACAGTGCATTTCAAAGTTTGGTTATTTTAAAGGAATTTTTCAAACATGATCACAAATTCAAGAGTTTGCTAACATTTCTTGAAAAAAGCTCTGCTGCTTGTGTTTGCCTTTGGGATTGTGAATGGGACATGTTTTCATGATTTGTGGACAGAAATGAAATTCTCGTACATCCTAATTAATTCCATTCTTCAACCTCAGTGTTCTATGACTTCCTTCTTCTGCATGAGCAATGCCTTATAAACAGAAAGCCAATACAGTGGGTATAAGTCTGAGATGGATCCCTTTTTCCTGGGATACTAGGGTTTATTTGTTTGTTAAATCACAGGGAGTTTTCTTGTTGTTGTTTTAATGTTGGAAGCATTTACAAGTGGTACATTTCCCCTGAAGTCTCAATTGGCACACTCCTTTCTATTACCCTAGGATTCCACCACCTAATTTCTTCTGTTCTTCTGTATGTGTAACTTCTTATATAAACTATTCTGTATATCTCATTCTTCTGTATGTCTAACTCCTTATATAAATTCTTGGTAACGCTTCATGTGAACTGAAGTCCATGAAAGAGCCAGTGTGGCATAGCAGAGTGCTGGACTGGGACTCAGGAGATCTGGGTTCTAGCCCCTACTCAGCCATGAAGCTCAGTGGGTGACTTTGGACCAGTCATTGATTCTCAGCCTAACTTACCTCACAGGGTTGTTGTGAGGATAAAATGGAGAGGAGGAGGAGGATTCTGTAAGCCGCCTTGGGTTCCTTGCAGGAAAAAAGGCAGGATATAAATAAATAAATAAATAAATATTATGGCAGAATAAATTGGTTAATCTTTAAGGTGCCACAAGACTCTTTGTTGTCATTTGCTTTATAAATAGGAATTAGGAAGTCAACATAACAGATTGCTGGGCTGGAAACTTTCTCCCTGGTATATTAATTGTTACTTTTTCTAATTGGTTGGGAGTCTAGGGAGGTGCCGTATCTCAGTGGCAGGACACCTGCTTTACATGCAGAGGGTCCCAGGTATAAACCTTAGTGTCATGCCCTGCCTGTGGGCAAAGTGTTATAGCTGTAAGTCTACGTGGGGTTACCCTGGAAGACGGTTCGGAAGCTACAGCTGGTACAGAATGCAGCGGCTCGCCTGGTTAAAGGCAGCCGCCGTCGGGATCACATCACTCCAGTGCTCGAAGAGTTGCACTGGCTACCAGTTGATTGCCAAGCTGAATTCAAGGTGTTGGCGTTGACCTTTAAAACTCTGTACGGCTCCGGTCCAGTATATCTCAAGGAGCGCCTCCAGCAACATCAAGTAGGCCGCTCAACAAGATCTGCCACAGACGGCCTTCTCCCTGTCCCATCAGCCAGAGAAACCAGGCTGGTGGGGACTAGGAGGAGGGCCTTTTCTGTGGCAGCCCCCAATTTATGGAACTCTCTCCCCAGTGACCTCCGCCATGCCCTTTCCTTGATTAGTTTCCGCTGGGCATTAAAAACGTGGCTTTTCAGGCGGGAATATGGGGTGGGTTAGGATTTTTAAGTTTTGTACTGTTCTTAATTGTGTTTTATACTGTGTGTGTGTGTGTGTGTTTCCCCCCTCTTGTGTTTTATTGGACTGTACATCGCTCAGAGTGGCCGGATGTCTGGCCAGATGGGTGATTCATAAATATAATAAATAAATAGATAAATAAGTATGTGAGGGGAGGGGGGAGTGTGAGAGGAGTGTGGAATGTTGAGATGTCTGCTGATTGGCTGAGAGAGTGAGAGGGTGTGTGTAAAGCCTGTGATATATAAACAGTGGGTGGTGCTGTTCAGGAGGGAACTCTGAGGGGAGTGTGAAGAGGGAGGAGAGAGAAAGAGAGAGGGGGAGAGAGGGGTTTTTTTGTGAGAGGGTTGAGAAGTCTGAGTGGAGTATGAGGCGAGTCTGAAAGAGACAGGGTTTTTTTTTTCAATGTTTAGAATCTATTAACATGATTCATCTCCCTACCCTTAATTGTAATTAAATAAACTTGTTTCCTTTTTAAAACTTAAAAGGAGTGGTCTAAATAAATTACCCTGAAGGGGTTGTGGCAGCGGAGGAGCAAAGAAAGTGTGATTTTTGAAGCACTGGCAGAGGTGGTGACAGGAGGTGGTGGGAAGGACAAGGTGGAGGCGGAAGGAGGCCTGACACACTCCGCATCTTCAGGACTGGGAAAGACTCCTGTCAGGAACCCTAGAGAGCTCCTGCTTAATTCGTGTGGATGAACCAATGGTCTGACTTGGTATAGAATGTGGTCATATGCTTTTTTCTTTAAAAGAAAAAAATATGTGGGAAGCCTTTAAAAGTGGTACATCCCACCTACAGTCCGAAGTGTGGTACACCAACATCTCTCAGAATGAGTGTGTGCCTACGTATCCATAGATTGACACCAGAATTCTCCTGAAGTAGTACTCACAGTGAATTTGGGGGTTTCTTCTGAGGGCTGAGCCAGGCGATATGAAATGCATTACCTTGTTTTGACTTTAAAATAATACTGCAGGTCATAGGGTGGCCGTGTGTCCTACTTTACAGAGGACAGTCATAAGAATATGAGAACAGAAGAAGATCTGTGCTGAGTCAGACTCAAAACCTATCTAGTCCAGCATTCTGTTCCCACAGTGGCCAACAAGATGGCCATGAGAAGCCCATAAGCAGGCATGCCCACCTTACTACCTACGTACTTGGCCAGGCTCTGCTCGGAATGTGGCAACACTGACCTTAAGCATGTGGTTGGATGCTATAAGAATTTACTTATTAAGAACAATTTATCAAGAACCTCAATGATATAGGTCAGGGGAAGGCACCCTCCAGCCCATGTAGGTGGCCAATATGGCCCCTCCCCAATTCCCTCTCCTTCCCCAGATATCTGTGGGTTTTCCCACTGGGGCATCCAGTTGACCACTGTGGAAATAAAAAGCTGGCCTAGATAGGCCTTTGGTCTGATCCAGCAGGGCTCTGGTTATGTTCAGGATGTTTTGCCTGAGTAAAGCCTTCCAAATTCACCTTGAATGTCATGCACACATGCATGCCAATGGATGAGAATGGCCTATAGGAGTTAGCCCAGTGCAGCCATGTGCAAATACCAAGACACTCATGTGTTGCGCAAGGAAACTGCACACAACAATCTTCAACGAGCAATAAGGGGAAGTGGCCGCCTCCACTCCATCAACACCCTTCTGCTTAGTTCCTAAAGACTGATCATTTGCATGTCAATGACTGGGAGCAGAATGGAACAAAATGGGTAGTTTCTGTTTTGTCAGAAATGCATGGCAGCAGCTGTGGCATTAAAACAAAGGCAGTTCCAGGTCAAGGGGTAGGGCCGTTTTCAGGTCAGGCTAGAGGAACTCATTTCGCAATAAGCTGAACTTCAGTGTTTAGAGATAAAATGGGGAGTTTATCTTCCAGGACTCTTTGTCCTTTAACCTTTTATTAGGTCTAGCATTCATTGAGAAAATAAACTGCCATGTGCATTAGCAGGCAGCCTATTTTTGAAGGGTTATTGTGCATTCGGCTGCAGCAGTCTTCGGTGCTGCTAGAGAAAGACAGTCGCCTGTAATTTCCAGTTTTAGCCTGTAGCTTTTGCATTTGCTACTTAATTTTTCTGTATTGCTTGCAATCCAGCAGTGCATACATTTTGCTTAGAATTCGTTCTGTGTCGTTTGTGCATATTATGCCAGCCAGTCAGTTCATCGTTATGAAGGGAAAAAGAAGGGTGAATGGATCCCATGAAAGAACTGAAAGGAGAAAGCAACAGATTTCTGTGTACCTTTTTGGACATGGTTTACATTTAGAAAAACAGAGCTAGCTTCATTTTAACAAGATGCTGGCAGACTGAATAGGCAGAAATCTGATCCAATACAATTAAATTGGATATTTTTTCCTCTCTCAAGAGGAAGAGAAATAATGGCCTTTTTCCCCCTTTCTTTCTTTTCCCCCTCCAGCAGTGACAATATATTTAAAACATAACAGTGTCCAATCCAAAAATGCATTTTCCAAAGCAGATCCATTTGTTTAATTTTAATAGGAACATACTTAATTTCATGGTCATTTGGTTAAAGCTGTTATATTTATTAATGTGTTATTGAGCTGAGAGCACTGGTCACTTTGCAAGTGGATAACTCATTGGCTTGAATAGGATGCGGGGGCGGGGAAGGAGAATCTCAAGTGAACAGGAACAAGAGGGAGAAAAGCCTCTCTCCTGCTTTTGATTTCAGAATGATATTGTTGATCCTTGGGTTGATTTTCCCCCTTTCCAAATTAAAAACAAGCACCTCATCTTGCTTATATCTTGGGGGGGGGGGCGAATTCTGAAAATGAACTGTTGTCTTAGCATGAATGTACAAAAGTCTTTAGTATCTCTCTCTTCAAAGGCATAATTAGGTATTTATTTCAGACATACTAACATCTTTGCAGTAGCTAATAAGATGCAGCCCATTTGAATATTAATATAATAAATGATTAAATTAAACAGCAAGATTCAGACTCAGAAATAGCCTTTATGGGTCCCAGGGGGTCAGTAAAACTGTATTCCATTTCTTCCTACAGTTAACATAGTACAAGGGACATGAACGCGTAAAGCAATATTTGTCTTATGAAACATGGAGCTTTATATTGCGCTATTCAGTTTTATGACTCCACAGTTTGAATCGGAGGCCTGGGATGGAGTCACCATGCTGGGGCCTGACAGACGCGCTTCCTGTTTCAGTGGGTTTTTGGCATCAAAGTGATGCATTGCCGCTTTGGCAAAGAGGCGGATCTGTGGCAGGCGACACCAAAATAGGTTAACAGTGTTGGCACATGATAAACTAATAACGGAGGGAGTTGCCGTAAAGTAAACGGCCTCGGAAATTTGTCGTTTGGATATTACAATGTATTTATTATTAATAATATGTACCAAATGATGTGCAGAATTAATAGCTGCAGCGCAATCAGTTGGACTTATTTTCTTCCTTCCCTCTCCCCCTCTCCCCCCCTTCCCGCCCACCTCCCATTGCCGGATGAAAGAAAAATAGACAAAGCTGGCAATTATAATTGGCTATTATTCCAAGAAAGGTGTTTCCCTGCTCAAATCAGTCCATGAAAACTGCACACAAGCCAAATCCCCTGAACCTAAGAGGTGTTAATAAACATCTGGTTGTGGGCTTTAAAAAAAAAACAAAAAAAAAACTTTTTTGTTGTTGCTTAATTAGCATTCTTTCATTTGGACCAAAGTCAGTTGATGTAAAGCACAACACATACGCACGCGTGCACAGACACATACACACACACCAAACTTGGGAGAGCTTTTGTTCTTTTTATGCTTCCCCTCCCCTCCCTCAGAAACAGAAGCTGTAATCCTGCACACAGTTAGTCTGCTTAAATGCCATTGGAGCCAAGGGGATTTAAGCAATCTTACTGCGTGCAGGATTGCCACCTGAGAAGAGAGAGAATTAAATTCATTTAGCCCTCCAAGTCCAACTTGTTGGAAGATTTCCCTCCTTCATTTTTCTGTCTTGTCCTTTGTCAACAGAACAATATAAAAAGAAACCTATTTCCATTGCTGGTTCCATTGTGATTTGCAAAAGCTTTCTGCTTTAATTGCAAAAGCCCCGAACAATTGAAACTTCATACAAAGGTGGGGTGGTGGGATGCATCCAATAAGCTTTAGTCTTCTTCAGGTCACTGGGAAAAAAAAATCTTTTGAATGTCCACAGACTATTTTATTATTCCTAGCAACCAAAATCTCACACTGCAATCTCTCTAAGGAACCATGTTGGCAGGAAGGTAATGGATAAACATGCAACTGGGTTTGCAAGACTATACTGTCTAAATTCGATAAAAGAAAAGTAAGGCGAAAACTCAAAGATAAGTGGTACAAAGTAAATCAAAACAAATCATCTTACCAAACTTTATTCACATCTGATACCATTTTTAGAAATTAAGGTCAGTTTTGTGGAACTAATAGGGAGTTATACCTATATATCTTGGACACCATGACAATGCTAGAGAGGAAGATTTATACACTATGGTTGCAGATGCAGAAGAAAGATATGAGAGATCAAATGGAAGTCCATGATAACAAATGAAAAATGGTCCCAGCAGCCCATAAATTAATTGAGAAAAGAAGGTTGTCATTATTTGAACATGCTTTAAAATAAGGTATGGGGTCCAGATGGCAGAGAATAGATAGGCCAACAAAGTTTGAGTAATTGATGACTTAAAAATAAAACAAGATCTTAAAGAAATGAATCACATTGGGAGAAATGAATCATTGGTGGGAGAGTTAGAGAAGGAATATTAGATAGGAAAAAAAGGACAAAAAAAAATCCTCAACAACAAGCCTTTACTGCAAAATCAAAGTAGAAGGAAGCAAATACTTTTTACACTTATAGGATCTAAATAAATAAAATATCTCAGCTGGCAATTTTGTCTCCATTAGGGCTGTGTTTCAATTGTAATTTCATTAACCTCTTCAGTGTTGACTTTACAGTTTTTGGCAGTCTAAGGATTGTAAAGAATGTACTCTGAGAAATTAGCAAAGAGCTCCACCATAAAAATCACAATTAGTGTTTTGTTAACCTTTCAAGCCATTCTAAAGGGCTCTAATCTGGGAGTCATCTGTAAAAGCTCCGTGTTTTATTGTTCTGCAGTGAGGGTGTCATATTTATTTCCAGGAAAAACATCTTATTGTCTAACTGCAAAAGTGCTTCCTTTACCAAAATTACCATCAGCAGGTCGAGTGGGTTGCTGAAAAGGGAGAAAGCATGTTACTTCCTCATGGCAGGGAAAAGCTGGTTCAAAATATGGCATGATCCAGGATGGATACTGGGTAAGATCCAACAAATATTAAGCACATTTTTGTCCCACTTATGGATACATGCATGTTCTCCCTGCAAGAAATCTCATCAGTCATGGGCTCAATGGGACTTACTTCTGAGTATACATGTCTGTGTGCTGAAAATCATACTCCTTTGGTTTCCCTGAAAAGCCAAGTTTCCTTTATTTTATCTTAACTTGGCCACTGACAGCCTAGGGAAGTACGACACCTCCTTGAGAACTGTGGCTAGTAAAAACTTCCTCAGGTGTTTCATTGGGTAAGGAACTCCCAGATTTGCTTCAAGTTTTATCATGGTGTAAAAGGCAGTTAAAAACAAAGATGAAGGGGGGGGTTGGTGGTGGTGGGGGCAAGGAAAAGAGGGAGTGAACCTAGCCTCCCTTGGGAGGGAGTTTCCACAGCCTGGGAATGGCCACAAAAAAGGCCCTCTCTCGGGTCACCACCAAATGTGCCTGTGAAGGCCGTGGTCTTGAAAAAAGATCTTAGGAGCTGGGTAGGTTTGTATGGGAGAAGGTGGTCTTTTCAGGTAGCCTGCTCCCAAGCCATATAGGGCTGTACAGGTCAAAATGAGACCAGTAGCCAGTGAAGCTGTTGTAACAAGGGAGTCTCATGCGCCCTGTAACCAGCCCCGGTCAACAGTCTGGCTGCACCACTCTGGACCAGCTGAAGTTTATGGACATTTTTTGAAGGCAGCCCCATGTAAAGTGTGTTACATTGCGTTACAGCAGTCCAAACAGGATGTAACTAAGGCATGTGTGACTGTGGCCAGATAAGACGCCTCTAGGAACCGGCGTAGTTGGTGCACTGGCCTCAGCTATGTAAACCAGCATTTTAGGGTGCAATCCTAGGCCTGTTTAGACAGAAAAAAAGTCCTGCAACTCCCAACATTCCCCAGCCAGCCATGACTGGCTAGGGAATACTGAGAGTAGTCAGACTTTTTTCTGTCCAAACATGCCTAAGATTGCACCCTTAGTAACATAAGAAGGCACTAGTGCAAACACAACACATACAAACAAACTTGTAGAGAAACATAAATGACACAGCTCCACAGAGCTAGAAGCCCCAGAGGTATGCGAAATTAGAACAGGAATCCCTCCCCCTCTCCCATTTTTATCTTTTTTTTTTTTTTGTCAAAGCCACTTCTTTGACTGGTGCACTCTGGAAGCGGATTATGAATATTCAGACAGAAAATAGAGCACTGTCTAATAATGCCACAGAAAGAGACCCTTGAAAGGGATTCAGGCTTTTTATTTACATCTTTATGGGATATATTGCACGATCAAAGAGCAGCAGCTACCTCTTGCATCAGGACTTCTAGGGAACTTATTGCTGATGACAAAAAAAAAAAAAGAAAAGAAAAATATCTAAGGAAAGAACACACCAGCTTGCTAAGGTCTAGGAGCTAAACTCTTTTGCACTGAAGAAAGACTAGAGGTCTGCTGCTTAAGACCTGGCAGGTTGGTTCAGATTGGTGTGCACATTTCAGCCTATCCCACTGCATCAGTGTAACACCATGTGCACCGTCTTGTCACTTTGGGGAAGGAACCAGAGCTCAGTGCTATGCTTTGCGTACGGAAAGTCACAGGTTCAGTCCCTTGCATCTCCATTTAAAAGGAGCAGGTAGCAGGTTGGGTGGCCAAAACAGGAAATGTATCATCCCCGACCCCAAAAAGAGGACAAAAGATGACACACACACACACACACACACAACACACACATATATTCTCCGTTTTAGCCCCTTCCTTATGTTTCTAGAAGTTAAGCCTATGAATAAGAGTGGAGAATTGTGAGGTGAGGCTAATGGATCTTGACCTTAGTGTACTTGCTGGAATCAGTGTCAAGGAACAAGCCAGAAATTGGAGCCAAGGACAAGGCCAGAAGGCAGGTGTGAGGAACAAACCAAGAATCAAGACTGAAGAGCAGACCAAACGCCATGCCTGAAGGGCAAAGCCACACAGCAAAGCTAAGACATTTTGCTCAGGCAACACAAACAAGAAGCTTTTTTATACTCCTGCCTGCCCAGGAGAGTCCAATGGCCAGCTTGGGTGGGTGGGGCCAGTCCAAGAGCTGAGTGTACTTCACTGCCAGGAAGATGCTCCAAGCTGTGGTTCTGATTGCACACCACATGAGGGCATCTTCACACAGAACTGAAAGTTCATAGTTCTAGCCCCACACTTCTGTGATATCAAAACAGCTCAATCAATCATTGCCAGAGGATTTCTCACTACCACCACACAATAGCTCAATATAGTGGTTTCAAAAGTATTACTTCTCTTTCTTCAAGGAACCCTTTCCACATCATCTTCCAAGGAAACCCGCCACAAACCTATCAGGTGTTACAGAAGAATCGAGGGCAACTTTTAAGAATGCATGAACTGAGAATAAGTTCTAGAGTATGCGGTGGAACACATCAGATTCATCACAGAACGTTGCAAAGGAAGATGAGTATTGGTCGGGAAGCTGTATTTGAGACCGCTTGTCAACCATTACAGTTCTTGTCACCGAGGACCCCTTGACAAGCATCCAAGGAAAGCCAATCTTCCCCTGGAGCACAGTTGACAGAAATCACACTGCCACAGTGTGTTCCACTTTATAGACAAGCCTGAAAGCAAGCACTGAATCCTCATTGACAGTGATGAAGCAGGAGCAAAAAGAAGTGCAACTGAAAGAAGGTAAGTGCCAAACTCGGGGACTGTCCCCACCATAGCATACAATGGTGTCATTCATTTATATTTATCGCAAGAGCACTGTGTATAGGAGAGATGATGACTAACAGTAAAGATGACTCTCCTAAAGAAAGAAAGCAAGAAGATTGCGAGATGTTCCATATTCAGGTTAATAAAGATTTCAATGGAAATGAGAACTGCCAATCGGATTTGTCACCATCACAGTAAGGATTCCTCCCCTTCTTGCTTCTTATAAAAAGAAGAGGGTGTTCTCTCTCTCTCTCTCTCTCTCTCTCTCTCTCTCTCTCTCTCTCTCTCATCCCCTTTCCCAGAAGGCAGAGAAGATGGGATAGGATAGGAATCTGGTTACCCATTTAGCAATGGCTTCCCTTTCAGAGCTGCTGCAAATGGAGACAAGATATCATTAGACCAATTCAAACACTTCACATGGAATCTGATATGGCAGTGCTCTCCAACCTTGGGTCCCCAGATGTTTTTGGCCTACAACTGGGGCATGCTGGGAGTTGTAGGCCAAAAACATCTGGGGACCCAAGGTTGGAGAACACTCTGATATAGCACATGCTGTGTGTGTGTCCTTCGTAGGTGTGAAGCCAGAAAGAGGCAATTCCACTAACAGTGAGGATGTCTCTGTCAAGAGAACATTAAGTGGTACTTTCAGCATCCCAAATTCAAACTGATTCAAATGCATAGCTTGATTTTTGTTCTGAGCTAAAAATGGCACTTCTCAATTTCAGCAAAATGCACTGCAAGAAAATGACAGAGACCAATATTTACTGATGCATCTCAACACCTGGGGATTTTCCTTAAAATGGGGAACTAGAAATCATGACTTTTGGGGGGAGGGGTATAAATTTAGTCCTTTTCACATGACCCAGGCCATCTCATAACATCATTAAGGAATACTTTACATTATTTATTCAGAGTAGAGTCCACTTTTAGCGGTACTTTGGTCTCCTATTTGTTATTTAACATGTGTTTAATGTTTTGTGTCCTGCTGTGCACAGCTGCAAGCTGCTATGTTTTGGCAGTTTTTGTGACTGTGGGGTGATTTGTGCTTTTGCATGTCACCTTTCTGTTCTATGGCCTGCTGTTTTGATTCCTCCTCCCTGCCACAATTTAAAAAAAGCAAAGAAAGAAAGTTATCTTTCCTGATGGTGACCTTTGTTTCACTTCACCGAAGTAAACATGGACTTCTCAAGGGCTGAACAAGCCATGCCAGTCATCTTTAGAGAGCCATTACAAAGACACACATGCTGTTGATTTAAGCTGCCAAATGTCAACCTATAAATCAAATAAGTTCGGTTGTTTCTTTTACAGATCAGAGCATCCGAATGGCAATCCCGCATAAGAACCACCAAGATTCTAAGGGTGCTGCCAAATGCTTTGCTTGCCAATTTCCAAGCACTGTCTTGGTCATCTCATCTCTGCCTGCCATTTTGGAAAGCAGTGTGTGTGTGTGTGTGTGTGTGTGTGTAAAAAAGAAGTCATTCATCATCAAATGGTCCTCAGTTAGTTAGAAATAACAAGCTGCCTCCATGATAGTTCGTTAATGCTGACAATTATTTCATCACCTCCACAGAGAAAGAGCCACTCTCATGGAGTCTGTGCTGTATGCACACATTGGCCATGATCCAAGAGCCTCAGATGCACACACTAGCGGTAAAGTATGGGAACTTTTGTTTAACAACAACAACAACAAGAAGAAGAAGAACGACAATAATTTTGCCAAGCCACATTTTCATTTCAACTCTCCTGCAGGAGGAAAACACACAAGCACTCTTACCAAGGAGTTGCACTGGCTACCAGTTGCTTGCCAGGCCGAATTCAAGGTGTTGGTTTTGACCTTTAAAACCCTATGTAGCTCCAGTCCAGCTTATCTCAAGGAGCGCCTCCAGCAACATCAAGTGGGCCACTCAACAAGGTCTGCCACGGACGGCCTTCTCCTTGTCCCATCAGCTAGAGCAGCCAGGCTGGTGGGGACTAGGAAGAGGGCCTTCTCTGTGGTGGCCCCCAAGTTGTGGAACTCCCTCCCCAGTGACCTTCGCCATGCTCCCTCCCTGATGAACTTCCATCGGTTTAGTGGTGAGAGTGTTGGACTTGCACTTGGGAGATCCGGGTTCTAGTCCCTGCTTGGCCATGAAACTCACTGGGTGACTTTGGGCCAGTCACTGACTCTCAGCCTAACCTACCTCACAGGGTTGTTGTGAGGATAAAATGGAGAGGAGGAGGAGGATTCTGTAAGGATTCTTGGGTTCCTTGCAGGAAAAAAGGTGGGGTATAAATATAATAAATAAATAAATAAATAAATAAATGGCTTTTCAGGCAGGAATATGGGGTGGGTTAGGATTTTTTTTTTTTAAAAAAAACCCTTTTATATTGTTTTAATGGTGTTTTAACGGTGTTTTATTGTATTTTATCCTGATTGTACATCGCCCAGGGTGGTCGGGTGGCCAGTCAGATGGGCGATTTAAAAATATAATAAATAAATAAGTAAATACCACAGCATGCAAAACAAAGAGAAAACTGAAGCACAGTTTGTCAGTCTGGGCAAGTGTGTGTGTGTGTACACACACATAAGAGAATGAGAGAGAGAGAGAGAGAGAGAGAGAGAGAGAGAGATAACATTTCTGAAATGTAAATAAAGGGGGAAGGTGGTTACATTCATATTGGAGACTTGAGATGGGTGAATCTATCAGTTTTGCCTTTTAAGTTAATATTAATTAATTAACTAATTAATTAATCTCAAGTTCTTTCCCTCCCAATTATAAAGAACTCTTGGTAAATTTGTATCAAAATGAACTGAATTAAAGTTGGCACCCATCTGCACCAGTCAAATTGAATAGGTATAACTATTCACAGGATGGAGATGTGGAGCCTGTCAGGAGGAAGAAGAAGAGGAGGAGGAGGAGGAAGAAGAAGAAGAAGAGGAGGAGGAGGAGGAGGAGGAGGAGGAGGAGGAGGAGGAAGCAGCAGCAGCGGCAATCCTAATTCAGCACTAACATGGTTTAATACACAGGAATTCAAATCCAGACCTTTAAGAGCCCTTGGCCTAGATGGAAAAATCTGCCAGTTTCAGTTTCTCCCTCATTCGAATGTTTCCGATCTCAAGTCCTTTTTGCCCCCCAATGTGGAGAACTATGAGAATTTTTGTAAATTCTTATCAAAACCAAACTGAAACGAAATTCTCACACATCCCTTTGTGGGACTCACTGGGTATAATCCATCCTTTGTTTTCATGGCCAGGGATCATTATGGCATTGGAATCCAACACAAATCCCACCTCTGTGTCCACATGATGCTAGAGACAGTGTACCAGTTACCCCTGGTAGGATGGCAGCTACCAGAAACCTCCTTGCCAATGGCAACTGAGGGGTAAAATGTAATCTGTGCACAGGCCTACTGAGTTGCAATGCCCAGATGCAACTGTGCAATCATTGTCATCAAGTTTTACAGCATGCAGTAATATCACAGCACGAACATTTTTGGTACAGCAATTGGCTTTCGAAAGGCGAGACATAACACAGGCTGCATTGCCAAGGGAGATGGGGGGGGCGGATCTATTAAGGTCTCTCTTAAGAAATGGACTTGCAAACCCACCAGTAGTTTGAGGCAAGGAAAGTTTGCCACGGACCAGTTTACTTCATTTCTAATCACAATATTCATTCAGAATCTCTGCAGAAAGTCATGTACTGCCGATATGACTCCATGCATATGTATGTCGCAGCGGCTCTAAGCATTCTCGCCATTCGTCAACAAGCAGGAGACTGTCACGAGAAGATTATGAAGTCCACAAGTGTGCAGGTTGAAAGAAAAATAACCCCTTGACTTCAGTAAAGCGCTGGGCGGGGGGCACCTGCACAACACCATGCTGTATTTTGTACCTTTGTTGGAATGTGTCCTCTCTCTCACTCCTTCCAGGCAGACACCTACAATGGCTTCTCAACTAAAGCTTTATTATGTTAATGCCAGCCAGTCAGACTGACTTACAAGTACAAATGAAGTGTATTGCAGTAGCCAATGACAAAAGAAACAAGCTTAGTTAGGATACTAGCCATTAAAGAACAGTGGCCTATAAGTAAGAGTTGAATCCAAACTGAATTCCCCTCCTCTCTTCCAAGCTCAAATTACCCACACTCTGCCTCTAAGGCGGATCCTCTTGCTTCAGGGCCAATCGCTTGGAATGTCTGACACTTCTCAGCTGATCTGCCCGCTTTAGCTGATTCACCTTCCTCCCCATTAGCATGCTCAGTTTACCTTCCCATGGTGTCTGGAGCTGATTCAATCCCAAACACCGCCTGGCTTATCCCGGAGTCCCCTAGTCTTGGCATCTCAACTGCAGATTCTAACTCTTCCTTCTCCTCTGACTCAGAATCAGTTCCCAGATCCCTTGAAAGCACTTCTCTGCCAGAGCAATGGGCCCAATCCCCACAGAATGGATCCTTTTCAAGTTTCGACATTCAGCTGAATTCTTTCTCCTTTTGCGTATGCAAAAATGGCATCTAGCAGTCAGGATCAGGGTTTGCATGCAAAGAGGAAGCTTCACCTGGGAGATGTCCTGTGGATATCATACATAGCCTGTGCACCACCGTACTGCTCAGGTTAATGCACTGACCAGTTGCACAAGCAAGTTGGCATAGTCAGGCACTGGCCAATGGCCCACATTCCAGGAGGGCCCCCCGCTAACCAGAGCCCCTGTAACCTGCTTGTTCACTTGCCTCTCGTTCTGACCCAGGCAATGGAAGTGGTATGAAAGATGAGCAGCAGATGCCGCTGTCTGCTTGCCCATTAGATCTCTGCCTGGCAAGCAAGCAGGTAGTAGCAACGATGAAGAAGAGGAACAGCAGCAGCAGACAACAGTGCATGTAGACTCACTGCAAGAGAGGTGCCCATTGAGGGTGTCTTGCCCATGGGCCCTCCAAAACCTGGAGCCGGCACTGCACACAACTAAGGAAGCTTAATAACACCCACAGCCCTACAAGAGCACAAGAAAAGCCCTACTACATCATACCAAGGGAACAACATCCTCTTCCCAACAGTGACCAGCCAGATGTTTCTGAATCAGGCTCTGCACTTCCAGGATACCTTGCTCTTGCTGGCTATGGACTGCTGTCACATTACCTTGCCCTCAACTGAAACAGCCATGGGTGCCATCGGGGCAGGATTTGGGGGCACAGGTCCAGGGCCACACTCAGCCGAATGAATAGTAAGATCCTCCAAGAGGGCTGGCTTACCACATTTAGAAGTGAAGTAATACACATTAATGGGCGGGTTCACAAGATCATGGAGGGAAAACAAGCCACAGTAATAAACCACCGAAAATAAGCCCACGCGTGCCAGTCATGAGCTGCCTAATTAGTATTATTATCCTCCCTGGGTGCAGGTTCTTGTGACTTCAAAGCCTGGCTAGGGTGGCTGGCTGGGGTGATTTACAAACCATCCCGAAACCCATGGCTTGTTCTAGGATTTCAGGGTGGTTTGAAAACCTCCCCACCCACCCGCCCTTGCCTGGATCAGACATCAAGACAACCCATTCCTAGCGAGGGTGATTATGCTAATTAGGCAACACGCAACTGGCACACGCATGGAGGGAAAATGAGCCACTATCGCTTATTTTCCCTACGTGATCGTGTGAACCGGGTCAATGTCTAAAGGGCCCCATCCTGACCCTACTAAGTCCATTAAGTCCTGAGTCTACAATTATCTAACTTCACCATTGCAAACAGAAGCTGGGTCAAACTGTCATGTCACCTATGTGCAATAAATAAATAAATAAATAAAAATCAGCATGAACGGACATCTGCATGCATACTGGCACGGACGAGCCCCTCTCATGAGATCTGCCTACCACAAAAAAAAAGGGATTTGTGTTGCTATACTTTTCAATGAGATAGGCTATATCTCTTGGCTGTATGTGTTGTTCCTTCCAAAAATGACCCCCTCACAAAAAAAAACCCCCAAAAAACAAAACAGTGTGTGTGTGTGTGTGTGTGTGTGTGTCTAAATGCCTTGTGCACCTTTCTACTTGCATTTCCCACATTATCTTCCTATTTGGGGTGCTGTAGATGTCTCTAAGTAACAATAACATCCACAAAGCTCTAATCTTCTCTCCCTCCATGGTCAGCTCATTTAACCTATTGATTGCCATTCCTCTAAACGTTTGATCTTTGTTCAGCAACTCTACATGTCACCACTGCCAGTTGACCCTCTCTTGATCCTGAAGAAGCAACTCATTATTACCTTTGCAAATTCCAACCTGTACATAAAACCAATGCAGAGAATATGAAACAAATAAAATGAAAAGGATCCAAAAGATCAGTCATGCAGGGTGTGTGTGTGTGTGTGTGTGTTGGTGCATATTTTGATGTCTAGTGTAATGCATTTTTTAAAATTATTTTTTCTTTAAAATATTTAGATACTGCCCTTCATTACCAAATCATAGGGTGGTGTACAAAATTCATTAAGAAAACAATTAAAATAAAACACGAAAATAAAAACAGATGGCTATTGCTTTGCTCAATCAGATCACCATGCTCTCCTGTTTGTCCCCAGTAGCATCTATTAATTAGAAGAAAACTACCTCTGAAGTTAGAAACTTAATTTGCAGGTATCACAATATCCATTGTTAGACCTATGCACCATGGATTTGCCTTATTTGTTGTTGTTTTTAAAGCCATCTAAGCAAGAGACCGTCGTCACATCTTGTGGCAATGAATTCCTTATGTTATTTGTGAATTGTATAAAGAACAACTTACTTTTGGTTGCCCTGACTGGTTCGTCAGTCAATTGTATTGGATGATTCAAATTCTAAAGTTTGGAGAAGGAGAGAGAGAGAGAGAGAGAATTATTTGTATTTATTTCTGCTCTTTCTACCCCAGTTATAATCGTTTGAGCATCTATCATATCCTCCCAACATTCGTCATCTAGTTTCTTAACTAAAATGCAGATAACCAATTGATTACCCCAAAGCATTAAATGTATCTATAGCTCTGTGTAGATGATCAATATGTGGGGACAGTGCTTTTTTTCTGGAGAAAAGGGTACCGGAACTCTTGGATTACATTTCCTCGGGAGTAGATGGCGATTAAATTGTAATGCAATTAATAGAAGAAAAGGTGCTGGAACTCAGTTCCGGTGAGTTCCACCAGAAAAAAAGCCCTGTGTGGGGATAATCAACACTTGGAAAGGGTTGCAGGATTGCAACTACTGGTCTTCACCACATGTTGATCAGGTTGTGCAGAAGACCTGGTCAGGTCAGGAGCAGATCCAGTGTGGGTATGATCTCTTCTTGCTCCATGCACCAATTATTCATACATGTGGTCACTGCAACACAAAGAGGAGACTATAAAGCTGGAAAACATGCAGAAAAGGCCAACAAAAATAGCAGGGGATAGGAGAAACTCCTCTGCAAAGAAAAGTTACATTGTTTGGAACTTTTCAGTTTTAGAAAAGGGCAAATAAAGGGAACATACAAATAAATATAGTGGGGAAGAAGTGGAGAAGTTTTTCTCCCTCTGTCATAATACTAGAATCTAGACTTCTTCGCACAGTGCATAGGTAAATTATGGAATGTGCTGCCACAAGATGTGCTGATGGCCACCAATTTAAGATTAAAAGGTGGTTAGACACAGTCATGGAGGATAAGACTATCCCAGTCATGATAGCATTATCCTTCCTCCAGGTTCAGAGTCAGTATGCTCCTGAATCTTAGTTACTGGGGTAACAATGGTAGGAGAGGACTATTGCCCTCATGTCCTACTTGTGGACTTCCCTGAAGCATCTGATTAGCCACTCTGGGAATCAGGATGATGGACTACAGTGCTGACTGCAGGTTTTTCCAGGGCCCTTGGGCAAGGAACCCTCAAGGGCCCCCCTCCCTCAGTGAATCTATCTTCTCACCAACATTGTCACCAGCTGCTCTTCCTCCTCATCCTCTTTCTCATCAGTGCTTCGACTTGCTTGCTTGACAGACAGTAGAGCCCATGAGCAAGTAGGCAGTGGCATCTGCTGCTGCTCTTTCTCACCATCACCATTGTCTGGGGCCAGAGTGAGAAGCAGGTGAACAAGCAGGTTACACTGATGAAGAGGAGTGGCAAATCCGGTGGGTTGTCAGTGGGCCCCTGTTGGGCTGTCAGCCCTTGGCAGGTGCCTAACCATGCCTACCTTTGACCAGGGATGGGGACTCGGACTCCAGGACTCGACTTGTGAGTCAGACTGAGTCCCCCCTCTGACTCGAGTCCCACTCGAGTACCAATATTTTTAATGGGACTCGAGACTCGACTCGGGACTCAAGACCAAGGACTCTTCAACATCCCTGGTCTGTGCCAGAAGGAGTGGAGAGAAGTGCGATTGCCAGCGAAGGTTTTATTTTTTAAAATCATTTTCCTAAAATGCAACATTTCAGACATTTTGGGTTTGGCTGCCTCTGCCTGCCTGGTCTCTTCTTAACCAGTTCCACCATTTGAATTGTCCAAGACAAAGGCCTCTGCCTGCTTGCTTTGGGGTTCCCTGCCTCCTCTGCCTGCCTGGTTATTTTGGGTTTGTCTGCCTGGTCTGTTCTTGTCAAAATCAGTGGCAGAGTTTTGAGATAAAAAGACACACTTGTGTCTAGAATTTATTTGAGCCACACATCTGAAAGTAGCGTTATTTTGTTGGGGAAAACCCCCCCATTGATTTTAATAGGGACTCGTGGAGTCAGCTTTGGGAGGGACTCGGAACTCGGGAGTCACCATTTTGGACCAAGGACTCGGACTCGAGACCAAGGACTCCCTGCCTTTGACATTGGCCCTGGTGGACTATATAGGCCTTTGCTCTGATCCGACATGGCTCTTCTTATGTTCTTATGCTCTTTGGTTGTCTACACAGGGGCTTGTGCAGATTTCAAATGCTCAAACACCTTATATGTGATATTAATCAATATGAAACAATTTGTGTACTGTGCTCATTCTCTTCCAGTTATTTCTATGGAAAAATTTCTTTACCTTTCCATTTGCTCCTCTAATCCTTTTGAGATTACTTAAAAATCTATAAGGGAAAAAACAAATATACTTTTGTGGGAGAAGTTGTCTATCTGATTGGATCTATCTAGCTGCTAAGTAGCAAACTTTGTAACTTCATTTATCTGATTTCTATGAACATGGAAAATCCATTGCAAAATTATTTTAAGTGAAAAAATATATGAAATGTATAGGTTATTACTACCTGATATATGCTCCCCTTTCCTTTTGCAAAATCTCTCAGAAAAAAAAAAGCTGCATTGGAATAGTTTAATGCAATGCATTTAACTTATCTAAAGTGCTTTCGCTGACTGCTCTGGGAAAATTGAATCTTTTCCTCACCATCTTAGTGACATGAAAAATATATAATACAGTAAATGATTAATGCAGTTATAAACTATACCTGAGATAAGATTTAAGTATTCATATTTCTATCATGTTAATACAACACGATAAACCCACAAAGTAAACTTGACCATGGCATTTGTTATTCTGTCCGATGTTCAATTATTCTTTGTCCAAACACAATTTAGGGGTTTGGGAGTGTACATTTGCCTGGTGCGAAACATTATGTGCTACAGTCAGATAATCAGCAGTAGTGGTCAGAAATTGTCAATCTCAATCCGTGCACATACAGCTGTGAGTGTGAAATAAAACAAAACCTAGCTTATATTGCATGTAGATTTTTTTCAATTATTGTCATAGCTGTCCAAAGGATATCACTCACATGCATGCATTTTCCCCTCCTTTCTTTTGTAACATTTCCCTTAATGGATCCAAGTAATCTGAAGTAGACTTAATAATAAATAAAGTTGTTTAGAATTAGCTTGAAGGAGCCAGTTGATGCTGACAGAATACACCCCTATGAGCATGCAGTTTCATCCCACCATGGTTGCCCACCCACCAGGGATGCTTTTGAACCATTCCTCTTTTACATATATTTGGAATGCCGAATTACCTTGTTTCTGATGTGGAACCAATGAATTAGGAATCCTTTGTTCTTCCATTATTTATTTCAGAATTTTGTAGAGTGCTGGGCATGCAGTGTGCCACAGCTCTCAGTTCCTTAAGATTGTTTGCAGCTTTCCTCACTTCTTCGTTAACGGTATTCATGTATAGAGTGTAGTGATGTGTGAGGATTTCATTCAGGGGGTGGAAATCTGGCGAACTGGCCGGGCTCAACCCCCCGATCTCTGTCCCGCTTACCTGCTTCCCCTGCTCAACTCACATTCTCCAGATTAGAGCCGGGGAAGCAACTTCCGTGTTCCTGGTGGGCCACTTTTTATGTAGAAAATGCTGTAAGATACACCTAAAGTAGCCACAATTTGCATAATTTGTGCAAATTGTGACCGCTTTTGAGGTATCATACAAGCATTTGTACTGAAATGCAGGGAAAGAAGGTGGGTACAAAGCATTAAGAGACAGGAAAGAGGCAGGTACTAGGGTTAAAAGCCCTTGAAGGCCCCATTCCCTAGCCCGAACCTTAACCCTAACCTTAACATGCAGATATAATCCCTATACATTCAGACAGCATGCTGAAAAGCATCAGTGAGGGTGTTCTTGTTGACCGTTCCCTTTGTATACTGAATCTAGGCTAGTTCGAGGCCCCTGGACATGCACATGGACCCACGTTTTTCTAACCCTAACCCTAATCTGAACGTTAATGTTAACCTAAGAAGCAGGTATAATCCCTATATATTTAGAAAACATGCCCAAAGGCGTCACTGATAGTGTTCTTGTTGACCACACACACTTTCTGCCCAATGGAGGCTAGTTCCAGGCTCCTGGACATGCACATGGACCCAGGTTTTCGTAACCCTAACCCTAACCTGAAGCTTAACCCTAACCCTAACACAAAGGGAGCAGTCAATAAGAATATACTCAGTGATTCCTTTGGCCAATCTTTGGGCCCAACAGGTCCTGCCTCATTCTGAGGATGGCCACATTGACCCTCCCCCACCAATCCCCAAACATTGAAGGCTTGGAGAAAGGAGCAAATTGCTCCACAGCTCCCATGTTCTTCCTAGAGTTGTATCAATCCAGTTATTTTTTTGTTTCCATTTCTTCTACTGACAGAGCTCTTCTTGAGCTCTTCTTGAGCTCTGTTAGTCTTCATTACACAAGCTATGTAATGAAATGTTTGTTTTTCCAGTGCTTTTCAGTTACAATCCCTATAGGTACTAGCTGATTTTCTGTATTAGGTGTGGCTGAGGGTTGTTGTTGTTGTTGTTTTAAGGCAATTCACCAGTATCATAAAAAGGTCAAAACTTAGCATATTCCCTATTATCACATAAATAATACTTGGCACTCTTCTCCAAAATACATTGACAAATGGACAGTCTCACAATATATGTGTAAAATTAGCATCCAGCGTCTGACACTTCCAGCAGATTTAGGTGGCTTTGCATATTCTATGAAGCTTTTGTTTTTCTGTTGTAAAATGTTGTGCTGTATCTCTGTCTACTTCAAGGACAAAGAAAATGATCAAGTAGATTGATACATGTATTTCTGATTGTCTACTTTTATATGTATTTTCTTGACAGGCTCCATCCATAATTCTATTTGAGGCAGAAAGGTGGATGATCATGGCTGGTATCCCATTGTGCCCATGTGCTCGTGGGAGCAACCTCTTGGGCAGTGGAGCTTTTGTGCTTCTAAAAATAACCTGCAACACGCAGAAATTGTAATTTCTGAAATGGAGCAGGTCAGTGGAGCTTGCAGAAGGGAGCTCCGCTGATCTGTCCCAATCCAGAAACAAGTGTTTCCACTCATTTGGGAGCTTATTTTTAGAAGAGGGAAAGGCCTGTTGCTTAAGCAGTCACTCTTGCCTCCGCAACAGAACCAGTGGAGGTGCAGCAGCTCCATTGGATGGACTGCCCAGTGTTTTTAACACCACCACCTATGTTTGCCAGCCAACCTTAGCACAGTAGTTAAGAGACTATGCTACAAATCAGGAAGTCCCTGGTTCAAATCTTGCCTCGGCCATGAGCTCTCTAGGATACCTTATGCAGGCCAGTCTGTCTCAGCCTCAGTCTCTCCATCTGAAATATTGTGTGTGTGTGGGGGGAATAATAATACTGACTTACTTTACAGGGTTATACTAAAAATTACATCTAGATAATACACGTGAAGCACTGGGAACACTTGGAAGCACTATATAAATGTTAATTATTATTTGGTCTTATATTTGCTCTCAATAATTTTCTCTACCAGGCTCAGATCTCTTAGCTGATGGCTACTTTGTATTTCCTGCCTATATTGGAAAAAAGGGAGAAAATACTGTCTCCCACTCTTCTTAATAAGTTGACTTTATGAAATGATTCCATTCTCTGAAATGAAACACGCACAAGCAATTCAACTTATTCTTCCATAAACCAAACTGACCCAATGTATTATTCCTGCCTTCTCTAACCTGGTGGACTTCAGCTGTTTTTGACTACAACTCCCATTAGCCCCAGCCAGCATAGCCAATAGTCAGGGGTGATGACGAGAGCCATAGTCCAAAAAATCTGGAAGCCACCAGACTGGGGGAGGCTGTTATTTTACTTCAAACTGTGTCTTGTTGTGGGCATTGCACTTTTAAAAGGATGTAGACATGCTGGAACAGGTTCAGAGGAAGGCAATGAAGAAGACCAGAGCTATGGAGAAGAAGTCATATGAGGAATGGTTGAAGGAACTGGATATATTTAGCCTGGAGAAAAGAAGACTGGAGTGGGGGACACACATGATAGCACTCTTCAAATACCTGAAGATCTTTTATGCGGTCCTAGATGTAGGCTGAGGCTACATTCAGTCAACATGTTCTTTAATTCTAAGTGACTCTGGTTGGTGGATCTCATAGTTCTAGTAGTAAATAACAAAGTAGATCTGACAAACCTGAAGTCTGCCCACCCCTGCTATACATGCCTACTCAGAAATGAGTTCCACTGGCCTCAATGGGGCTTACTTCCAGGGAAATTGGTTTAGCATTGCTGCCTAAGACTGCAATCTTGAAACACATTTGCTAGGGACTAAGCCTCACTGAACACACTGGGACCTACTTCTGAATAAACTCACATAGGATTGGAGTGCACCTGTGCTACAATCCCATTTTTTTAATATACTCTTAGAATTCTAACAAATTTGCACAGAGCAAGCAAATTCTAAAAGACAAAGAAAAAGCAAAATGAAACTTGTGTGGGTTGCATTTAAAGAGCATTTTTTAAAATAAAAAAAATGTGATTGACAACATTCATATGATCATTATGCACCTGCTGTTAATGAGGGATCTCTAGGCACAGAAATACCAAAGCAGGTGCCTGCTAGGAATATCATGATCCTGAAGGTTTTCACTTGAAGCTTTCCGATGCCACACACAATGCCTCTACATGTCATAAACTTCAGAACACTACCAGATGCTGGGGAGCCAGAAAGAGAATTCCAACAGGAACAAGTAATTTTCCAAAAGCATAACGAAAGACACTTGGCAACTCATGAAACATAGACAGAACGGGTTTTACAACGTCTGTACATCCCTATGTCTATCTCATTGGGAGATGTGAGGCATTATGCACAGGCATATGAAGCAGGAAAATTAGTGGGGCTGGATCTTTCTTTCCCGCCTCTCAGAATTATTAAATGTTGTTCTCCTTCTTCTATTAAAGCCCAAGTGCCTTGTAGTTCCTGTTCTCCATCATTCTCTGTCATGTCCAAAGGAGGACGCTTGCATCTCTCCTTAGGAGGAGATGCAGAAAGCGGTTTGTTTCTACAGTGTACATCATCCTGCAGGGGACATACATACTGTTGCCCCTGAACCCTGGAGAACAGGAAGCACAAGCCAATTATGCTTCCTATTCTTCTCCTAGAATAGCCTCACATACAAAATTGCTTCTAGACAATTCCTTTTTAAGCCATTGAAGGTGCAATCCTAATACCCACTTATCTGTGAGGTTAGAGGTAGCTCTATTGAAGTCGATGAGATTTACCCCTTACATGTATAGGATTGCACTGTGAATAGTCTTTCCATAGCTTTCCAACCCTGTCAATATCATCAGAATATAACCCAAAGTTCTAAATCAGTTCCCATCCGTCCTGAAATTCTCTTGGTGGCCACGACACCATTAACCCCTGGGCAATGCTTATGTATGAGTGATAACTATAACTTGAGGGACCATATTCCCTACGTGATATGGAAAAAGGCAATCAGACAATATCTGGTTGAAGTAAATGCTGCATGCTGGAAGTGTACATACTCTTCCAGATTGTCTCTGTATTATGAAAATAATAAATCCTACAATTATTTTACAACAGGTCCTGATAGATGTCGGAGTGCCTTGTTACTAGACCCCCCCCTCTTCCTCCTTCTGTGTGTGTGTGTGGGTGGGTGGGGGAGGAGAGTTGTTTAAAAGTTGAACACTTTATCACACTGCAAGAGAAGAAGCAATATCCCATAAAGAAGAACTTCGTTGAGCAATATACTTGGTGATATGAAATTTATACTGGATACACAGGCAAGTTTGCAGAGCTGATGATCCATCCCCCCTCAATCTTCTAAAGTTTACAGTGCAATATATTTTGGTATGCTATACAATGCAAAAACATGGAGGTTGTCAAGTGCAAGATCTGTTATATCCAGGTTACACTGAGAGTCATAATGCCATGTTGGTAATGCCAAAACACCAGGTGGAGAGGGTTCAGAAGAGGGCAACAAGGATGATAAAGGGACTGGAAACAAGGCCCTATGAGGAGAGACTGAAAGAACTGGGCATGTTTAGCCTTCAGAAGAGGAGACTGAGGGGAGATATGATCACACTCTTCCAGTACTTGAAGGGTTGTCACACAGAGGAGGGCCAGGATCTCTTCTCGATCATCCCAGTTTGCAGGACACGGAATAATGGGCTCAAGTTACAGGAACTTAGATTTCACCAAAACATCAGGAAAAATTTCCTGACTGTCAGAGCAATAAGACAATTGAACCAACTACCTAGGAAGGTGGTGGGATCTCCCAATCTGGAGGCATTCAAGGTGCAGCTGGACAGCCATCTGTCAGGGATGCTTTGATCTGGATTCCTGCATTGAGAAGGGGGCTGGACTCGATGGCCTTGTAGGCCCCTTCCAATTTTACTTTTCTATGATTCTATGATTCTATGATAGTATGTCGTGCCTGTGGAACAAATGCATAGACAGCAGTGGAAGTTCTACCTTTTGGGAGGCCTACCATGGGCAAGATGCTGTCAGTGGGCTCCTTATCCCTACCCCTCTCATTTCTTGCTCATTTAGATGGGGGCTGAACAGGCAGCAACAATAAGGAGGAGGAGCTTCAGGGCCAGTCTCCATGGACTGGCAGTGAGGCCCCTGCTGGGGCATGGACCTAGGCGGGGCCCCAACACTGCCAACCCCCAACACCAGCCCTGATAGATAAGGAAGACATGTGGGAAGCGTAGAATAGGGCAGTAGCAGCACTAAGTCGAATCCTCTCGACATCAGCAGGATCACTCATGAGTAAGGATAGATGAGACATTTTGGGGTTCACATTTCATTCCGAGACTACCCAGTTTGCACCTCCCAGAACCAAATGTGGACATTTGCCATTTGCAGTCAGAAATCCATACATTTCTGAGTTTGTGGTGTGTTTCACAAAACAAAACAAAAATGCATTTGACTGACAATTCAAATGTGCACACAGATTTGCTTTAGTCAATGGGTGCATGCATACATTTGAAAAATGCACACCTTTGGAAAATGTGCACAAAATGCACACAAAATTACATATGGATTTCTGTATGGGGGGGGAAGCTTGCATGGAGCTGGGACAGAATGAGCCTAGTGGTGGAAAAATGAGATCCATGAGCTTGAGCTTGACAGATTCCCTCATCCCTACTCATGAGTTCATGATTGAGTGGAGCTTTAGTCTCCAAATCCATGTCATACATTCTATTGTATAAATAGCGAGGCCTGCGTCACTTGAGACCTGCCTAGCTGGACAAGGATCCACTGATACATCTAAAAAGGAATAGGAAAGGGGGAAAGGATGGATGCAATTCCATGCTACCCAATCATGATGTCCACTGTGTTGTAGTTCCTCAGAAAGAGGTGTGTGTGTAAACCTATTTGATAGCCTCACCCACTTTTCCTGCTGCCCCCATTTTCTGGGAAGTCAGTCCAAGAGCACTTCTCTTTTCCTTCAAATTCCTCTTCAGATCCCAACTTTGCCTAAGTATATGTAACTGCAATTCCTTCATCCTTTTTAACCCTTGCTTCTTCCATTCCTACTTCCTATCTCTTCATTGGTTACTTGTTACCCTTGCCTATTGTTTTACTCTGCTGGTTTGGTTGGCTTGGCTTCATCCCTGCTGAAATTTAGATGCCAAGCTCCTTGATTTAAGGACCTGTAATTTCCCCCTCTTATGTTACTCACTCAGTGAAGAGCCATAGCTTAGTGGTAGAGCACATGCTTTGCACTCAAACTGTCCCAGCTTCAGTCCCCAGCATCTCCAGATAGGGCAGGGAAAGACTCCTGCCTGAGACTCTGGAAAGCCGATGCTGGTCAGTGTTGACAATTCTGAACTAGAAGGACCAATAGTCAGTGGAGGCAGGTGGCTCCATGGTCAGTGCGGCAGTGTACCCACACTCCGGGGTTTTAGTCTGAACTTTTAAGGCACTATCCATGGTGCTGAACTCTATTATCCCCAAAATAGGTTCAGCACCATGGCTGGCTTCTCTGAAGTTTCAGTCTGGAGTGGATACATCATCTGAGTCGGCATAAGGAAGCTTCCTAAGCTCCATGTACATTGACAGACAGGAAGATAGAAAGTGGTGGCTGGTGAAGTGGCCTGTCCGTGGAAATTGCTGGCTTCTGCTGTGGGGTGACTGAGCCCAAAGACTTCCTTCCATTGCTGGTAACTATCAGGAGATGGCAGTGGAGGCAAAGGTGCCTTGGCACCATGCAGAGTTGCGGACTGCATAGAGGCCATTGCTGATGTTAGCAGCCCGTGCACACACCAGGAGTGGCTAGCCGCCAATCAGCAACTGTGTACAGTAAAACCTTGGATTGCAAGTAACTTGGTCTGCAAGTGTTTTGCAAGACAAGCAAATTTTTAAAATAAATTTTAACTTGATACACAAGCGACGTCTTGCAATACAACTACTGTAGTACGGTCAAGAAAAATGACTATCATTCTTTAGTGCAGCTTAAATTAAAAATATGTGTACACATTTCTTATGGGGAATTTCGCTTTGACATACAAGTGCTTTGGATTACAAGCACGTTTCCGGAACGAATTATGCTTGCAGTCCAAGGTATTACCGTACTTGCATTGTGCTGACTGAGGCACCCCCTGCTTCCACCACAACCTTCTGTAAATAAATGCTGGCATTCTCCTTCTTCCAGCACTCTTAGGGATGGGACAAATAGGGATGGTCGAGCTAGTCAAGGGTCTCTGAGTTCCACCTTGAAGGCTGGATCCATCCCATTCCCATTCCCGATTGCAAGCTTCTCTCTCTCCCTCTCTCTCTCCCATTCGTACGGACATACATTTTTTAATGCACTCACCCAAATGTGTACTTTCCCCCGATTGACTAAAGTGTGAACATCCACATCCCCCCCAATGCACATTTTAAAAGTGTACAGTTTTCTAAAGTACACATTTTGCAAATGGACACCACAAGCTTGGGAGTGTGTGAGCTTTGCCTGCAAAATGTGCTCAGGTTTGCATTTGGGGGCCCAAACGGGGCGAGTTCTGACCTTCAACAAACAGAAATGCAATTCTTGTACATCCCGACCTCCATTTGCCTGCAGTTCTGGCTGGTGGTTCCCTGTAGAAAAAATGCTTCATGATGGATGGAAGGAAGGGAAGAAGGAAGGCAGTGTGATCCAGTGTGGAATAGTGGTGAGGGTGTTGGACTGGGACTCAGGAGGCCCAGGTTCTAGTCCCCACTTGGCTATGAAGCTCACTGGGTGACTTTGGGCCAGTCACTGACTTTCAGCCTAACCTACCTCACAGGGTTGTTGTGACGATAAAATGGAAGGGGGAGGAGGAGGAGGATGCCTTTGGTTCCTTGCAAGTGAAAAAAAGGTGGGATATAAATGTAAAAATAAATAAATAAATAAATAAGGAAGGAAGGAAGAGAAAAAGAAAGAAAGAAAGAAAGAAAAGGGATGCAGGAGAGGAAAGGAAGGAAGGTGACTGGCAAATTCAACTAGCATTAAACAGAAGCTGCAAATTTGCAACACAACTCTGCTTGCAAATGCCTAAAAGTGGTGCAAAAGTTGTGTGTGTGTGTGTGTGTGTGTGTGTGTGTGTGTGTGTGTGTCTTCATATGTGTACCCCCGAAAGTCCTCCTGCCAGGTACTAATGTGTAGCAGCAAGATGGGACAGGCGGTGGGAGACAGAACAGGGCAGCTGCAGATGAAGATCACCCTAGGGAGGGTTCCAACTGGATAAAGTTTTCGACAATAAGATTCCAGAGACTGCTGACTGGAGAGAAAGCTCAATATTTTAGTCTCAGTACAAATTTGCTTCAATCTTATACAACTCCCATGCAGCCGCAGCCACAGCTGTACGCTGTAAACAACAAACAAATCTATTTCCATCAGCCCTGCTGATGCTACGAGAAAAGTGCCTGAGCATAAGACATGCACAGATGTAGAGTCTCACCTGAGCCTAGCGATGCCCTCCATTTGGCCCCTCTAACTTAATATCGTTGTTACAAAGCTATTGGTCTCCTGGTACGGAGCTGGCTCAGTGCAAAGCCTCTTCTTCCAGCCTAATCTGACAACTCCGATCCAAGAAGCATCAAGGGCCCAATTAAGAAGACACATCTTATCAAGGAGCTTATTTTGCATAACAGAATACAAATGACGAATAAAAATTTAATGTTTAATAACTTAGTACAAAGAGGGCTGTTGATATAGAATGGCTGGAATTTTTATGGCGGCTGTCAGACTCGTGATAAAACTGTTATATAGGAACACTTGGCAAAAAACAGCGTAGAATTTTTCAGTAATGGTGTGTGCATGATATTGCATTAATTCTTGATAGGAAAGTAACTGTAAACATGGGAATTGGCCAGTTTTTGAGTTTCAGTTTAAGACGTGTTCCTGTCCTCGTCTCTTACTCTCTCACTCTCTCTCCTTCCCCCTTCATTACTGAGGGACATCTAAATACATTTTAATGAACAGATCAGCTGCAAAGGCATTTGGTACTTCATAAGGGCTCTTTTCCCTTCCAAACCCTTTGCCCCCTGCCGAAATCAGTTTGTCGAAGTCCCAAATCAGCATAATTATTTTGGGTTCAAAAATAACTTTGTTGCTTTAAGTGGTAGGGCAGCGGTTCCCTAACCATTGCTAATGGGAAGGAATGAGATGGATCATAGAGGAAGCAAAGGTTATCTCCCCATCCTTAGTCTTTGCTGGAGAAGAGCATTCCTTCCCATGTATTTGCATCATGTCAAAAGACTGAATATGGATACAGTGCAGCTCCCGGACTTCAGATGCGTTTGTTAATGTATTTCCTCTTCTCTGGGTGAAGCAAAGGTGGATGTCTTATTCGGAAGTGTACATTCTGTCCAAAGTAGGGATGGGCCTTCAGCAAATCTTGAGCTCATTGAGGTTCTTTGAATTCCATCTCAAAGCACATTCTGACCTGTGCCATATCAGATCACGAGCTTTGTTGTTGTTGTTGTTGTTGTTGTTTTCTTTTTGAATAGAAATTAGTGTGAATTTCCATGCACATTTTTCCAAATGTACACATCAAATGTGCACATTATTTAAATGTCCACATCCCCCCCCCCATTGGTTAAAGTATGCTTCTGTGCATTCAGAAGTACACATTTTTTTCATGTGCATTTTCAAATGTACACATTTTTTTCGAGCACATTGCAAGCTTGAAAATGTATGGACTTCAACTGCAGATTGGGTTCAGGTCTGTGTTCAGTTCTTCTGGGATGTAAAAATTGGGTAGATTCTGGTCAAAAATGAGCTCAGAAACATTTCTCATATATCTCTAGTCCAAAGGCCCATTGCCCTCATTTCAAATCTGTACAACTCTGGTGTTGATTATATTCTTTGCCAGTATTTATTGACCACACACAATGTACACCAGGTTTCGAGAAGGTTGGGTCTTGTGTGACATGGTGTTGGGCCTAGCACTAGCACCACTGTGGGCCAACACAGCTTTGGAGCCAGAATCTGATTCAGACTTAGAGCAGGATAACTGGGAACCCACTGCAGTTGTGGGAAGCTCAGGGCCTGGGAGCTTAGCTCTGCCTAACTTCCCATCTGATTGCAGGCCGAATGAGGATGGTTCTTCTTAGAATCTTTAAGAAGGATTCAGATAAATTAGACCGAGCTCAGAGGAGGGGTAACAAAGATGATCAGAAGACTAGAAACTAAGTCCTATGAGGAAAGATGGAAGGAACTGGGTATGTTTAGCCTTGAGAAGAGAAGACTAACTAGGGATATGATAGCAGTTTTCAAGTCCGAAGAAGAAGAAGAAGAAGAAGAAGAAGAAGAAGAAGAAGAAGAAGAAGAAGAAGAAGAAGAACTCATTCAGTCGGTTAAGTCCTCTACGGGGCTTTTCAGAAAGCTCAAGCAGAGGCTGCAAGGACAGAATCAGGGGAAATGGTAAAAGAAAGCACATGTGAACCCTTCAGCCACTTCCTTACAGTAAGGTAAGCACTGAAGCCCTGCACCCTGAGAAATTTCTCCGAAATTCTCACCCCTTCCCACCATTTCTGGGTGCAATTTCTCCCACCCATCCCAGTGATTGGTTGAAAATAAATAGATCGAAAAATTTGGCACAGTGCTACTGAAAAGCTCAGTTGGGCTTGCCCTCAGTCTCGATTCAGACTCTTTTCTTTTTCATTTTTGGACCATTTGAACAGGAAACGTGCATTTTGAATGGGAAAAGTGTGAATTTTCCAGAAGTGCACACTTTTCTCCCATTGACTAAAGCACGAAAATTCCAGTTTTCAAAATTGTCCTTTTTTTTTTTTTTTACATTGTGCATTTTAAAAGCTGTGCATTTCTTAATGTGAGCATTTTTTTAAGTTCACAGTTTGTGAATGTGAGTTCAGAAATTCATATACATTTTCAGAGAATGTGTGGTCCCCTTAGCATTTGGGGTTGTGAATGGGGAATTTTTGAGTGATTTGTGAACTGAAACAAAATGCCCATTAATCCCTACGTAATGGCGTTTTTTGAGTGTTTCAGGTTGTTAGAAACTGTGTTGTAAGGGCAGTGTTCCCTGAAAGGGGGACTTTTAGAAAAGGAAACATTGAAATTGTAGAATTACTTCTAAATTTGCATGTATGCATATAAATCAGCACATGCACATTTTATGCAAATCCATGTCCTCTTTATACAAATCCATGTCCTCTTTTATCTTCTTTTCTGGGTGATGCATTTCCTGTCTTTTGGTGATGCACAGGTGGCCAACCTAGGTTTGTAGCACTTTGCTACTAGCAACCGCAGCAGCAGAACCAGCCCTCAGTTACAGCTGGCTGGAAGTTTAAGTTTTCCTTTTGTGCTTCTTGCTTTTATAGCTCCAACTCCCAAATCTCTTACTAGTTATGCTGGAACTATATTCCTAAGCAATTATTATAAGCCGGCAAGAAGTTTCTGTACAAACAGCAGAAATGATCCATCAGGAGAAAAGTTTTCAAATTTCCCTCTGATCACTTCTTCAAGGCAGTCTTTAAATGACTTAAGTTGGAGACCCTTGCTTTATATTCTGATTAAACTGCTGCCTTTTTGAAGCTTCTTTCATAAAATCTAAATATCTAAGGGTAGAAATTGAGTCATCTGTACCAGTAACACTTTATTTTAAGTGCCCATTAAGTAAGGCTAAAACTAATGCTGAATTAGAGTGGAACTCTCTTAGAAGAACTTATCACATCCGTATGAATACTAAATGAATTTCTTATTCATTCAATTCTATTGTATTAGTGTTATTGCAATGAATACTAAATGAATTCCTAACGATTGGACACTTAAAATAAAGTGTTACCCCTTCACACTAGTCATCGAACTTTAAGGACACACTGAGCTTATTATATGTAGTTGGGTTTTTTTAAAAATAGAAATAAAAAGATGGACTGAATGGCAAAACTGTATATTTCAAGCTATTCAAAGACATAATTTACCCGACAATGCTAATGTACAGATGCAGCTTTTATATTAGAATTAATGCTACAGGAGGGGACCCTTATATGGAGGATTTGTTACAGAAATAAAATCTATCGGTAACACTCTCATTGTTCCATCATTATGAGCTCATTTGGTATTCACTGTAATAGCACTGATCATAATGAATTTGTTTGATATTCAAGTGCCTCCGCACACACATTTACATAGGCTTTCTGCTGTATTTCAACATCCAATAAGCATTAGTTAACACAGACTTTTGATTAGAAATGGACCGATGTTGTGTCACTGGAGTTTCCATATAACCTATAAACAGTTAATGGGCATCCCCCCCCCCCCGCAACCCCACTCTCCAACAGATTCTGGAGTAATTCCCTTCCTTTCAGATTCTAAAAAAAGGCATTGCACAGTTGCCTTTCTGTTGTGCAATGTATAGAATCTTGGCTGAGAGTTTGAACGTGGCAGAATCAAGTTCAAATCTCAGCTCGTGCTTGGAATGTTCTAGAATGCTTTCCCCCCCCCCCCCATTGAATGAAGGGGGGAAGCCCTTGCATGCATAAAGTTTTCACGAACTGTACTCGTATTTCTCAGCCACAGTGATGAACCGCATAACTGTGACTGACACACAAATAGCTGGAGCTGACACAGTGACAGGAGAAATCTGGGGCATAAAGTCATATCTACAGGGTCAAGGCACGGGAGGGGGAAGGTAAGTTTTCAGTTATGGAGGCAGATTGGCGAGGAAAAATAAATGGACAAGACTGAGGAGGAATTTAAGACTCAAAGCAAAAATGTGCCGGATATAACCGGAGCAGAAATCTAAGGCCCAAACAGGGCCATCCCAAGTTACTTTTTCAGCCTGAGGTGAAGGCAAGATTTCCCCACCCACTCCATTCCATATACAGAAGCCGATTGGCTTGGCAGTTCAATCTTACTTCAACATTTAACAATGGGAGAGTGTCCTCCATAACACCTACTTACAGGAAGTAAGGCAGCTTAAGGGGAATAAGGCTGACTATGTGGTACACACAGTTCTCCCATCTAACACCTCACCACCACTCTCTGCCCTCCCCCCGCATCTGCCACCTGAAATCACTACTACAATCTGCCTAATGGTAGGGCTGGCTCTTGGCCCGAGGAAACCCCAAATGGGTTCCAGGAGAGACAGCATGACAACACACAAACACTCAATGCACTCTGAGTAGGGACAGTGGATTGACAGCTGTTATGGGGTGGGACCCCTGGTGGTAGAGCACGTGCTTTGCACGCAGAAGGTCCCCCAATTCAATTCTTGGCATCTTCAGTTAATCCTTGGCATCTCCGCAGCATTTGTTAGTTTGGTTAAAGATATTCTGGTGGGGATCTAAATTATCCTACAATATGTTATCAAGAGTTCAAAAATATAACCTGGAAACTGCAGGATATGAAATGGAAGGGGATGCTAGGGATTCTTGAGGAAATTGATATTTGCAAATTCTGATGTGAACTGACCTGATCCGCAATTCCTGAATGAATGTGTGGATGAGAACATAATTATCCTTCAGATTTTGCACTTTTCTGAATGTTGCAGTGCAGTTTTCAGCTCAAAAACAAACTAACAAACAAACAAATGTTTTTTTTAATGTCTATTTTCTGATAACATACATATTGACAAGTGTATGTTGTGTAGGCAAAATATATAAAAGCATGTTTTGTGAGAAATATGTTTTAAAAAATGTATTTATATGCAAATTTCCATGGGATTTTTTTTTAACCAGTAACAGCAATAGCCCAAACCCACACATCAATGCAGAAACAGAATAGAACTGATTTATGAATGAGCACATGTAAACGGACATGGACAAGACATAGCCTGATCTCTCCATCCCTGAGCTATGCGTCATCACATGGGTAGGGGTGGGCAACCTGCCTGGCATTCGACTCACAGCACGTGAGCCGCGCACTCCCGCCACGCGACCCAAGTGCGAATGCTAGCTGGGGCACTCACTGGACTTCCAGGTTCCAGGCTCTACATTGTTTACATAGAAAATAGCATAAAATATGTTAAAAACGGCCTCAATTTGCACAAATTATACAAATTGCAGCCATTTTTAACGTATCTTATGCCATTTTCTATGGAAACGACATCGCGCCAGAAATCGGAAGTTGCTTCCCCGGCTCGGCTCGTGAGAATGCGAGGCGAGCCAAGGAAAAGGTAAGGTGAGCGGAACTTGGGGGGGTTGAGCCCGGCGAATTTGCCAGACTTCACCAATCGAGCTCCGCACACATCCCTACGTGGTAGTCCCTTAGTATTTACATGCATGTGCAATATAGACAAGATATATCTACTTCCATATTCCAAGGTCTAACTTGTAGGGTGCACTCCAATACATGTTTATAGACAGAAAAACGTCCTACAACTCCCAGCATGGATGCTGGGAGTTGTAGAATGTTTTTTTCTGTCTAAACATGCATAGGATTGCACCCTTAGGGCACAATCCTATGCCCCTCCAACCTTGTTGGGACATACATCTTTCTGCACATAGCATCCTGTGTACACAAGGACTTGTCTATGCAACTGGATGGAGGGAAGGAGATGCAGCTACATCTATACTGCACAAAAGTGTGATTTTTATTTTTTAAGTTAGCACCATCCTTCTGCATGGTGCTTCACATAAAATAGTCTCTGCACCAAGGAGCTTGCAATATAACAATCTTTAGAGGAAACAACAGAGGAAGGTGAAGGAAGTGGAAACTTATAAATCATAGAATGGTAGAGTTGGAAGGGCCATGGAGTCCAACCCCTTGCTCAATTCAGGAACTGAAGTCAAAGCATCCCCGAGAGATGGCTGTCCAGCTGCACCTTGAATGCCTCCAGCGTTGGAGAGCCCACCACCTCCCTAGGTAGTTGGTTCGATTGGCGTATTGCTCTAACAGTCAGGAAATTTTTCCTGATGTCCAGGCGGAATCTGGCTTCCTGTAACTTGAGCCCATTATTCCGTGTCCTGCAATCTGGGATGACTGAGAAGAGATCTTGGCCCTCCTTTGTGCGACAACCTTTCAAGTACTTGAAGAGTGCTATCATATCTCCGCTCAGTCTCCTCTTCTGAAGGCTAAACATGCCCAATTCTTTCAGGCTCTCCTCATAGGGCTTTGAATTAAAATGTGGTTGTGTGCCAGTGGCACGGGTTTTGGCTGAGTTACAGTAAGGCTGAGGTTAAGCCAAGGACCTCACAGAAAAGGGAGGTCTTGAGGACGGATTTGAAGGAAATATTAGGCCCCCAAGATTTTAGTAAAGGAAATTAGCTTTGCTCAGATCTACTTAACCAGCTCAGGAAACCATCTGCTCTACCCCCCTTCTTTTTAATGCAACTGTTTTCCTCTTTTGCTGCTCTTACAAACGAAACATTTCCCTCTTGTACATTAAAATATTCATGAAAATTAGCCTATAATGCAAACAAATGTCTTTGAGTTAGCAAAAGAAAATAAATCATTCTTTTTAAGAACAACACCCCCCAAAAAAATTTTTTTATGCTTTCCTTTGAAAACAAGCCCATTTAAAAACAAAACAAGAACAAGAACCAG
The DNA here is from genome assembly GCA_021292165.1 of Shinisaurus crocodilurus. Lineage (NCBI taxonomy): Eukaryota > Metazoa > Chordata > Lepidosauria > Squamata > Shinisauridae > Shinisaurus > Shinisaurus crocodilurus. The sequence goes on along the minus strand of CM037887.1, from coordinate 20,692,874 downwards.
TAAATGTAGATACTATACTAAGAAATACACCTGTCAGGTATGGTGGATGGGGCAGTTCTAAAGCTGCCGATGTGTAGGGGTCAGTACCAAGCATCCCACTGGAAATGTGGGATGGGTTTACCTGGCTGCAGTGGCAGTGGTCCAAGCAGTGTCAGCTTGCTGAGTCTAGCCACCCTTTTGCACAATGTCCCAGTGCAACACTTGGTCAGGGGCATTGTGGGAGATCAAAAGGATAGCAAGATCTAACCACCCAGTGCTGTTCAGTGTGCTGGGCCTGACTTTCTTTTTAAAGTGGGATCCAGGGCAAGCCTCATCAGTGGGATCTCTCCAGAATGCTTGGGTCCCTGGCAGCTGCCGAAGGATGCGAACTGCTGACACAAGCCATGCAAAGAGGGAAAGGAAGGACCAGGGCTGGTGACAAGAGTAGGCATGATGGGGCACTCGCCAAGGGCCCACACCCCAACAAGGGCCCAATGGCAAGAGCCGCCTGTATCTGTTCCTCCCTTTCTCCATTCTTCAACTTCCTTGTTCACCTGCCTCTCGCTCTGGCCCAGACAGTGGTGGTGGTGAGAAGGAGAAGCAGTGGATGTCACTTCTTGTTCACTGGCTCTCTGCATCTCAAGCAAGCAAGTGGTAGCCATGATGAGAAAGAGGATGAGGAGCAAGAGCAGCTGCTGACCATGGTGGTGAGAAGGTAGACTCACACAGGGAGGGGGCCCACTGAGGATGTCTCGCCCAGGGGCCCTCAAAAACCTGGAGTCGGCACACCTGGCAGTAATATATAGCCATCGCGACCAGTGAACTGATGAACTTATATATAAGGAGGGGAATGGTAAGGCAATCAATGCCTTACCAATTCCCTCCTTATATATAAGTTCATCAGGGCAGGGCATCAAGAGCCGGCGTGGTCGGACACGTGCTGAGGGCCCACACCCCAGCAGGGGCCCATGGACTAGGCCGCCCTGGACTTGCTCCTGTTCTCCACCATTAAGACCTGCTTGCTCACCTTCCGCTCCCTCTGGCCTAGACAAGGGTGGTGGTGCTGCTAGTGGTGAGAAGGAGGAGCAGCAGATGCCACGGCCTACTTGCCTGTCGGCTTTCTGCCTGTCAGGCAAGCAAGTGGGAGCATCTGTGAGAAAGAGGATGAGGAGCAACAAGCTGGTGATGGATGGCAGTCAGAAGGTACACTCACTGAGGATGGGTCGTGGCGGCGGGATTGAGGATGGCATGTCCACCCCCCCCAAAAAAAAAACTTGAAGCCAGAACTGGGAAGGGCCTTGTATGGCCTCCCCCTCCCCTGATTCCTTTTCAAATGGTTACCATTGCTGTACTGTAGAAGCCAACCGCCACCACACTGGACAAAACCCTTGCTCACCTGCCCTGCCAGGAGGCCTGGGCAGCAAATCCTCCGACATTCCATAGCAAAAATAGTGATACACTAGCAATGCCCTATTCTCAGATGCAGGATCAGTGCCCAAGGTCTCTCCACACACACACGCACACACACACACACACACATCTTTACACGTTGTTGAAGGCTGTACTCCCCCTGTATTGATTCAGTCTGCAGAAGCCTGTCCTCTACTGATCAGAAAGCCAAGAGCAGGTTTCTTCTTTGGTTCAAACTTTACCAAAGAGGCAGGGTGGGGGACCCAAGCAAACACCACATGGGCTTCTAGATCAGAGATCCCAATGCAAAGATTGCTGGTTCCTCACTGCTAGGGTGGCCACTTACACATGGAAGAAATGCATCACCAAAAAAGAGGATAATAGAGGACACCCATTTGCACATGCAAATTTATATGTACAGGTGCAAATTTACAAACAATAACATAGCTGTTAGCCAGGACTCTCCAACCTTGGGTCCCCAGATGTTGCTGGCCTACAGCTCCCAGCATACCCAACCAGCATGGCTAATGGCCAGGGATTCTGGGAGCTGTAGTCCAGCAACATCTGGGGACCCAAGGTTGGGGACCACTGTGTTAGACCCATATTTATAATAATGTCTGTTTTGGCCCCCAGTTGCTGGAACCATAATGCTGTTGCAGTCATGTCCAGCTTGTGGGCTTCCCACTGGGGCCATTGGTTGGCCACTGTCAGAACAGAGAACCAAAGGCCACTGTGGGAGGCTGCACCCCATGCCTCCCAAGATAGACATCACAGCAAGGGGGAGACCAGCTTGACGCCATACACTGGCCAAAGGAGGAAAAGCTGCAGGGAGCTGTTTTGCCCTCCCTGCCAGGAAAACAAAAGCAAAAACACTCATCTTTAAGAACTTTGTAACTAAGAACTGGTGCCTGAGTTTTACTTTCTTCCTCCTCCCTCCCAATCCCTTTTCCTTTTGTGTCATGTCTGTTAGATGGTAAGTGTGAGGGCAGGGACTGTCTAATATTAATTTTTGTAAGCCACTCTGGGAGCCTGTTTTGGCTGAAGAGCGGGGTATAAATGTTGTAAACAAACAAACAAACAAACAGAATGCTGGACTAGATAGTCCTTTAGTCTGCTCCAGTACAGCTCTTCTTTCTTAAATGAGAGCCAGTGTGGCGTACTGGTGAGAGTGTTAGACTGGGACTCAGGAGATCCGGGTTCTAGTCCCCGCTCGGCCATGAAACTCACTGGGTGACTTTGGGCCAGTCACTGACTCTCAGACTAACCTACCTCACAGGGTTGTTGTGAGGATAAAATGGAGAGGAGGAGGAGGATTATGTAAGCCGCCTTGGGTTCCTTGCAGGAAAAAAGGCAGGGTATAAATATAATTAATTAATTAATTAATTAAATGTTATTTCTGCCAGGGAGAAGGGAAGTGTGCTCCCTGCTGCTGTTCCTTCTCTGGCTGATGGACGGGTTCTTCCTTTACATGGCTGTATCTGAACTGTGGAATATTTGGGGGCCATTATAAATATGATTTGTAGGTGTCCTCGGCAATTTTATGATTGAAAGATAGAATAAAGACCATACAAATAAAAAGAGATTTATGTTTAATAGTAGCAGTAGTAGAAGTAGGAGGAGTGGTGGTGGTGGTGGTAATAATAATAATAATAATAATAATAATAATAATAATAATAATAATGGCTGTACTCCTGTATCAGTGCTAATGAGCACTTATTCTGGTACTGTGAACCTGGGCATACTGTCTGTAGGACAGAAATTTGTCTGTTTCCTGTTCATGTCAGTTTTGCATGTTTTTGTTCATAGTTCTGCTTTGTTTCCACATTAATCTGCAAATGTGTGTGTGGTGTGTGTTTAAAAAAAAAACTCTCAAAAACATATTTAAATACGTCTGTGTTTTCTCTCACAATATGCATCAAAATGTGTATTTTAATACGTTAAAACTGCCAAGGACTGTGTTGCAACATTACAAAATCCATTGGATGGCTGAGTCCTGATCCGCTCATTAGTCCAAGGAGTACATTTCTTTATTCATGTATTTATTTAAATCATTTTTACCCCACTCTTGAACCAAAAATACCTCCCAGCACAGCTCATAAAGATCAATAAAAATGTGGTTCCTGCCCTTAAGTTTATATCCAACAGACATGACACAAAAGGAAACGGGTTTGGGAGGGAGAAGGAAAAATGCAAACTTGGCACTAGTTCTTAGTTACCAAAACCAGGACAATAAAAATAAAAATAAAGATCAGATCATTTTATACAAGAATTTATTAAGATCCGATTCCTCAGGCATCTCTAATCCATTCCAGCTCACTGAAATGACATTTGAGGAAGATAGTTCAGCATATCTCTTGCTTTATTTTCCCAAAGAATAAGGTGCTGGAAAGTTAACCGTCTGGCCTACCAGGAGTCCATAATGAAAATGAATGCTCATTTTTCCCCTTTTAAAAGTGTCTCTAGCTAAATGATACTGACGCTTTCAATTTTTAACATCATAATCAATAAAGGCTGCTTATGCACACTTTGCAAAACCATCGGTTTAGAAGTTTGAAAAAAAATATGCATATGGCTGCAGCTTGCTGACTGGAAGCGCTAGCACTAAATCTTCCAAGTTAAAGTTTTACTGGTGTGTTATGAGTAAAAATGCCTTGTCAGCCATCTGCCAGGTTTTCTCCTAACATCCATATTTTCAACCCTTGCTAAACATTGGGAGCACTTGGCCACCAGAGGCCGGCTCTACAATTAAACAGCCGCATTCTGCTGCAGAGGCAAGGGCGCGTCAAAATAGAACTGTCTGTTATTAATTTTAAAAGTCCATAAAGGAAAGGTATGACCCTGTCAAGGTGATGGACTGGCAGTTAAATGTATTATAAGCTGTCAACTCTCAGCGGCAAAAAGGAAAAAGGGGGGGGAAAGGAAAGGAAAACGGGAAACGCACGCACACCCCAACTCCAAACCAGCAGAGCAGAAAAATAAGTAAGCACTAATCACAGCAGATTAATCAGCTTCTCATTCCACTGATCCAAAAAAGCTATAGAGAGTCAGTTGTGTCAAATTAGCGCTTTCTCTTCTGCCCTTCCATGTTGGGCGAATCTGCCTGCTGATTTGCATCTTTTACCAATGTTTACAATGAATTCAGTTCATTAGCTCTTTAGCATAAAGTCAGATGCTGGAAACCTTGGCTTGCGTTTAATGTAGCACTTAAAGCAAACAGCTTTCCTGCATCAGATGCTGTTCACCAGTCAGCTCCAGTGGCAGGCAGCAAGTGTAAAAAATAAAAATAAAAATCAAGATCTGATCTTGTGGAAGTGTGAGTGCAGGAACGTAAGCATCTCTTTGCAAGCTCAGACCAAGGTCCAGCTCTAGTCTGGCAAGTGGCTTCCAAAAGCACCTAGCCAAATGCCTCTTAGAGTTCATGAAGACTCTTCAGAGATATACTAGTTTTGTACATGCAGGTTCCATCTAGGGATCACATGGCTGATAGCTACGGAATTGGCGACCTACCCTTCCACAAAGTTCTGTCATTCATTTTAACAGACCTCTAAGCTTGTGGCCGTTATCACCACATTTTGTGGCTTCTTTATATCCAAACTCAACACTTCAGCCATTACAATACTCTAGTTCTCAAGGTGCCACACAGCCACTTTGTGTGTTCACATTGCCGTAGAATTAGGATGTGATCTGGTATCAGGGGTTAGTGATGAAGGAGCCAAGTTTGCAGATGACTGAAAACTAAACTTGTGCCCAAGTGACCTCTTGTAATTCTCCATCGTATAGGCAGATAACTGGGGAGAGGAGCAGGAACATTTCACCCAATTTCTCCATGGAGAGGAGAAATTCTCTAGTAGTTTCATGTGGGCGGGTGGTGAGGGTGTCACCATTAGCACTGGCAATAGCACAGCTTCTTACTTTTTTTCCTAAGATTTTTTTTGGGGGGGGGCTGCCACTACAAGTGGCAAGAGCACCAACCCTGTTGGCAGACTGGCCACCAATTTGTCTCTTCCTCAATGTCCTGGACATAGCATTATTCTGCGGTATTTTGGATTGCAAGCATAATTCGTTCCGGAACCGTGCTTGTAATCCAAAACACTCTTATATCAAAGTGAGTCTCTGGCGGGCGTGAGCGGGGTTGATTTTGGCCCGCTCGAGGCGAGTGGTTACATCCCTACACTACTTGTATTGCAAGACATCGCTTGTTTATCAAGTCAAAATATATTTTTAAAAATTGCTTGTCTTGCAAAGCGCTCTCAGACCAAGTTACTTGCAATCCAAGGTATTACTGTACTAATAATGGTGAATATTCAGAGAAAATTCTGCAAAGTGTCCTTTTATTTTGAGGGGGGGAGGAGGAGAGAAAAAGAAAAACCGCCGAAATTTTTCTCAGAAAAGTCTTTGCGGTCTTTGAGGTCTCCAAAGGGACTAGCCTCCAATGGGGTGAACGGGCAGCAACATGGCAAGTGAGGTTCAATCTAAGTATGTGTGAAGTGACTAGGGAAGTATGAGGAATCTGTCTCAGACTCAGTTTGATTTTGATCAGGGTTTACCCAGTTCACACCTTCTGGACTGAACACGGATTCAGACCCAATCTGTGGTCAAAATTCGTACATTTCTGCGAGCTTGCAATATCTTGTCCAGCATCCTGTGATTCATGGACACACCCCCGGGGGGCAGGGGGATGTGTTCAACACCATGCGGAGATTTGAAATATGTGCATGAAGAAAAGCGTACTTTTGAAAGATGCACACAAATATGCTTTAATAAATGGGAGAAGAATTGCATGCGGTTCAAAGACATGCACACAGCTGATGCAGACATGTGGGGGAAATGCGCACACAAATACACGCAGATTTTCATGTGAAAAGCAAAGACCAAGTTTGCACCCTGATGCAGACTCGAGTCAGAATGAGCTTTTGAGCTGGAATTTGGAGAACTTTGGAGAGCTCGAGTTTTTTTTTACCGATTCGCGCATCCATAGAAGTAACACACACACACACTGGTGCAAAAATAGTAATCATCATCATAATTCCACATGTAGGGAAATTGGCACCAGCCTTCTCCAACGTGGCACCCTCCAGATGTGCTCGACGACATATAATAGCCATTGTCGTCGGACACATTGGAGGGAACCAGGCTGGGAAATCCTGAGATACACCAATGGGGTCTGAACTGGCAGTGGCAGACCGGGAAGGAGCAGTGGAGACTGGTGGCTCCAATGTCAGTGGGGCAATGTATCCACTCTGGGTCGCAGCCTGAACTTTTAAGGAGCTCTTCATGGCGCTGAACCTAGTTTGGCGATAAGGTTCAGCACCATGGAAAGCACCTTCAGTGGTTGGACTAAAACCTGGAGTGGATACGCCACCCCACTGACAGTGGAGCCACCAGTCTCCCCACTGGGAATGAGGCCTTAGCGTCATGGTGGTTAGTTCAGTGAAAGCATCAACTCAGCGTGCAGCTGTGGTGAGAAAAAGGCAAATTCAAAGTTGCGGATTATTTTGGAAGGGATTGGCAATCAGTCAGCGGCTAGAATTGCCATACCTTTCTAGAAATCTATGCTGTGGCGTCATTTGAAATCCTGTGGACGGTTCCAATCTTCTGATCTCAAAACGGATAAAGCTGAGTTGAAAGAATAAGCAAATTTATATAGGAGTCAAAAGTTTTCCTACATGGAAAGGCTAGCATTCAGGCTTTTTAGTTTAGGTGGGAGAGGGATGACGGCGGGACATGGAAGAGGCTTATAAAATGGTCATGTTGTGGAGAAAGTGGATAGGTTCTTCTCCCTCTCTCATGGTACCTTAACTGGGGGGGGGGGGGTAAGCCAGTGGAATCAATTGGCAGTTGATTCAGGAGAGACAAAGACGGCAGCTTCTTCACCCAGTGCCTCATTCACTTATGGGATGCACTGCCACAAGATGGACTTTGGTTCAGATAGCCCTAAAAGAGGATCAGATAAATTCAACAGGTTGAGAAGCAGGAGCAGAATGGCCAAGATGAACTGTGCCGTTTCAGATGGATGCTCCATCTTGTCCAGCATCCTGTGCCCCACAGTGGCCAACCATGCTGAGGCTGAACCCCGACAAGACCGAGGTACTTCTGGTGGGAGACAAGGGAAGGGATATTGACCTGGTGCTGAATGGGGTACATCTACCCCTGAAAGACCAGGTCCACAGCTTGGGGGTCATTCTAGACTCCCAGCTGTCCATGGAGGCTCAGGTGTCAGCTGTGAGCTGGGCGGCACTGTATCAACTCCATCTGGTACGGCAGCTGCGGCAGCTTCCTAATCATCTGCTCCCATCAGTCGTTCATGCCTTGGTCTCCTCTCGCCTAGACTACTGTAATGTGCTCCACGTGGGGTTACCCTGGAAGATGGTTAGGAAGCTACAGCTACAGAACACGGCGGCTCGCCTGGTTAAAGGCAGCTGCCGGCGAGACCACATCACACCAGTGCTGAAGGAGTTGCACAGTTGCTTGCTGGGCCGAATTCAAGGTTTTGACCTTTAAAACTCTATACGGCTCCGGTCCAGCTTATCTCAAGGAGCGGCTCCAGCAACACCAAGTAGGCCGCTCAACAAGGTCTGCCATGGACGGCCTTCTCCTTGTCCCTTCAGCCAGAGCAGCCAGGCTGGTGGGGACTAGGAAGAAGGCCTTCTCTGTGGCGGCCCCCAAGTTGTGGAACTCCCTCCCCAGTGACCTTCGTCATGCCCCCTCCTTGATGAACTTCCAACGGGCTTTAAAAACATGGCTTTTCAGGTGGGAATATGGGGTGGGTTAGGTTTCTTAAAAAAAAAACATATTTTAATTGTGTCTTAATTATGTTTTCATCTAGTTTTAATTGTGTTTTATTGTATTTTATTGTATTCTAATGATTGTACATTGCCCAGGGTGGCTGAGTGACCGGCCAGATGGGCGATTTAAAAATATAATAAATAAATAAATAAATAAATAAAACCAGATGCCTTCAGGTAGCCCATCAGCAGGGCATCATGGCAATAACCCTCACTGGTTGTTGCTTCACAGCCACTGAACATTGTCTCTGAACCTGGAGATTCCATTTACCTATCAGGGTTACTGGCCAACTTGAGCTGGAAGCCTTGAAGGACTTTCAATTGATTCCCTCTGTCTCATTATTGTCAAGAGGCTCCTTTGCTGGTCTAGCTGATCTCCCTCCAGGTCCTTTCTTTGGCCAGCATGGTGAAACAAAGACTGAATCTCTATCAGGCAAGCCTGGGTCCCAGGCTCCATGGTTGCTGAGTGTTCAGATCCAAGCACATTTAGAAATGCTTCCAGAAATCACTCCCTATAATAATGAACTCAGGTGATTGAGTGCGAACAGGATTAGAACCAGTATGGGAAACAAGAGGGAGATATCACCATGTTTGGGTGAGCCACATTGGATGCAGAAGTTCAAAACCTTAAAAGGAACACACACACACACACACACACACACACACGCATATGCATATGCACACGCTCACACCCCACAGCTCCAATGAGGTCTGAGCATGTGCAGTGTTGAGCACCAGGTGTGGGGAAAAACTGAAAACCATGAGATGGATTGAGGAGCAAATATGGCTGTTTCACCCCCTTACTACCTTCTAACTGCTAAAACTTACAAAGTATTACATCTTATCACTCCTCCTGCCCTGGAGGAGGATAGAGCTAGTTGGCTGAGCAAGAAAAGTGCTCTTCGGGAAGGGATGGGAAACCTCCAACCCTCCAGATGCTGATTGGATAGTTGGAGTCCAACAACATCTGGAAGGCCAGGCATTTCCCATTCCTATCTTACATAAGAACATAAGAAGAGCCATGTTAGATCAGAACCAGGGTCTATGTATTTCATCATTCTGTTCCCACAGTGGCCAGCCAGCTACTCACGGGAAACCCACAAATAGGACACAAGTGCAATCGCATCCTTCCACTTGTGTTCCCCAGCAACCAGTGTACATAGGCATACTGGAGGTGGCATATAGCCATCAGGACTAGTAGAAATATGATAGCCTTCTCCTCCAGGAATTTGTCCAATCCCCTTTGAAAGCCCTCCAAATTGGTGGCCATCACGACATCTTGTGGAAGTGGATTCCATAGTTTAACTATGTGCTGTGTGAAGAGGTACTTCCTTTTATCTGTCCTGAATCTCCCACCAATCAACTTCATGGGGTGACCCCACTGGGTTCTAGTATTATGAGAGAGGGAGGAAAATGTCTCCCTATCCACTTTCTCCACCCTATGCATAATTTTGTACAGCAGCTGATGTTACATGGCAACATTTCATTATAAGCCCCTGAATAGCAGTCCAATATGAATAGAGTTTAAAAACAAGCACGTCATGTACAACATTCATCCCATCCCTAAGTGTATCTACTATTTACATAACATTGACATTTTCTCTGTCTTTGTGAAGCTTCTCACCATTGTGACACAGTGAGTTACGCTCACAACCTTGGAAATCCTGTGTTCCTCTTCGCTGAAGTTTTAAAATTGATATTATATATATATTTTAAAGCTGAGCCTGAAACATCAAAACAAATCAGAGCTCTGGAGAGCAACAGCATGACACCCAATGGGAATAGGGATTCATTTTTATTTTTTGAGATGCAGGCTGGATTCTGTGGCAAATAAGGAAGAGGACGTGTCTATTTCCATGGAAGAAGAGAGACCCAGTCTAATAAATGGCCTACCCACGTGTGTTCTCTTTTCAAGGAATATTCATTGATTGCCATTGACACAAAGCTAAACATGACTTCTGCTCAGGGCCCGTGTCGAAGGTAGGCATGGCCAGGCACCCGCTGAGGGCCCACAGAGAAGAGCCCCCTGGACTTGCTCCTTCTCTTCACCATTGCAACCTGCTTGTTCACTGGCCTCTCGCACCAGCCAACAGTGGTGGTGAGAAGACGGAGCGGTAGATGCCACTGCCTACTTGCTCATTGGCTCTCTGCCTGTCAAGCAGGCAAGCGGTAACAATGCTGAGGAACAATAGCAGCTGGTGACAATGGCCATGAAAAGATAGACTCATTGAGAGAGGGGGCAAATTGAGGGTGTCTTGCATAAGGGCCTTCCAGAACCTGCAACTGGCATTGCTTCTGCTCCTTGAAAGTGCCAGTTCTTTGGAGGAGAAGGGCTCACTTTCTGCACACACACACACACACACACACTAAATTTAACCACATTGGCCTCGATGAAGAAGCAAAGAAGAGCTCTCTGGCACCCGAGAGACAAATATGTTTCTGTGTTCTGTGTGATAAGCTTCTGAATAGCATTGTTCATCTCAATGTTAGTTTCTTTGGAGGGGGGGTGTAAGATGACCTCACTCCTCCTCCTCTCCCTGAACTACTCTATTCAGTATAAGAACTCCATAACTTTAAGAACTGGTGCTTGAGTTCACTTGTTTTCTTCCTCCGTCCCCACCCCTTTTTCCTTTTGTGTTGTGTCTTTTAGATTGTAAAGCAGGAACTGTGTTATTGCTTTTACTGATCTTGCATAAGCTGCTGTAGGAGGTTTTTTGGCTGAAGAACAGGGTAAAAATTGCTTTACATAAATAAAGAGCATGTCCTTGCTTCTGTTTGACAAATGAATTGTACTCCAGATTTGAATCAGACCGTTTCCCCCCAAGCCCTTAAATGCAACAATGTGCTAGTACATGTGTTTGAAATTCCTCCATGTGGATCAACTTCATTAATGAGCCTGCTTCCCGCTGGTAATTTGTATAAATATGGAAGCACATTTTTCAGCCTCCACACTTGTGTGAGCCAGGAATCAGTGCATGAAACCACACCAGGTCAGGCATCGTCTCCTCCTCAGTAGGGATGTACGGACACCGTAAAATCCATTCTGTCTGTGTTTCACAGATTGTCGGGCACCTTTCATCCCGTCATCCATTCATTGGTGGAATCGGATTTTTCGCAAATGTGTTTGTACGCATTTGTGCAAATTCGGAGTTGCGCAAATTTGTGCAAGTATGGGATATGGCATTGAATGATATGTTGACTTGTAATATCAAATGCAAAAGGGGTCAATTAAAGAAAAATATTTTCAAGGATATTTGGGGTTTATTTCTGGAATATGTGTTAAAAAAGGGGAAAGGGAGTTTACCCTGTCAAGATATGTTGTATTTTTGGAATAATGAACAATTATAGAGTCATTGTATTATTTGGTCCCATGGTGATGGGAGCACTATATTAGTTATATGTGTGTGTTATTTTCTTTGTATTGTTTAAAAAATTTAAATAAAAAATATATTTTTTAAAAAAAAATAATTTGTACTCTCAAAAATGCACAGGTTCCCCCCCCCAAAAAAAACCTGGAAATCCCTGAAAAGTGCATATTTTCACTCATTAGCCTGTGGGGGGGGGATGCAAATTTTGGGTCTATTTTACAAATTTTTCTACAACTAAATTTGCGTAACATTATGTAAAATGAAGATGGGTCCACAGGTCCACAGAATCCATGTGACTCGGGAAAAGCTGGTCCTCTGTAGGACCTGCAGGTCGGATTCTTAGAAATTTGAACTCATTTGCATCCATTGTGGAATTCTCTGGCATCTCTGCTCCTTGGACTCCACTTCCTCCATGTGTCTCTTCCATGTGGAGGAATGTTTAGGGTTTTAAACCAGACAAAGAACATTTGAGCTTAATTCCTTTGATGATGTCATTCTTTCCTCCGTCTCTTGGTGTGATCTGGATTTTCTGGTGCTTTTTAATTCTGCATTTATTTTTGACCATTTCTACACTGCCTTTCAGCCCCTAAAAGGGCCCCAAGCTGGCTTCCAGATTAAAAACGCACACACAAATAATGAGATAGACGCACACACAAATACAATTCATCAGTTAAGTGTGTGATCTTATACACGATTAGTTGGAAGTAAGTCCCACTGTACTTACTTCCAACTAATCGTGTATAAGATCACAGACTTAACTGATGAACTGTATTTGTGTGTGCGTCTATCTCATTATTTGTGTGTGCGTTTTTAAGTCCCACTGTACTTATTTCTGAGTAAACATGTATGGGATTAAAATCAGTAAAACAGCAGTAAGAGAAGGGCATGAAAGAACTGGGTCAGTTTAAAAATGCATTGTCATGTCATGAGGTTAAAAGAGATTTAAAGCCCAGCCGAATAAAAAAGTATTTGCCGCCTTCCTAAAACTTACATGTTGGGAAACTAGCCTCATCTTATCTCTCCCACAATGAATAATAGAGGGTACATTTTGTAACCACAACCTGCCCCACAACTGCAGAACTTGGTAATGTCCAGAATTCAGCATCCTGGCAATCTCCCCTCAAATTTCAGCGCAACTAAGTTTCTAGTCCCCATGGCTGGAAAGATAGGTTTGCAAGTGAACAATGCCTGATAAAGCCTGTGTGTGTGTGTGTGTGTGTGTGTGCATGCGCGTGTGCACATGTGCATGAGAGAGAAAGAGCTGAGTAGGATTTTGAGTGGTCAGAGCTTCAGTGCCTTGGACAGATCTTTGCTTCTGTCTATGAAAAATAACCATAAAGCAGGCTAGTCTCCACACTAATTGCTCCACAGTGATGGAATATTGTCTCTGATGAGGTCCACCAAAGCTCATCCTTTTCTGTTATGAAGAAACAGATGAGGGCAGAGTTGCTTAGGAGGGCTTCTTAAAACTGCTTTAAAACATTAGAGTTCTTTTTCTGGGATGTATTTGGTTGTATGGTTACATGGTTATATTATTGTATTTATTTCTGTATCGTGGCATTTTTAAAAGCTGTAAGTTGCTTAAAAAAAAAAAGTTTCCCACTAGACAGAAAAGCAGAATAGAAATATGATTATTCATAAAAAGGGAACGCATTAAATGCAAACGATATGGTCGTAGAAGCAAATCCGCTTGATTCGCGTGATTTCTGCCAGTGCAGGAATTCTGCTTCTCTGCGCAGAATTTGGAACATGTTGGCGCCAAATATGGTTGCTTCGCTTTGTTTTGCTTTTCCTGCTGGGGGCTTGCAGCCCAGATCGGATTGTCCCTCCTGGGTTGACTCCTCAAAGGTATGTCGCCGACTCGCCCAGAAGGTCTGCTGTTAGAAATGCAATCCCATCTAACCAATTAGCAGCTTGGGCTGCATTGTAAATCTGTCACTGCTGGCTTTGGGGTTGCACAGCTGCTTAAACCAAAGAAGAGACTGTAAGGAATGCTGTTAAGAATCACAGGCAGTTCTGTAAAAAGAAAGGTTTTCTTCCCGCCCTCCTCTTCTTTTCCTTCATCATCAGCCCCTCCTGTCCTCTTCTCCCACTCACCGGACCCGTTTCTCTAGTTTATTATTTTATTTTATTTTTAATTGGTAATGACTGTTTTTATGGAACGTCAGCTGAATATGCATGTATGTATTTATTTGTTTTCTTATATCTGTTCTATATGGTTTTGATCTCTCACAGTTTCCACTCTCAAAAGCGGCCTAGAAATGATTTCAAATCAAATATAATAACACTAATTAATGCTGCATTGGACTGTATCCCCACCTCCACCCGCACCCGCAACCCTGCAAAGCTACAGCCAAGAAGCAGTTAAAATTATTAGGCAGGGAATTCCACCGGGCTATTAACGTCCTGCATTTCATCTGCGGCTCTGGCCTGTTTGCTCGCTTCCCCCCCCACCCGCCCCTGTCTTCAAGTGCCGTTCTGTTTTTTAAAAGTGGCTTTGAAGGAATGCTCTCCAGTGGACTGCGGCCTGTCACTGTTCCCCGTCATGTGTCCGATAATTAAAATCTGACTGATTTATGGACTGGCATCAACCATCACAGCTCAAGAGTTAGATGATGTTCATCCTTCCCAAGGCTAAATTTACTTGGTGAAAAGGGGCCGCTCGCTTCCAGGCTAAGCTGTCATTCAGCTGCCGTGGAAACCATAAAGATAGCTAACAGAGCCCCAGCCGGCAGCCCTTAAGTTTATTTTATTCTAATATTTATTGCCACCCAGAAAATGAACATAATACAGACAAGTTAGCGAGCGCGCAGCACCAGTGATTTGTGAGGCCGCGAGTGCTGCAAGAGCAAAACAAGTCTCGCAGTATTAAAATAAAATAGAAGACTCGTTTTTCTTCCCATCTACCTCCCCCCACCACCACCACCGCAAAAAAGTACGGTTTGGGAAGGAGTGGGTGGGCCGGAGATGCCATTTATGTTCACCCTAATGGGGCATGGGCGTATTGTTAACCTTTTCAGTTGATGGAGGAAAAGGATTGGGGAGAGAGAGAAGGGAAAAGAAACATCAAGGGTGTCTCTGTGGGGGGGGGGGAGGGAAGGAAAAATATTGAAAATGGCAGCTTGAAATTCCTCAGGGTCATAGTATCAGTAGCAGTGATGGAACAGGCTGTTTAAAAATGATTTAAACTGCAGTGAGCAAGACTTCAGACTTAGAGGATCACTCTCCAGTAGCCTTGAGGGATATATCTGGCCTCCAAGTGTATCTCTTCTTTCTCTCAAACTGGGTATGTGATGGACACACCACCAGGCTTCTTCTCACAGCCCGATTCTCCACCATAATTCCTTCTCCTCTCCATGAATCGGTCTTGCTCTTGCATTCCTTGATTGACTGATTGACAAATGGATTCTCCAAAAGAAGGTGTGTGTGAGCGTGAAACCAACCTGAGAAAGGTTTCTTCCCAGTCCTCTCGAAATTAATTGGGCTCCTCTCAGATGATGACCTTTCTGAGTAGGAACTGGCAAATTTGCTTTGCTTTTTGCTTTGGCTGGAATTTAATGGCAACACAGGCCCGAGTCTAGGGTGGCCACTTCTGAATCTCCAAAAAGTAAGACATGCATCACCAAAAAAGAGGATGAAAGAGGACACTTTAAATTTAATTATTATAATTTAAATAGAAATACAGTACACCTCAGCATAATGTGGGGGACTATGACCAGGTCACCGGTGTGCCTTGCTCAGTCTGCTGTCCAACTTCAAGACCCAGCTCTTCCTTCTGATGGTTCTTTCTCTTTACCCTGGACTTGAACTGGACAGCCCTTCAAATAGAGGACCCCTTCTGGTACCCTTCAAATAGAGGACTGTCCTCTGTAAAAGAGGACACCAGGCCACCCTACGCTTCTTTCAGGAATTTCATTAGACTTCCTTAGCTACTTACATACATTAGCTGCCTTGAGGATCATTTTCTTGGCGGAAAAATGGGGTACAGATCTAATACATCATCATCATCACCATCATCATCATCACCATCATCATCATCATCATCATCACCATCACCATCATCATCACCATCATCATCATCATCTCTCTTATTTTTTTCCCCTTAGAGGCCCTCAGAAGTTGCACCCAAGAGGAACCTCTAAATTTGCCTCAAATTTTACTGTCGGCAAAATTTGATGGCTGCTCTACTTCCCGTCTCCCGTTTTGCTCTCCTCATAACCACCATCTGTATTGAGATGTATAACACATAAATAAAGGCAAACCTTAAACACATCCTGCCTGGTAAGAGGTTCAAAATGTTTTTACTCTTCGATGGACAAGATTAGTCACACACAATATTTACAGTACTGAGCAAAATAATTATAACATCGTATATATTCCCTTGAACAAACACACTGACATTTCTTTTGGGGAGGGAGAGTAGAAAGGGAAGAAAAGGGCGCATCAAAGAAATAAAGGAGGCTTCGTTCGGTGTGCCTCTAGCCTAGCTTCTTGGGGTTCTTTGGCTTTCAGCCAATACACAACTGACCTAAGGGATGCTGACCATGATCTGAAGATCCAGATGGTGGCAGCTCAGTATGACTGCTGGTGAAATAGGTATGTTACTAGCTGCACAGCAGTCAGGACAGAGGCCACGTGAAACTCTCACCACCTCTGCACACTCAAAGAAGTGCCTCTTACATAATGGAAATAATATTATGGAAACTCTTCCAGCTTCCTTCCCTCGGAATCGTTTGTTGAAACAGGAATCTCCAAATTAATCTTCATTTAGGGCAGAATTCAGTAGCGGCAACCTAGGGTTGTGCAGAATCTCTGTCCCGGAAATTATGCCAGCCTTATCAAACATTTTGCAAGCTTCCCTCAAAATAACTCATTTCATTGTTCTTCTTATCTTTTTCTCTGAGTAGAAATTTCCAAATTGTGCCACAAATTTCACTAGAGGCAAAATTCCATGACAACTTTAGTCCCAATAATATTCACATAAGACCACACACACACACACACACACACCGCTTCCCTTGTGTGACACTGCTCCTGCTTTGGGAACAGGACCTAAAGTCTAGCTGCTCTAGTAGTAGTAGTAGGCAATTACTCGTGACTGAGTAAGATTGTCTTCCAGGATAAAATTACAAAAAGAAAATTATAAAAAGAGGAAATTCTAAAAAAATTGTGTAGACTCTAGCGATGGGTCCGTAAGTGACTGTGGGGGCCAATTCTAGATCCACACAGTTTCCCACAGTGAGGACACAGGTTACCAGATGGAAGATGGTCCTGAAAGGGATTCGTTTGACATGCTTTTCGCTTAGCACGTTTCTCCCTTTCACCTTGCACTTGGGCTTCTTCAAAGTCCATAGAACCTTTGTGAAAGGCCAACCTCCAGTTAGATCGTTCATGGGCCAGAGTTTCCCAGTTTTCGATGTTTATATTGCATTTTTTTTAGATTAGCCTTAAGAACATCTTTAAACCTCTTATACTGACCACCAATATTCCGCTTTCCATCCTTGAGTTGGGAATAAAGTAACTGCTTTGGGAGACGGCAGTCAGACATTCGAACAACATGACCGGTCCATTGAAGTTGGTGTTGAAGGATCATTTTTTCAACAGCTAGTAGTCTTTGCTTCTTCCAGTACACTGACATTTGTTCGCCTATCTTCCCAAGTAATTCGCAGGATTTTCCGGAGGCAACGTTGATGAAATCTTTCAAGGAGGTGGAAGTGACGTTTATAGATAGTCCATGTTTCGCAGGCATACAATAAAGTTGGTAATATAATGGCTTTATAAACCAGCGTTTTGGTCTCCTTACAGATATCCCGATCCTCAAACACTCCATGTTTCATTCGAGAAAATGCGGCACTTGCGGAGCTCAAATGATGATGGATTTCAGTGCCAATGTTAGCTGTAACAGAAAGATAGCTGCCAAGATAGAGAAAGTGATTGACATTTTCCAGTATTGCCCCGCCAAGCTGGATAGATGGCATCACCAAAGGGTTAACTTGCACTTGCTGATAAAGCACTTTGGTTTTTTTGATGTTAAGTGAGAGACCAAGTCTAGCTGCTCTAGACGCCATTTTTATTTTATTTTATTATTTATTCAGTACCATGGAGGGGGGGCAATCCTGGGGGTGAAAATGGTCCCTGGACCTCCAAAAGTTGCCCACCCCTGGTTTAAACTAACCACAGTTCATGGTTTGGGCATAACAACAAACTATGGTTAGTTTAAACCAAGAAAGGAATGCTTCTAATCTCTCCTGGTCATGCTGGAGGAGAGGAGAGGGGAGGGGTGTGGGTGCTTGTGCTCGAGGCTCAGTCAGGCTCATTTTTGTTTAGTGTTAGGCCCAAACTAGGAAACTTTTAATCATTGTTTAACATCATCTAAGCAAGTGGCCACATCTCGTGGAATGCCACAATCACTTATTGTGTAAAGATGTAGGAGAAGGGGTTTCTAGCCAAAAGTAGTATCAATTTAATGCCAAGGTGGATTTTAAAAAAATGGGTTGAATCCAGACTTAGTCATACTTAGAGTAGAGCCATTGAAATCAATGGGATTTGAGCTAGTCATGCATCCAGCCCAATGTTCAGCAGCAGGCATTGAGAAATCTAAATTGATGTTCATTGCAGCTGCTCTTGATGATCCCTTAATTTACCACATCCCTTCCTTACCCCCAAATAAGCATCTTCTACACGCAAATAGCTAGCTCAGCCTTCCCCAACCTGGTGCTCTCCAGATGCTTTGGACTCCAACTCCCATCAGCCCCAGCCAGCATGGCCAATGGTCAGGAATGCTTGGAGCTGGTAGTCCAAAACATCTGGAGGGAACCAGGTTGGGAAAGGCTGGGCTAGGTTGTATTGCCATCTCAAGGGGGTTGGAATTTGGATCTCACCAACTAATCTAATGAGAAGCTGCTTCAGAATTCAGTCCACTGTTTGTTTGTTTGGTTGTTTGGTTTTCTTAATATTTTCTTCTAGCAATACCAAGATTCTTGTATTGTCTGGAAGAGTCACTTGTTGAGATGATAGAGCTTGCCTTCTCTATTAACACATCTGTGACTGCTTTTGAGATGGCTTTTAAAAACCAATCTGTTCTGTTCTCCCTGGAATTTTAACTGTAAGTTTTTTATGTAATTTGTTGCTGATGTCTATTTTAATAATGGTGGTTTAGTGTAACTGGTTAATTTAAAATTGCTGTTTCTGTTTAATGTGATGTTTATTAATATGCTTGATGTTCAATTGTGTTGTTGTTGTTGTTGTTGTTATTATCGTTATCATTATCGTTATCGTTATCGTTATAATTATTCTGTAAGCCACCTTGGGAAGACTCTGGTCTTGAAAGGAGGCTAAGAAATACAACAAAGAAACAAACAAACAAAAATATATAATGCAAAACAAGCCACTTCGAGCGCAATCCTATGCATGTTTAGACAGAAAAAAGTACTACAACTCCCAGCATCCCTCCAGCCAGCTGTGCTATACAATGAGTTATTACAAAATAGTCATGTTAAAACTGGAAGCAAAGGGGGCACACCTTATGGAGTCTGGATGAAGCTGTAAATGCAAGAATACAAAGAAGCAAATGGGAGAAGAAAAGGGGAGGCGGAGAGCAAAAATTAGCTCTTTTCATGTCAAATAAATCAGTTTGCTAATCGGGCTGGGGTTTTGCAGCTGGGAGTTAAGAAAGTCATAGGGAAAGCAGCCAAAAGAGAAACTGCTAACTTTAAAATATGGCCCTTTTGGCTTCAACCCTGCTTTGATGTAGCAACGGAACAGGACTCTCTTGAAGTCTTTCAGGAGCACAGCTCAAATGGGCAGATACTGAAGTCAGAGGATCCAAGTTCAGCTAATTAAACACTCTGAACAGTTAATTATTATTTTTTTCTTCCAGGAGTGTTTACTTGCCAAGCAAATTTTCCATCTTTTCCTCATGGCTATCATCATGGCCTACTCTTTAAGGATCAACTATAATTATTTATCTATACAGTGTTGCAGTACAGCCACATCCCTTGAGAGGCATGTTTCTGTCCAGGGCTGGAACAGAAGCCTTGGAGTGCCATTAGCTGCAGGAGTGGGGCAGGGAGAATGGACACCATTTGGCAGGGAGAACGGACACTACTTTTTCTTCACTGGGTGTGTGGTATAGATCTAAAGCAGCCTTCCCCAACCTGGTGCCCTCTCGCTGTGTGGGACTACAGCTTCCTTTATTCCCTGCCGGCATGGCCAATGGCAGCAAGCTGGGGAAGGCTGCTCTAGAGGCCTCCCAAAACAGAAGAGAAGAATATATGCCAGGTGCCTGAAAATAATGTTTATTATGCCCAACGTGTTCTGGAAAGGACTTCCTCAGGGGCCACTTTTCTCCAGATGTGTTGCAAAGAGTCTTTCCGATGCATCTTGTGTCTTAAAATGATCAATAAAATGCTTAAAATGCTCAACAGCTATATCATGCAGGGTGGGAGGGGGGGCATTCAGTTCTGGAAAATGGGATTGGACATGGACCCTTCTGCAAGCAAAGCATAATTCGCAGCGCCAGGGAACCGGAAGTGACGCGATGGGGATTTCTACCACTGAACAACCCACTGTGGTGTAGAGGGGTAGCATGTTGGGCTGAGACATGAGAGACCTGAGTTCTAATCCCAGATAAGTGGGTGACCTTCCTAGCCTAACCTGTATCCCAGGGTTGCTAGGAACATAAAGGGGGAAAGGTGGGGTCTAAAGGAATTGGAAAGGGACTGTAGCATCTCTGGTTACAAGGGTCTGGTAGCAGGTGATGGTTACGACCTCTGCTTAATACCTCGGAAAGTCGCTGCCAGTCAGAGCACACTACGTTGGTGGGCCAATGGTGTGGTGCATCATACGGCAGCTTCATATGTTTTATCGTTAAGCAGAGAGGAACTTTTGATATTATGCGATACATGCCACCCAAATGAGCATTTTGGCATAGACAATATCACAAAACAGTTTCTATCCTCACAAGGGAAGTGTGACGGCTCCCTTGAACTTCACTGTAACAGCTACCCACCCACGTTATGCAGCGTGTCTGAAACAAGCCGTTTTAACTTGAAATCTCACTCTCGCCAAATGTTTGCATTTCCGAAGGCGCAGAGGAAGACATCAACTTGACAATAACGTATTTTCAGCAAAAGCCGTGGCTGCTATTCTGTCAGACATAATTTGTTTCCTAACCAATGATGCTATTTAATCAAAACTCACACCAGCTCTCTTTAAAAGCATTTAGGAAACTAAGCAAGAAAGAAACTTTGTATGCAATAGATTGTTGGGATGATGGTGGTTGTGATTTTCTTTCTTTCTTTCTTTCTTCTTTCTCTCTCCTTCCTTCTTTATTAAATCATCTCATCAATCCTCATAAATTTTCTACTCTCTCCCCAAATAAATTCTTAGCAACCTTCAACAAATTTTTAAAAAGTTAATGGAGAAGTTCAAAGCTATGATTTACGTTTCTGATAATTCTAAATTAATTCCTAATCTGCGAAGCATGAAGGAGGTGCACTTGAGATGCAGCCCACATCAAACCATATGGCTTTAGGGAGACAGTCTCTGTGATGTGTGTGGTTATGCATCTTACTGTCCCTGGCATACACACCTGAAGTTCATGCCCCTTAATGTAATTGGACAGTTTTGTTTATGAAAACGGCCTGTTCTGCCAAATGCTGAAGTCCTCGCTTTGACAGATATATCACTTTTTCAATGTGAGTCTATTTTGAAGAGAGCTGACACACGATCAAGTTCTCTTTAATATCCCTTCAGCAAACCTGACACTTGTCCAGCAGTGTTTGTACCGTATCCAACTGTCAGCTACCACTGCGGCATTATGGGAAAGTCAAAAAGGAAGAAATCAGCAGTGAGGGATGGGAGGGAGGAATGTGATTTAAATTTTCTCTGCTTCACTCACAATCGAAAAAAGTATTTAGGCTTGTAGTTCTTTCATAGGCCTATGTGGAATAGGCTTACCTGGCTTACACTATTACCACACTCCAAATCTTTCTTTCTTTCTTTCTTTCTTTCTTTCTCTCTCTTTCAGATATCATGATAAAGCATGGTTTATTGTGACAGGAATGAACATGGCCTGCCCATGGGCTCATATGGTACCCCCTCCGCTCTCCTCCTCCAGCACAGGCATGTGCTGGAGAGGAACTGGAAAGCTTTCATTTCCATTTTTGATTAACCGTGGCATGTCTTATTGTTCAAATCCAACTCTGTTTAATCTTAACTATGGCTTGTTTGAAATAAGCCAAGTTCAAACCATGGTTTAGGAAGCTAACTTTTTTCAACAAACTATAGTTAAGACTAGCCACAGACAGTTTAGGGTTTGAATGACAGGAGAAACTGTGGTTAATCTAAAATGGAAATGGAAGCTTCCAGTCTCCTCCTCACAGCCAACACTACAGGAAGAAAGGGCAGGGTAAGTGTGTAAACCCAGCTAGGTTCATTCCCATTATCCATGACACCAGACCACAGCCTTCTTTTCTTTCCTTCCATTGTGGCTTTATTGGGCTTTTTGGACCAACTGAAAGCATGGGTGTACACGTGTCTGAGATGTGGAACACTAATCAAAAACCAAATGTTGTCAGGCTCCTCTCTTTATGATTTATTTTATTATAAGAACACCTTGTATTTGAGCCATGATTGCTTCCCCCAGGCAGCACACAATTAAAATCCACTACTCTTGCCCAAACTTGCTGTCTTATCAGATAAGCTTATCTCAACCACAGTATAGTTACTACAAGTAGGATTTGCTATTAAATATTGCAGTATATCCCCAGTCCTTAAGAAGAGTGCTCCTGTTCAGGGGTTAGCATTTAAGAAGATAAAAAGAGCCGTGTTGGATCAGAACAAGGGTCCGCCTAATTCAGCATTCTGTCCACACAGTGGCCAGCCAACGGCCTGTGGGAAGAACACAAGTAGGACATGAGTGCCATAGCACCTTCCTGCTGATGTTCCCCAATAACTGGTATACAGAGGGATACTGCCTCTGATATGAGGGATGTATGAGAATTTTGTCTCTGTTCATAAAGCATGTGAACATGCCCCATTTGCAATCCCAACTGTGAATGTGAGTGAAACACTTTTTTTCAAGACACATTCACCAATTCCTGAATTTGCAAAAACATTTGCAAATCACATTGAAAAAAATGTAGTTTTAAAAAATGTGCTGTTTGAAATTTGCATACCTCTGTTAATGGCGGGAAAAGTGTGCACTGTTGAAAAATATGCACAGAAATGTGCACATTTCCCATTTGAATGAGCTGAAAAACAGGTCAAAAACTAAAATGGAAGCAAGCTGAACTGAGCTTTGAAATGATTTTCAGAGAACTTTGGCAAGCTCAAAAACTGCTGGTTCTCCTATCCCTGTCTGATACTGGAGGTAGCATATAGCCATCAGGACTAGTAGCCATTGATAGCTTTTTCCTCCATGAATTTATCTAATCTCTTTAAAGCCATCCAGACTGGTGGCCATCACTACATCTTGTGGTAGTGAATTCCACTGCACATTGTGTGAAGAAGTACTTCCTTTTATCTGCCCTGAATCACCCACCAATCAGCTTCATGGAATGACCTCGGGTTCTAGTATTATGAATAGGAGAAAAAATAAAAATGTCTTCCTATTCACTTTCCCACACCATGCAGAATTTGGTACACCTCTATATGTCTCCCCTTACTCATCGTTTTTCTAAGCTAAACGGTCCTAGATGTTGTACCTTTTCCTCATAGGGGAGTTGCTTTGGCCCCTTGATCAGTTTGGTTCCCCTTTTCTGCACCTTTTCAAACTCTACAATATCCTTTTGTTAGGTGTGGCGACCAATCAGAACTGTACACAGTATTCAAGTGAGGTCACATAGTAAATTTGTGTAAGGGAAGTATGATTTTGGCAGCTTTATTTTCTATTCCTTTCCTAATTATGCCCAACATGGAAATTGTCTTTTTCATAGCAGCTGTACATTGGGTTGACATTTTCATTGAACTGTCCACCACAACCCCAAGATCTCATTCTTGATCAGTCACTGCTAGCTCAGATCCCATCAGTGTATACATGAAGTTTATTAACCCTAGTAGTAATGACCACTAATGATCACTTCCTGGCCTCACATTGCTCCGTTTCTTGTTTCAAAGAAGGTGCCAGAAAGAACATATAGAGAGAGCATGATTTCCTTCTCAGGCAGGATGATTGAACCTGTTTCTATTTAAACAAAATATATTGGCCAAAAAGACAGGGATATCAATTTGCTTCAAATTTCATCCATCAAAGTCAAGGCTGGTTTCTTCTTTCTGTATTATGTTCTTAATCTCTCCATGCTCTGAAGTTTATTTCTCCCACATTACTGGCCTCGCTAGTTGCACCTGCATGTCTGGCTTCTTTCAAAAGGCCCCAGCACAGACAACATAATGAAGCTTTGCTGGCTGTGTGTGCGTGCATTTTAATAGCAGAGGCAAAATTGTGAGCTTGGGATAAACATCAAGAGAAGGGACTTCAGCTCATGAAGCTCAACAGAGCAAGCTTTTCACCCAGAATTGCCACCGATTTCAGATTCAGAAGGTTGGTTACAAAAAACGTGATGTTACTAGACAATTCCTCCAAAAAATGTCAGAAAATACACATCACTAGCATGAAGCATATGCTGAATTTTAAAACTGACTTGACTTAAAACTGAGTTAAATGCCATCGAGATTGAGATTTAATATTTCTTTCAGAAATACTGATATACGTTTGGTCAGTATGTTTCTCCATGTCCAATCCCACTCCTTCATTTGGACCTTGTGGCCCAAATCTTTATGTCCACTTTTCCATAAAGGTACTAGACAGCTCCCCTAGATCTAACAGCACAGCATAAATCTGACTTACAAAGCCTTTAGTTTGATTAGTGCTAGTCAGTAATTCACAATTACTTCCTCAACTCCTTAAAGGCAATTAAAATAAAATAGAACATGCATGTACAATGGCTTCCTTTTCTTTTAAATATGCCCCCAAATAGTTTCACTTTGATTCCCCCCCACATCAGGAACAAATTGTTTTTGGAAAGTAATCCCAATCTGTTCTCACTTTCAAATGCCAGACAAATACCTCTGTTAATATCAGGACCACCAGGGAGACTCAAACCAGGGAACTTCTGAGAGAAATTTGGGTTTAGGTTTTTCATATGGTTTCTAATATTTATATCCCACTCTTCCTCCAAGGAGTTCAGAACACCTAACATCTGGTTCTGGGGTGCTCTGGTGGTCACTGCTGGTCCTGGCCAGCTTCTCTCCTCCTCACTGCAGCTTTAGCAGTCGAACTGTATCATGGGACTTCCAAGCTTTCTCTAGTTTGTCTTGAAACCTTGTTCCAAAAGCCTTCTTCTCTGAGCCACTGCTCTTTCCTGAAAAATCATGGACTTGTTGGGCTAGGTGAGAAATTCATTAGGTTCACATTTTAATATGAATTTCAATGTGAGCCTAAAGAGCATTTTAATAAGTGAACAGAAACTCAATTATCCTTCAAAATTTGCACTTCTCTGAATTTGCAATGGAATTCTCCAATCAAAAATGCACAAAGAATGTATATATTAGTGAAATTAACATTAAAAATGAATTCTATTAGGAAAATTGCTTGCAAAAATGCAATATATAAGGCAAAATTGCATACAAAAATGAATGTATTAAGAGAGATGTGCACAAAAAAGCACACAATTTTTCATGCAAATGTAAAAAATCTCAAAATTTGAGACAAATCAAATTGAAGATTAGAAAAATGAGAAACTGAAATTGACAGATTCATCCATCCCTACCATGGTCATCATTGGTCCCAAGAAGTTGTCTCACCCCCATCCTTTGTGGCTCATTGCTACCTTTCCCTGTTCATATAAAACAGCCTTCATCAGCCTGGTGTGCTTCAGATGTGGCTGGGTGTGATGGGAGCTGTGATCCAACACATCTGGAGGGCACTTCGTGTGACGAATCACTTCTGTGCGTAGCTCAGAGGTTCAACAGTTTGCCTCATGCCTCCCAGTTCCTGCCTTTCCCATTGGCCTTGCAATTCAATAGATAGATAGATAGATAGATGTATATCCCACAACCTTCAGCACAAATGCTTTCAAGGCAGCTATGAACAAGATAAAAACAAAACAATCAATAACATTTACAGAAGACAGCAGATAGAACACTATCAATCAATCAATAAGCAAATGAGGGAAAGCTAAAACCTTGACAGAGGCTTAAAAGGACTTGAGAAAATTTCTATAAAGTGATATGTCCCTCTGCTCCTTTTGTGCATCCATTCGGCTACTTGCTCCTCCCTGCACCAACATGCCAGCCTGCTCTGATTCCTTTCCTTTAACTCCAGGGTGGACATAAGGGTAGATCTCCAGATGTTTTGACTTCAACTCCCAGAAAGAAGCCCCTGCCAACATGGCCAGTGGTCAGGAATGCTGGGGGTGGATGTCTAACATGTCTGAAGTTGTACTTTCTGTCCAGCCCTGCTTTAACTGCCTTCAGCTTACCTTCTTTTCTATGAGAGGTTCTGCCCTGTTCCCTGTGCTTCACAGAGACCCCATTTCACTGGGAGATTCCATGCCTTTACAAGGCAGACCACCTCATGCCACAATGAACTAAGTAGTCTCTAAAGCAGGGGTGGGCAACCTCAGACCCAGGGGGCAAATCTGGCCCTCCTGGGGTCCCAATCTGGCCCTCTGGGTTTCCCCAGAAGACCATACGCCCTTCCCCTGGTTCCTCTCTCTTTCCCCCCGACCACCAATCATTTGGAGGCTTCCCAATTTTTGTGTGCAGTTTTCTCCCATTCTATAAGGTTCAAATGTCTCTCCTAAGGCTTAGCTACTGGCCGCAAGAGCTTTAAGCTACAATATACTGGTATTTTTATTATTATTTTATTTATTTTTGTATTCTTTGCCCCATCCCTTTGCCTTTGGCCCGGCCCACCACTGAAATGATGCCCTACGGCATTTCTCTGAAATTGAATACGGCCCTCAGGCTGAATGAGGTTCTCGACTCCTGCTGTCGTAAATCTGTCCAGTACAAAGATAAGCCGTTGTCATTATCACAGTCCAGGGGTCGAAGCCAAAATATATATGTCTGAAAAGCAGCAAACAGAAACCAGTTCAGGAGCAGGCAACAGCATCGTCAAGGTCGTTCTGAGGTTCAAAGGCACAAGTCTGAGTTCAGGGGTGTCAAGGTGTCTGGCTGAAGCTATATCAGCAAGCAATGGCTTCCAGCCTCTGAGTGTGTTTGGGACCTGCCTTTTGAGCAGGCGCTGATTGGTAAGGCTGCCCAGCTGGGTCAGGCTGCACGTAGCCTGGCCCCACCCCAAACACACTCCGGCCCGGCTGGTCTCTGTCTGACCTACGGGAGGCACAACAACTGCTCTAAGGTGTGGTGTCAGGGGAGAGTGGTGCTGGGAAGGTAACCATGATGAGTTCCACATTTTTCTGTTGTTCCTAGATGCACACATTCTTTGAGTGTCATTGGACCCAACCACAGGGAAGCAGGAACCACACCTGTGACATATAAGTAGGGATAGGGGGAAATATATATATATATTGGTTCATGTTTTAATACAAACTGGCCTAATTTGTACTTTACAAAAATTACTAGCTGGAAAGCAGTTATATCCTACAGTTTTCGCACTCCTCCGAATGTTGTGATCAAAGTCTCTGATCAGAAACCAGATACAAAATTCTGTAAATTAGAGATAAATGTGCACAACAAGGCATATTTTAGGGGAAAGTGCTTGTAAAAATATGTATATTGGGGGAAATTGCATACGTGGAAATGTGCATGAAAATTCCAGGGATGTTGAAAAGTCCTTGGTCTCGAGTCACAAGTCGAGTCACGAGTCCTTGGACCCGAGTCTCGAGTCCGAGTCCTTGGTCCAAAATGGTGACTCTGTCATAGGGATGTAGCCGAGTAGCCCGGATGTAGCCGAGCAGCCCGAACTGGGCCTGCTCGTGTCCGCCGAGCTACTCGGGCACCGCGGGCTTACCTGCAGCAGGCTCTCTGGCTCTCCAGAGAGCCTGCCTCCCCGTCCGCTGGTCCCGTCGCGTCCTTCCTGCAGTGGAGGAAGTGATGCGACGGGACCCCCGCACTCTGTTTTTGGCACGGGAAACCAGGGCAAGGGCTGTTTAAGCCCTGTTGCCCTGGTTCCCCCCACCAAAACAGAGCGCGGGCGGGGCTCTGGCAGCGGTGGAGGCGGCGGAGGCAGCAGCGCAGAGAAGGTAGGCTGCGGTGGGGTGGCGGTGGGGGGGGTCCAGTGGCTGCGGGGGATGGCGGGGGGTCCGGCGGTGGAGGGGGTGGGCAGCGGCGGCAGCGGCAGCTCGAGCGGCGCGGAGAATGCTCTGCGCCGCTCTGAATGGCGAGATCCGCCGCCGCCGCCTCAAGGGCCGAGTCAGGAGCGAGCCACGAGCCGACTCCAGGCTTGGCCCCACCACTACTCATGAGTCCCGAGTCCCTCCCAAAGCTGACTCCATGAGTCCCTAGCAAAATGAATGGGTGTTTTCCCCCCAACAAATTAAGGCTACTTCAGATGTGTGGCTTAAATAAATTCTAGGCACAAGTGTGCCTCTTTGTTTCAAAACTGTGCAACTGATTTTGGCAAGAACAGACCAGGCAGACAAACCCAAAATAACCAGGCAGGCAGAGGAGGCAGGGAACCCCAAAGCAGGCAGGCAGAGGCCTTTGTCTTGGACAATTCAAACGGTGGAACTGGTAGAAGAGACCAGGCAGGCAGAGGTGGCAGGGAACCCCAAACAGGCAGGCAGAGGCAATCAAACCCAAAATGTCTGAAAGGTTGCATTTTAGGAAAATGATTTTAAAAAATAAAATCTTCGCCGGCAGTTGCACTTCTCTCCACTCCTTCTGGCACAGCCCAGGGATGTTGTAGAGTCCTTGGTCTCGAGTCCCAAGTCAAGTCTCGAGTCCCATTAAAAATATTGGGACTCGAGTGGGACTCGAGTCAGAGGGGGGACTCAGTCCGAACTCACAAGTCGAGTCCTAGAGTCTGAGTCCCCATCCCTGGAATATTCATACATATTTTCATGCAGACTTTAAAAAAAGCACATTCTCAAAGTGATGCGGAAACAGAGTGGAATGAACTTGTACTTGTAAAAATGTGAATGTTATAGAAAGAAAAACAGACAGATTCATCCATCCCTGCATATAACTTGCATTGCCAGACTAAAGAGGAATATATATATATATATATATATATATATATATATATGGATGGTTCAGGGATACTTGGGTAAAAAAACAAAACAACTTGTCTTTTGGAATACCTTCTAGACCAATTAATTAACAGAAGAGAATTAATGTGAATTAAAGATAAGTTGGCCTAAAGCTATGTCAGTAGTATATGCTTCAGATGGGGAAATGGAGGAAGTACATGTCTACATCTTCTTCTCTGAGACAAAAACAAAACAAAACAACCACCAGAAGGAGAGATGCATTCAGGAGTGCCAAGATACCTAAAATATCCAGGTATTAGATTGGATGATTGATTGCCACAACTGTTACACTATTAATTAAATATGTTTCGGTGATATCATTCTGATTCAACCAATTTGAACTTAATTAAACGTAAATTTGGGCCATAATTGAAGACCCATAGACCACTCATAAAGAATGAATGTAAATAGGGAGTGTGTTTTATGAAGCATACAGACACTTGGTTCATATTTTAGAGCTCTAGCACACACATCAATAGAAGGTTTGTTTTCAACTCCCTTTTTTGCTTACTGATCTTCAACAAGTTAGGCGGACACTGAGGGATTGGCCTTCGCTGGGTGTTTATGTTCACCCCGAATTACCAGCTTCTTGTGAACCTTTGATTTATGGGCAATTTGTTAAATATTTGAATTGAGATCTGCGTACCTGAGCTAATCCATCTGAAAGGCATCATGTTCTCCTAGGCCAGGGGTTATGTCATGTCACCTCGCTAGTGTGAGAGAAAACATGTTGTTATCAAAGTAGGGAATTTGTTAACAATTTTGAGAATGTATGAGTAAAGGAAGAACTGAATTATTGACTCTCCACTTCAGTTTGCTACAGCATGCTTGTAAATACTTGGCAGTACCTAATCACCCAACCTAGGGTGAGGAGCAAGGAGAAATGCATAAAATTACATCCAAACATTCCATTCAGAAAGTTTTCCTTTGAAAGCTGGAGTTAGTGGGATAACAATTGCTCAATGTACTATAAGCAAAGTGAGTAGCAGATCATGCCATACACTGACTGAGACTACTTTGCAAATGGAAATGCAGAAGCAAACCCACTTCATACTTCGGCTGCTATAATAGGCTGATGCATTCTTTCCACAGCAGTTTCCCACTGGAATTCTTTCTTTGCAACCATTGGTGAACCCAAAAAGAAGGGGAAATTAATAATAATTACTAGGGCACAATCTAAGCAGGGTTAATTTTCTTGCATGTTTCCTCTCATGTACTCCAAACAACATCAGCGGTCTGCCTCTAGCTACATGGGCTGACAGAAATGTGGCGGAGGAATACAAGGGGCAGGTAGATCTGTACAGAATGATGCACCATTACATGTGGGGAGGGGGGGAACAATCCATATGGATCTAATTTTAGTGTGAAAGTGAAACTACCTAATTTCACACTTCTGAACCAATACGCAAAACAGATCTCACTTACCCCTTGAAATTTGTATTTCTCCAAATTTTGCAGTTTGGGTATTTTTTTTGTGTGTATTTTCCAAATATACACCTCAATTGTGTACATCTTTGACATGTACACAATTCTTCTCCCATTGATTAAAGCATGCTTGTACACATTTTTTAAAGTACGCATTTTTACTCACATTTTTCAAATGTATGCATGCTGTCGAATGCATTTTTTTTTGGTCCACAAATCACATCACAAGCACAACAATGTACAGATTTTGACTGCAGATTGCATCCAAGCCTGTGTTCAAACCGGATGGTGCAAACTGGGTAAATCCTGATCAAAAGTGAACTGAAATGAATTTCTCAGCCATCCCAATGTATGTGTGAGTTGACTCTCGATGTGCACTTTTGTTCACAGGTGTAGAGTTGTTGTTTTAAAAATGTTTAAATGTTTAAACTTAAAAATGTTTAAATGTTAAACTTAAATGTTTAAGTTCAATCCCCGGCAACAGAACCTTTTCCCTGCCCCTTCTCTGTATATTCATTGACACTGCTGTTGCAGTCAACGGAACACTCCTGTCTATTCATCTATTGGGACACTAGGCATCTCCAGGTAGGGCTGGAAATAGTCCTGCTTGAAACCCAGGAAAGCCGCTGCCAGTCAGTGTTGACAGTACTAGGCTAGATGGACCCATGGTCTGACTCAGCGTAAGGCACTTTCCTATGATGGGGAAGGGCCATGGCTCAGTGGTAGAGCACATTCCTTGCATGCAGAAGGTCCCAAGTTCAATCCCCGGCATCTCCAGGTAGGGCTGGAAATAGTCCTGCTTGAAACCCAGGAAAGCCGCTGCCAGTCAGTGTTGACAGTACTAGGCTAGATGGACCCATGGTCTGACTCAGCGTAAGGCACTTTCCTATGATGGGGAAGGGCCATGGCTCAGTGGTAGAGCACATTCCTTGCATGCAGAAGGTCCCAAGTTCAATCCCCGGCATCTCCAGGTAGGGCTGGAAATAGTCCTGCTTGAAACCCAGGAAAGCCGCTGCCAGTCAGTGTTGACAGTACTAGGCTAGATGGACCCATGGTCTAACTCAGCGTAAGGCACTTTCCTATGATGGGGAAGGGCCATGGCTCAGTGGTAGTAGAGCACATTCCTTGCATGCAGAAGGTCCCAAGTTCAATCCCCGGCATCTCCAGGTAGGGCTGGAAATAGTCCTGCTTGCTTGAACCCAGAAGAAAGCCGCTGCCAGTCAGTGTTGACAGTACTAGGCTAGATGGACCCATGGTCTGACTCAGCATAAGGCACTTTCCTATGATGGGGAAGGGCCATGGCTCAGTGGTAGAGCACATTCTTTGCATGCAGAAGGTCCCAAGTTCAATCCCTGGCATCTCCAGGTAGGGCTGGAAAAAGTCCTGCTTGAAACTCTGGAGAGCCACTGCCAGTCACTGCCAGTTGACAATACTGGGCTAGACCAGTAGCCTAAACACAATGTTCATTTGAATGACATAATAGAGCAGTTCCAGCCACAGGACATTTTGCTACCTGAGGTGGACTACATGCCAACTTTATTCTATGTACAAAAACCAACCTGAATATTAATTTAACACTGGGGATGGGGCAGCATCCTCCATTGTACTGGAACCTGAGGGCAACAGGCTAGCTTAGGGAGTACAAGGCAGGACACATGGCACACACACAGCATTGTCCGCCAACACCTCTTCATTGCTCTTGACTCACAAGCACCTCTGTCAACGGAGGTGGCCTTCTCACTCTGCCTAATGGTAGGGCCAGCGCTGAAATAGAGCCCCTGCACGTACAAATGTCTCCACACAATCAGGAGACCTGCTTTTTCAGGGTTCCTGGTTCTATAGAACAGCCAACCCCACCCCAACCTGGAACACCTCCAGATGTGTTGGCTAAGAAGCTCACACATGCACTCAGTTTATTGAATAGCATCTGCAGTAAATAATATGGTGGCTGAGATATATATAGTATTCTCCTTCATTTCCACCTAAAGTGTGTTTTACAATACTCTTTGCTGGGCAAGAAGAAGGACATTATTCCAGATTTTAATTTTGTTCCTTGTGAAAAATACTTTTGCTTTTTTGGGCAGCCACATAATGCCAGTATATGAGCAGTTTTGTTTAGGAACGATAATGTTGGTTACTGGACCTGGGTTCTCCTGACCCATCATGAACATCACACCTAACGTCGCACCTCAAGAAACTATTTATTTTCCCACTCTGAAAAGAAACATTGTAAGTTTTACGAGGCAAGTGATGAACGTAAGTTAAGTAGGTTAAAGAGGCTGGATGTTTGCAAGACAAGAAACGGCTCTGTGCATATTTTTAAGCAAACAAACATTTGTGTTTTTACTACTACAGTTGTTTTCTATGCACTGGCTTTTGGGTTTATTCCATTACATGCTCCAGCTGATCCTCTCCCTCAAGAGAATAGTTAAGATTAGTCGAGTGCCATGCGGTGGTTTAAAGAATCTGAAAAGAGAAATGGTGTAGTGTGTGAGTGAATGTCAACATATTTGACCATCAGAGACACCTTTACTTAAACGCAGCTTTCTTTAACTCAAGTTGATGTTAGGCCAAGCTCTTATACTTACATTTCTTAGTAGATCTACAATCAAGTCATATTTCCACACCCCTCACCCCAAAATGCATATACAGGGGATTGTCAGTTTGAAGTCTCACGGTCTGTGTAGAACTGTTAATAGTTCAAGTTGAATAAAAGCAAGCAGGAAGTGCACAACCAGTGGGGGCCTACTCCAGGTTTGAGGGGCCTGGCTACATGCCCTCTGGGGGAACCCCTCAGAGAATCACAGAGTTGGAGGGACACTGGAAATCACCTAGGAACATTGGAAGCTGCCTTATGCTGAGTCAGGCCCTTGATCCATCTAGCCCAGTTTTGTCAACATTGACTGGGATTGGCTCTCCAGGGTTTCAGGCAGAAGTTTTTCCTGCCCTACATGGAGATGCCACAGGCTGAACCAGAGACCTTCTGCATGCAAAGCAGGTGCTCTACCACTGAGTTAAGCCCCTTCCCCAAAGGAGTAGGAACATGGGAAGCTGCCTTATACTGAGTCAGACCATTGGTCCATTATTAACAGAGCAGGGCGGGTCTTGCATGCACAACACAGAGGCACGGTGGAGTTCTAAGAGCTTTGATCCCTGTTTTGGTGATCTAGATTTTTTTTTAAAAAAAAAAAGCTCTACATACCGATTTTGTTTGTGGGTGGTCCCCTTTTGCTTAAAAAGCAATCAGCACAGGTCACCCAATTTCGGCATTAGAGGGAGTGGTGCTGAACATGTGTAGGAGGGAAGGGCACAGCAGGAGCACACCCCCCACGCCTTCAGTAAACCATCTTATAACACCTGCACAGTCCTTTTGTTTAATGTGTTCCTGTGTTTTCTTGGAAGTAAGTCCCATTGATTTTGATGGGACATAATTCTGGGGAGAAAAGCTTAGTTTCCAGCCTTACTGGCCCTGTAACTTTACTGAATCCTCTAATATTTACTGGTTACTTCAAGCATTAGGATGACAAAACTATGGACCTGTCACCATTCAAAGGCACGACCTTGTAAACCAATTTAGAATCCCATTTCTGGAAAGAGTTATGGTAGAAATCTATTCCAGATCACAGCTTTCGTTATCAAAATGAATATTCTAAAAAAATAACGTGTGCTATGCTTTCAGCATCTATCAATAGAAAACCCTGTCATTGTGGTTCAGAGTAATCTTTTTTTTAACATTTTCTGATTTAAAAAAAAATCTATTTCCTTCTCCTCCTCCTCCTCCTCCTCCTCCTCCTCCTCCTCCTCCTCCTCCTCCTCTTCTTCTTCTTCTTCTTTTACTGCTAACTAGACTTTGTCATTGTACTGGATTCAGCATGGACACATTCACATTTGGCCATGAATATCTGTCCTCCAACTGGACCGTGGCAGCTTCTGCTCCATGTGATAGATGAACCCGCCCCCAAACAACAGGAACAACAACAAAAACAACAAGGACTGACTGTAACAAGAGTCAGTGAGTCAGTGTGGCGTAGTGCTTAGAGTGTTGGACTGGGACTCAGGAGACCCAGGTTCCAGTCCCCACTCAGCCATGAAGCTCACTGAGTGACTTTGGGCCAGTCACTGACTCTCAGCCTAACCTACCTCACAGGATTGTTGTGAGGATAAAATGGAGAGGAGGAAGATTATGTAAGCCACCTTGGGTTCCTTGCAGGAAAAAAGGTGGGACATAAATATACCGTAATAAATACATAAGATCAATAAAAGAGCCCTGCAGGACCATCTAGTCTGGGATCCTTTTCCCCCACAGCGGCAAACCTGATGCCTCTGGAAAGCCCATGAGCAGGACATGAAGGCAATAGCCCTATCTGGTTGCTGTTCCCCAGGAACTGGTACTCAGAGAGGTAGAAATGTATGAGGATTTTGGTTTGATTCATTTTGGAGTTTGTCCTGTTTGCATCCCGGGATGCAAACACAAGCATGTTTTGTGATGGAAATGCTTGTTGCATATTTCCAAGCCTGCATCTGTGCATTAGCAAAATGTGTACATTAGGGAAATGCACACTTTTAAACATGCTGCATTTGGGGGGAAAATGCACATTTCAATGAGGGGAAAGTGTATGCTTTTAAAAGCTGTGCGCATTTTACCCATGTGAGCAACACCAACAGAAAGCTCACAATCAGGAATAGAAAGCAGGCAAACTGAACTTTGAGGTGGAAAGTGGAGAACCTCAATAAGACTTGGCTTTGCTGATTCTCCGAATCCCTGCTCAGAGACATACTGGAACTTAGGAACATGGGAAGCAAGCATACCAAGTCTGTCTCTCTGTCTCACTCAGAAGCGAAGCGGCTCCCCAGGATTCTAGATCAGGGTCTTTCTCAGCCATACCTGGAGATGCCTGGGATTGAACTTAGACCTTTCGCGCACAAAGCATGCATTTTATTTTAAAACATCTATACTCTGCCTCATCTCTGAGGAACTCTAGGCAGCTTACAACAAAGGCAAGAATTTAACATTTTAATTGGTCTTTCCGATTTACAACATAAATAATGTGATCTACCACTTAGTAGCCACTGATAGACGGATCCTCCATGAATTTCTCTAATCTCCTGCTAAAGCTATCTAAGCTAGTGGCCTTCACCACATGAGAACATAAGATCATAAACAAGACCATAAGTCCACCAGCCTCTGCCTTGAGCTTACATTGCAGATGTGAACAGTGACATTTTATTGTAATTAGCTGGAAAGCCTGCTGATTGTAGATGTTTTATGGAACCAATACAATGGAAACTATAAATGTAAAACTGTTATGGCGGCCATAATGCATTTCCTGCACTAAATTAAGTTGTGTCATAAGATATAAGCCATTAGTTAAAGAAATAACACTTAATGTTTGTTTTTAAACCAAGAGGTACCAGACTGAAAAACAACAATAATAATAATAAGCCAAAGTGTTCCATTTATTTTCCTTGAGCTGTACTGCATCCTGGGTATGGCTATGGAGCAAGGACATAACATAAAAGAGTTTGTTGCAACCACAGTGTAATCGCAGATATCCATGTAATATGGTTGGATCCAAAGGAGAGGGTTTCATCCAAGGATGTCCTTCTGCTCATGGGAGGTGTCCTTCAACCCACAGAAAGTGGCCTTCCACTCATGAGCAGAAGGGCACTTTCACTTAGATCCTCTCCTCTCCCTTGGATTCAACCCATATTTTTTGTTATTAAACTGGTGAATTGGTCTGGTCACTATTTTGAACTGTTTTCTGAGGAACCCTAGGAGTTCTATGGAAGTTTATCAGGGGTTGCTCAATGGGAAGATCAGTCATGGTGGACAAGCCTCCCTGAAAAACAGGTTATACAGCAACAATGGGGAACCTCTGGCCTGCTGGCTGAATATGGTCCACAGGGGTTCCCTATCCATCCATCCAGCTTCTTTGCCAGGCCCCACCCCCTCTCATGGCAGGGAAAAGCTCTCATCTCTGATCATCTGATCAGAGATAAGAGCTTTCCCCTGCTAAGCCCTGCTCATGCCTGCTGAAAAAGACTCCCTTTTCTAAGTGCTCAGCCATGAAAAACTCTTATCTCCAATCAGAGATTTTCCCTGCTGTGGAAATGGAGGGACAGGGCTGGGGGAAGAAGCTGCTGACTGATTCAGTCCTGCTTGCTTCTGAGGCTTGCCCTGCTTACTTGTGAGTAGACTTACTGCTCATGCTTACTTCTAAGTGGACATGTGTGAATTCAGGAGAGTATTAAGTGCATTCTAAGAAATGTTTTCAGTTCAAGTGGGGCAGGGGAGAAGCCCCACAAGCCTGGGCACTGCCCCTACATGAACATGTCCCAGAATCCCTTGCTGTGCCCAGAGATTCCACGGCAGATACCCAGGGCTTCTCCAGCAAGCAAGTCGATGTGAAAAATCATCCTTAAAAGCAGAATCTTTAAAAACCTCAGTAGTCATTGTGCCAGAACAGGGCATATACAAATCCCACTGGCTGAGAGCTAGCAACTTGAGATTTCTCCCTGTTTGGAATTATCCTCACCTGGCAACACTGGGGTGCTTACAACACATATCATCGCAGTCATGAAAGCCCCAGTGCAACAATTCCAGTTGTTGCAGTGAGTCTGAAAAACAAAAATTGCACTGTGTGTGCAGACTATTTCGTCAAAATGTCTTAGCCATGTAAGGGCGCGATCCTATGCATGATGATGAGACAACAACAACAACAACAAGTCCTACAACTCGCACGCAGCATTCCCCAGCCAGGACTTTTTTTTCTATCTAAACATGCATAGGATTGCATCCTAAGTGTCTTTCGAAAAGTTGAGTCCCAAACAAACATATATTTCTGAATTATTGTTTGAAATATTAAGAATCCATAAATCTTATGAGTAGGGTAGTAATCCGCCAAAGGTTGGATTTTAGGTGATGGCTTTGGAATATCTAAGGTTTGGAAGAACAGAACCCATGTTGAAGGACAGCCGTAATATCTGGATAACTGGGCTTTTAAAACTCTCTGATCAGATAGATATAGGCCTAATTTATGGGCAACGCTGGCAGCGTGACTGCTGCCTGCAATCCCAAACCTACATCGGTAGCCCTCTGTGCAAATAGGAGCTTCAACGAATAAAAATAGATATTCACATTCAATAAAGGGAATATCCATCCATCCATCTATACGGTATCTTCTTGATATAGCAAAAACAAAAAAACAAACTTGATTTTAGAGTTCCCAGTTCAGACTTATCCAGGAAAGAGATTTTCCCTGTTATCTTTCCTGCCCTGCCCTGGATAGTTTATGAAAGAGCAGGGCAGAATTAATTTGATCTAAATGGTGGCAGTAAAACTCACTGCTAGCTCTGAAATCTGCAAGATCTTTTATTTCCTTCCTTTATCCTTCTTTGCAATAGCTCCCCCCTCCCCTTTGGTATCCCCTTTCCACACACATGCACTCATGCCCACATACACACACACTTTGTCTGCCTGGTGACCGCACAAATAAAGAAGGAACAGTTCAGTAGATGGATCTTCAGGCCCAAAACTCTAGAGTAAATTCCATAATCAACTAGGCTGAATGATGCTTTTAGCACGCCAAGGTTGATACTAACTATAATTCACATCCTCTGGGAAGCTTGCACTGTAATAAAGCTTGAATGTCAGACACCTCAGCCAAGAACTAACATACCTGTTTGAACAAGTCCTGTGCCAATGGAAACACATCAGGAACCCAAAAAAACATTTAGGCTACTGTACAGTCGTAAATGGATGCTTTCTAACCCAACGAAGAATAATCACTTATACACATAAGCACACAAGTGTGTTCAATGTTAATAAAGCTTTAAACCACTCCTAGTTGGCATGTTCAGAATACGGTCACTGTACACAAATAAAAGCAAAAGGCTATCAAGGCCCAACATATTTCTTTCACGTTCATTTCATGAGACAAACATCTGTCATACTGGCTGGAGGGCGGGGATGAATGTGTGCAGGACAAAGACTGCTAGCCTAATCCAGGGGTTGGATCCAGATTTATGCTGGATCAACTGTGCTGGCAGAAGTGGACTTCCACACCCTGGGTGAGCGATGGGGATCCCCAAATATCTGCGAGTGGAGTCCTTTCTCTTTGAGAGATGACCCCTGTGATGTTGTGTTCTTTGGGTTTAAATTTAAGGTGTATAGGTGGTAAGTATGTGGCTCAATGCTGGCTCAGCTTGTCTGAGTGTGGAAAGCTAAGCAGGGTCAGGGCTGGTTGCTACTTGGATGGGAGACCCCTCCTCTGGTTTCCTGCATTGAGCAGGGGGTTGGACTCGATGGCCTTGCAGGCTCCTTCCAACTCTATCATCTATGAAATCTATATGAAATCTATTTGTGTATAATAAGTAGGAAGTATGTATTCCTGCTGTACCTGGGTGAGTGAGAAATGATGGGCAGGAAGAATGGTATATTTGCATATTGTGACATGATTGGCTGAGAGAGTGAGAAGGGGGGTGGAGCCTGTGTTATATAAACAGTAGGCGGTGCTTTTTAAGGAGGTTTTGTGCGGGTTTTGCGAAGAGAGTGTGGGAGCGTGTGGGGAAGAGAGAGGTGTGTGTGGAGTGCTGGGATGCTGTTTGGGAGTCTGTGAAGCTGACTGGAGAGAGCTGGGCCATTATATTAGGACTGTTAAGAGTCTAGCTAGTGAGTGCAGGGATTGATATATTGGGAACGGTTGTTCAGGGAGGATTGGTTCTAGGATAAGATAGTACATTACTTAAGACTAACTGAAACTTACACATGAAACTTACTTCTAGAATTTGTTGTATTTTAAAATATTTTTTTCTTTGTTATTTGAAACAGCCTGTGTGGGAAGCTCTGCTTATTGTACTGGTCAAAGAGGTACAGTAATACCTTGGATTGCAAGTAACTTGGTCTGAGAGCGTTTTGCAAGACAAGCAAATTTTTAAAATAAATTTTGACTTGATAAACAAGCGACGTCTTGCAATACAAGTACTGTAGTAGCTTAAATTAAAAATATGTGTACAAATTTCTTATGGGGAATTTCGCTTTGATATACAAGTGTTTTGGATTACAAGCACGGTTCCGGAATGAATTATGCTTGCAATCCAAGGTATTACTGTATAAGGTAGGGATTAGACATCCCAAAGGCAGTGAGAGAAGGGTAAGGGTAAGGGTTAGAGGAAAAGAAACCCCCAACCTTACGTAAGCCCACTCAATAAGGAAGGAAGGCTTGAGGCCCTATGAGGGGTGGGTGTGACAGTCCCTTCCTCTCACAGATGGCAGATCCTGGATCCAGTCCTGTGTGCGTTTGGAGG
This sequence comes from Shinisaurus crocodilurus, assembly GCA_021292165.1. Classification (NCBI taxonomy): domain Eukaryota; kingdom Metazoa; phylum Chordata; class Lepidosauria; order Squamata; family Shinisauridae; genus Shinisaurus; species Shinisaurus crocodilurus. The sequence continues at coordinate 20,653,382 of CM037887.1, read as the reverse complement.
CACACGAAAGAGCTTCTGCACACATGGGAACCATCGGTTTAGAGAGTAAGTCCAGATCAGTGTATATAATAGAATGTTTATGTGGATCACCTGCATCCACTGAAACGAATGGGGAAATCTTTGCAACTCCATATGCGTAGCAGCAAAGACAGATGGAACATTATGCACACGATTTTTTGCAATGCAGGACTGCCACATCATGTCCCCTTCCTCATACATTTAAGATCTGGCAATGAGGCCTTGCAATTTAGCATCCATTAGGACAAAATCCGACGAAATGGGATCCCCAAAATGGGTTACCAAGAGAAACACACAGAGAGAAACACACACATGCATGCACAATGGGGCAGCAAAATGCATTGGATCATTAAAAAAAAAAAAAAGAATCTACCACATTGGGGTTTGTTTTCCCGCTTGGCATCCACTAGGACAGCCGTATTTACTTACTTACTTACAGTATTTGTATACCGCTCCATATCTAGGCAGATTCTGGAGCGGTGAACGATAAAAATATAAAAACAGATAAATGAATAAAAACAATGTATTAGAACAAGGTAACATTAAAACCATGACTGGTCAACAAGGTCCCAGAACAAGGATGTCTTCAGCAGGTGCTGAAAGCAACAGTGTCCCTAGCCTGCCTGACCTCCAGACAGAGGCAGGGAGTTCCAGAGAAGTGGAGCCACCACACTGAAGGCTCTTCTCCTGGTGGACTCCAGTCGGGCCACAGGTCCATGTGGAACCACCAGGAGAATGTCCTCTGATGACCTCAGTGACCAGGCAGGTTGGAAAGGGAGAAGGCGCTCTCTCAGGTATCCTGGTCCCAAGTTGTTTAGGACTTCGTATACTAGTACCAGAACCTTAAACCTGGCCCAGTAGCAAGTTGGCAGCCAGTGCGGTTCCTTCAGCCTCCCTCAACCTGGTGCTCTCCAGATGCTTTGGACTTCAACTCCTATCAGCCCAAGCCAGCATGACCAATGACCAGGAATGTTGGGAGTTGGAGTGCAACAACATCTGGAGGGCTCCAGGTTTGGGAAGGCTGCTGCACCTTTCCAGTGGTTTCTCCGGTACTGTTGAATTAACTGGGATGGAACTGAGGCTCCTGAGAGATGGACTTATTTTTTTTACTGCTGTTGACCGGTTTTACTACTTTCATGGGCTATTTTATGCTGTCAGCTCCTTTGGAAATATCTACTAAAACGTGGCCTATGAATGAATAAAAGAAAGAAAGAAAGAAATACATGGAATATCTCTTACACCAGGGGTCCCCAACGTTTTGGGGTTGATGATGGGCACATTTGGAATTCTGAAAGAGTGTTGTAAGCACTCTCACAAAATGGATGCCATGGGTGAATGTTGCCCATTCATAAAACGGCTGCCGTGGTGGGCGTGGCCAGTCACAAAACATGCATTTCTGAGATGGCAAACTGGCAAGACTAAAAGAAAAGCAACTTGCCCAAGAACTAATTACAAGGTGGCGGCGGCAGGGGGTGGTGGTCTGAACTGTAAAACACAAAATCACTGTATTGAACACACATAAAGATGGCGCCGGAGGGCATGAGTTCACTTTGCAGAGTAGCAGTGCCCTAGTTTTTTAAAAAAATGTTTTAAGACATAAAATAAAAATCAGGAGGGGAAGGGAGCCTGGCGGACAGCAAGAAAGGTGTCCGTGTGCCCATTGGTGCCCATGGGCACCACGTTGGAGATCCCAGACTTACACTGCATCGCTGTGCATTCCTGTGCCCGTCGATCAGCAGTAGCCAATGAATGGAGTGAGAGTTGGGGAAACACATGATGGGTTGGTGTCAGGAATCAGGGTACAGGGTAAGTGAGAGTACATGCAATGAAGGAGAAAGCGAGGATTTGGAACAGACATGCCATTTACTGTGGGATTTAACATGGAGTTCTGCCCTTAGTAATCACCAGTTGAGGGGGTGCAGTGTCTCCAATGTCAACATCGAAAGATGCTTGCACTTTTGTATTTCTATAATTGCAGAGAGTGGCTTTATTTAATAAAAGCAGCAATTCTGAACGCCAGGTTAAATAACACTGAACAAGCTCTACACATTTCAAACAATGGCTTTGGAGACAAGACTTTTGCTGCTCTTAAAACACTCGGGCGATGTACTTTAGCCCTTTCAAAAGATCCTCTTCTTCCTTCCATCCGCAAACTGCAGCACACGCAAGGGGCTTAATCGCATATTGTTCTCAGAGTACCGACCCTTTACAAATCACATGACATAAAAAGAAAAATAAGTAACACTGCAAAGACGGTAATGAGAACTGTTGAGCTAAAGTGCCTCTTAAAGAAATCCTAATAAATTCCAGAATTTCTAGTCTTCTGGCAAGCTTTCCATTTAGAATAAAATCAATGATCAATGGTTGCAAACAGCCAGGCACCGGCCTCACTTGCCTCCGGAACAGGGGGGGGGGGGAACCTCATAGACGAAAGATGACATTTAAAGGAAAAAAGCTGACATTGACTCCATCACTGTCATTGCTTCTGCCATAAAGCAGCTTCAAATATTAAAACATTTTTCATCTGTGCTGCGTTATTGGCACCAGAAATTGTTTTCTCTCTGTCTGATACTCACTTGAACTGCAGCAGAGCTCCCAGGGGACTCCAGATTGTTACCAAGCCCTCATAACATATTGGCAGTTGAGGCGGTGGTGTCCGTGAACACTTGCCACTCACAAAGCAGCTTCTCCCCCCCCCCCCTCTTCTGGAGAAAAAGAAAATGCTCAGCGGGGACCATGATTCAAATTGAGCCATGCAGATGTGTAAACTCCAGGGTGTGTCACCATTTCAAATGTCTTGTTGTGTAGAGATGTTGGAGAAATCTGCAACAGACTCAAATGAGTTTGAATGTCTAAGAATCTGACCCGCGGGTTCTGCAGTGGACCAGCTTTTCCCGAGTCGTGTGGATGCCACAGACTTGTGGACTGCTGTTGTTGTTTTTACTTCCTATAATTTTATGCAAATTTCATTTTAGAAAAATATGGGGGGGGGGACAACAAAAAACCACTGACCAAAAATGTTCATTTCCTCCATAGGCTAAAGCATGAAATACACATTGGGGGGGGGGGGGATGAACTTGCATAGGTTGGGAGGATTTGCATGTTTTTAGGAATTTGCTAATTTGCATATGAATGCATTTGCGCAAAATCCAATTCTATCAGCGAGTGGACGACGGAATGAAAGCTGTCTGACAATCTGCAAAACATAGACAGAATGGATTTTACAACATCCTTACATTCCTACTTGTTTGCAGATGGAGTTTGGGCCACAGTGGGGAGAAGAAAGTGTATTTTACATCCTTACTTGTTGGGGAGAAGTGTGTCCTTCAATGCAAGGGTGAGGGATCAGTGTGTGTGTGTGTGTGTGTGTGTGTGTAGATAGATAGATAGATAGATAGATACTTAAGTACTTAAGCTAGCTACAACAACATTATCAACATCAGGCTGAGAGCCAGTGCGGTGTAGTGGTGAGAGTGTTGGACTGGGACTCGGGAGATCTGGGTTCTAGTCCCCAGTTGGCCATGAAACTCACTGGGTGACTTTGGGCCAGTCATGGACTCTCAGTCCTAACCTACCTCACAGGGTTGTTGTGAGGATAAAATGGAGAGGAGGAGGAGGATTATGTAAGCCACCTTGGGTTCCTTGCAAGAAAGAAGACGGGGTATAAATATAATAAATAAATAAATAAATAAATACCAACGCAGGTGAGGTGATACAGGCAGGGATGTGGAAATCTGTTAATCTCCAGCTTGTTAAGGTTTCCTGAGTTCCATCCTCAAAGCTCAGTCTGAATCATGTCCACTTTTTTTTTTCCTCGTGTGAAAATCATGAACTACTTGTGTGCGTACTGGGTGCACATTCAAAACTACGCAAATCCACTCTAGTTGATTAAAGCATGTTTATGTGCACTTTTTAAAATATGCATTTTTTCATGCACATATTTTTCTAATGTATGCCTTTTTAGAACATTTTTCTGCTCCAGCTCCCTATGCTCAGGGTCCAGGTTTTGGAGATTCAAATGGGGGTAAATTCTGGTCATGAATGAACAGAAACAAATTTATTGTACATCCTTAGCAAACAGCTAACCCTGGTTTTATAGGGAAAAGGATCTGTGCTTTTTGCTTCCATACTTCGTTCACATGCAGAAGCACCCGATGCATGCATGCTCACTCAGAAACAAATGACACATCACCGTGAACATGATTTTTTTGAACACGTGCTTAAACTAGCCACTTTTATTTTGAAGAAAAAATTGCCAATGGGGTCCTAGTCCGGAATATGCTTCTGAGGTGTATTGGCCCCCAACGCCCATTTTCTGCCACAAAATCACCCCCTCCTGGCTGTTTTTTACCCTCCATCTGAAGGCACTATTTGCAGTAAACGATGCTTTCAGTGGCAAATAGCAGTGTGTGTATCTGTGCGGGGTGAGCAATTTGTGGGAGGAAACCAGGATGGGCCCCTGAGCTGTATACGAAACACGTTCTGGACCAATCCCCCCCCCCAGCTGTTTCTTCTCATATATATATATATATATATATATACAAGTCATGCCTTGGACTGAGAGCATAATTCGTTCCGGAAACGTGCTTGTAATCCAAAACACTATTATATCAAAATGAAATCCCCCCCAAAAAAATTGTACAGAGATTTTTAATTTAAACCATACTACAGTACTTGTATTGCAAGACGTCGCTTGTATATCAAGTCACAAAAAATTAAATAAATATTTAAAAATTTGCTTGTCTTGCAAAACGCTCTCAAACCAAGTTACTTGCAATCCAAGGTATTACTGTATATGGTTTTCAAAAAGCAATGCTTAAACTGGCCAATATATATATATATAATGGCCAGTTTAAGCATTGCTTTTTGAAAAGCATTTTTATTGAAGGGATGCATGAGCAATTCATTTCAGCCCTTTTTTGATCAGGATTTACACAGTTTGCACCTTCCAGATTGAACACGGACTTTGTGTCAATCTATACATTACTGAGCTTCCAATGTGATCCTTCCCCCCCCCCCTGAATGCATTCAACTGCATGTGTACATTTAAAATGTGCATGAAAATAAATTGTACTTCTGAAAAATGTGCACAGATACGCTTTAATCAATGGGAGAAGGATGTGTACATTTCAAACATATGCACAATTGATGCATACATTTGGAAAAAATATGCACAGATTTGCGTGTATATAAAAAACAAAGCTCACAATCTCAGGTGGACTTGAGTAGAAATGAGCTTCGAGATGGAATTTAGAGAACTTCAGTGAGTTCAGGTTTTGCTGCTTCGCATATCCCTGGTTTATTGTAATGTGCTTTGGTTTTCAGAAGTAAGTCCCAATTGTTCAACAGAATGGACTTCTAGGCAGGCGTGCAATCGCAGTGTTAATTAAACTAATCAATGGGCAGCACAATGCTGTGAGGCTACCCATAATAACTCTCCAAACTCAGAGGATTACTACAGGGCCAGGCATCCTATGCAGGATGGGAAGAGCACAGCCGATAGGATATCTGTTGTCCTCCCCTTGCCCTCAAAAACATCTAGACAGCCAATTTCGGCTGTCTATAAGTTTTTCCTCTCCTTGCAAGGAGGAGAGGCTGAGGTTCCATCTGGATTCCTTGGAATCCGGCAGTTCCTTGGTCCTCCCCCTCCCTGCCCCCCAGGAACACCCCCCATGGGGGAAGCAAACATGGTCTTCCATGTTCCGTTCCCTGCCTATATGCAGCAAGAACTGTGTTGGTTACGAGGTGGGGGCTGGGTGCTCTGAGGTGCTGTGACCTCGGAAGGGATTCCCAAGGTCACAGCGCCTTCCAGGCCCATTCCTATGCCCCCCCAGGCAAGGTTGGAGGGACATAGGATTGTGCCCTGAAACATATGGCCTGCCCACTCAAAGGACTTGGGGGGGGCAGGTAACAATGTGCTAATTCTTCTATTTTATCCTTCAGTATCTATCTTGGCCACAGAAAGTCCGTCTGAATGGAAACATCTTACACGGTTTCCAGAAGACACACAGTCTCTGGTTTTGGCAAATATCCAGGAGAAGACAATTTCAAACCACTAAGAACACCTCTCTGGACACCAGTACAGTCGTGATAAATAGTTCACTGCTTCGGAGAGCTTTGTGAGTCAATTTAAAGATGGTGATGAAACCTAGGCATTGTATACATCACTTGACTTAATTCTTTGGAACAAGAGTCACTCAGTGTGCAGTTGGCTGGAAATATAGGCTCTGCTAAGGGAATGAGAATGTGGGTTCTGAAATAGGATGGGATGGGATGTTCCCGTTTCCTCTCAAAATAGCATCCCAGGTGGCCTTGGAAATATTTAAAACATTTATATAACCTGACGCTTGGACTAATTCAATAGCATAACTCTGAGATTCCAAATTTGACCCATAAAGTCCTAAATGGCTTACACCCAAAATGCCATTAGAGACCTGCCTCCACCCATCTGTCGTATTGAGCCCTGTCAGATCAGCTGAGAATTCCCCATTGATTATCCCATCTGCATGCTGAATCCAGACAGAAGGAGCATTTAACTAGGCATTCTCAGTGGTTATCCCACAACCATAAAACTCCCTTCCCCTGGAGACTCGAAACCTGAACATCAACATTTTTCAGAGCCGCTATAAGACCTTTCTATTTGGTTTGGCTTTGGGTTGCCAAGAGTAATCTTTTACTTTTTGTTTAATCTGGTTTTATGGGATATCATAGCTTTGTGAATTGTATAGTCAGAGAGAGAGAGAGAGAGAGAGAGAGAGAGAGAATATGACTGATACCTCACTGACATGGGTATCGGAATTCTGGCAAGCTGAAATTTGGGTCATATTTAACACAACCTGATGGCAGAAAAGTTGCCTATTGGCTGTCCCCACCAGCACTTTTCTTCTGAGTAAATTACAGAACAACCCTAGGCAGTGTCTGAGGGGGCAGTGGATAGTTCAGATTCCCGTATCCAAGGTTGGAGACAGCATTCCGACCTGGCAGCTGGGAACTGGGGCTCCACCCCCTTCTGCCTCTCCTTCACATCCAGCAGAGAAAGTACCATGCTGGCTGCTCTCTGAGGTCAGGAAAGTGACTTCGGAGAGGGGTGAAGGGGTGGTGGTGTTCAGTGGGTGGGGAGGAGACTGGAGAGGCCAGGATATGAGATACCCTGATGCCTCTCCAGCCTCATTCCCTCCCTGTCTGAAATGGCCCAGCTAGATGGGCAAAAAAAAGCCCATCTAGGAAAAATGCAGAGCTAGAGGACAGGAGGTAAAGATCACCTCCGCTGCTCCTCCCGCTCTGCATTGGCTGACCGTCCACCTTCAAGTTTGAGGGCTTATTGGCATCACAATAGGATCTTTGGGCCAGTCACTAACTCTCAGCCTAACCTACCTCACAGGGTTGTTGTGAGGATAAAATGGAGAGGAGAAGGAGGATTATGTAAGCCGCCTTGAGTTCCTTGCAGGAAAAAAGGCGGGGTATAAATGTAATAAATAAATAAATAAATAAATAAATTGCGCCCATAGAGTTTGGCATGGGAGTTAGAAGCACAGAAGCCCCATTACCATTGCACGAAAGGGAGAGTACCATTCCTTTCCTGCAGCCTTCCATCATGTGTTGGGGACTTTAGGAGGGAGGGAGCCACCTCTAAGCATCTAGGCTCCCTGCACAATTTAGAACCCTGGAAGATTTGACTGATTGATGGACTGTATTTTTAATCCATGCAATAACCAATGTTCCCTGGGTGGATTTACACATGATTAAAAGAATAAGATACTATACAAATGGTTAATAGAATAAAACACAATACAAAATAACAAACAACACAGGATATATAAGCGCATCCGTAAGATCTAGAAGTCTCCAAGTCTCTAAAATGCCTGGGAGAAAGGAAAGGCCTTTGCCTGGTGCTGAAAAGATAACATTGTAGGTACCAGGTGAGCCTCCTTAGGGAGGGTATTCCATAAACAGGGTGTCACACCTGAGAAGACCTCTCTCTTGTAGCCACCCACCTACAGGGTTCTTCAGCAAAGGCACCCAGATGAGGGCTTCTGACAATGTGCTACGAGTCCGAGCAGGTACTTATGGGAACAGATGTACCTGCAGGGGTGCAGAAACGCAGGCCTGGGGGCCAAATCTAGCACCCTCCAAAGTCTCCTAGACGGCCACGCGCCATGCCCCACCCCTTTCCCCCAAACCACCAATTGTTTGGTGGTTTTCCCAGCTATTCTGCCATTTTTTCCCCATTCTAAAAGGTTGAAATGCCTCTCCTAAAGCTTAATTACTGGCAATAAGAGCTTGAAGCTACTGATATGCTGGTATTCTTGTGTTTTTGACTCTGCCCCCTTTGCTTTTGGCCCTGCCCACCACTGGAATGTGGCCCCCGAGAACTTCTCCAAAATGGAATTTGCCCCTCTGGCTGAAATAAGTAATGCACCCCTGCTTTAGATATTCTGGTCCTAAGCTGGTTAGGGCTGCAGTGGTCAATGCCAACACTTTGAACTGGGCTCAGAAAAGGACTGTTTTCTTCCATTTATTTCCATTGGTTTTCTAGCATATCACTAACAGGACCGGTGCAAGGCAGTTTGGTGCCCTAGGCAAGATCAGATATTCATTTAGCGCTCCCCCCTTCCCACTTGAGAGCGCTGTATTTTTTTTCAAGGCATTTCTGGCGCCCTCTTTAGCCCTGCGCCCTAGGCAGCTGCCTAGTTGGCCTAATGGTAGCACCGGCCCTGATCACTAACATGCATACATTCCATTGATAAAACACTGTAAAAGGAGGAGGAAGAGGAGGAGGAAGAGGTGATTTTGATGTGTTAGTACATCCGATTGCATCATATTTCTCTTTGTGTAATGTTTTACTGATGCTCACATGCACTCCTGCACATTGATAAGAACACCCCTCACCACCCCATAAAAAAGAACTTAATGCAAACACACAGAGTTTTATCAAGGCAATATATGCACACTGGTAATGTGGTGGTGAGCAGGGGAGAAGAAGAGCAAAGGATCTGAAGGCTGCGGCAAATTGTGCACGTGTAGCATTCTGTATAAAATATGGATCAGCTCCAATCAGCAGGGCCAGTGATCAAGGATGATGAGAGTTGTAGTCCAATGGCCTCTGGAGGGACGCAGATTCTCCACAGGTTCCCATTGGAACTGATGAGGTGTGGGGAGAATGAAAGAAAGAACCATGCAAGAAAAGGAAAAGACACCCCCCAACACACACACACACACACACACACACACACACACACATACCTCCCTTCCTATCCAGGCCAGGAAGGGATATGCCACTTTGCATCCTCCCGTCCCTGAGAATTACTGTGTAAATAAGCACATAAAGACATCTCATGGCAGAACATTCCATGCTACCATACGTCGTTAGCTGGCGTCCTGGTTTAGTCCCTTTCCTCCCATCTATTTTAGTGTGTGTGTGTGTGTGTGTGTGTGTGTGTACACATTAAAATAGGCAAGACAGAATGGGTTGAACTAGGAAGCCAGCTAACTTATGAAAAACATGGAATGCTCCTCATCCACTGCACTGTTAGAAATGATCGAATCTGCAAGTGTGTATACGTATGTGTCCGTGTGTGTCGTGTGTGTGTGTGTGTGTGTACACAAATGCACACACACTTGCAGATTTGATCATGTGTAACAATTTAGTAGATCCAGGCTAGATTTATTTGGATTATCAGGGAGGGGAGAGAGAGAGAGAGAGAGAGAGAGAGAGAGAGAGAAAGAGAGAAGCAAAGTAACAGGAGGGGGGGAAGACCACACAGAGAGACAAAGCAAAAAGCCTCTGCACAGCCATCTGCCACAGCGTCATGTGACTATCCAGAAACTGACAGTCACTCCTTTAGCAAGGCCCAGGCACGTCAGATGAATCAATCAATCAAAAAAAATTCTTATGAAACTTAATCACGGAGGGTCGTGTTAGGGAGTGGGGAACAGATTAAATTACCACGGTATTAGATACGGGAAATGATTTCTGTCAAAACCATCTTTACTGCAATTATAATATGTTAATTATGTATTTCATTAAGTAAGTGGATTAGAGCCTGCACAGATGAAATCACGCTGAAGGCTCTGAATCATTTGCTGAGCAGTGTGGGAGGACTGGGGTGAGCGGAACTCAGTTAATTTTGAAAACTTTCGCATGCTAAACATGTTCTTTCTCTCATGCTCCCCCCCCCCCGCCGCCGCCTTGCTCTCCACGCCCCTACTCCCACTCTTCCAGGGTAGAATACGGATACCTTACAGATGGCTAGGTGGAGATATGATATCCATAGACACTCTTCGTTTCAGTGATGTAATCACAATCATGCTGATGCAGCTCAAAGCTCGTCAAAAACACTCTCAGTGCCTTTCCATATCTGAATGTTTGGATCCTTTTGTTTATGTTGGTAAGGCTTTCTGTGTAGCCCGCGTCTCAGTTCTGAAGGCCTAGCGATCACTGGAATTGGAATCGCAGAATTCAAATGAAATGTGTTGCATCTTGGAATTAAGAGGAATCTCCGATTTTCTCTTTCTTTCTTTCTTTCTTTCTTCTTAATGTTTAAAAGTAAGGCTGCACCCAATCATTCCCTCTATTTCTGATGTTCAGACATTGCCGTTGCTTATGCAGAAGTACAAAAAATCTTTAGGGGGGGAAATATACCCCTGGGCAGGGGAACAATCCGAAAAAAACAATTTATTATTTATTTAATTAATTAATTTCATTTCATTTCTATACTGCCCAATAGCTGAAGCTCTCTGGGCGGTTTACAATAATTTGGCTTGTAATCGCAGACAAAAAGCCAGTGTAGTTCTTTCAACAATTGTGTTATATGGCAGCAGCTCACCGTAGGGATGTTACCGTTCTGTTTTTTTTCCATTCATGAATGGTGAGCCGGTCTGAGCTAAAGGAGGACGTTCGCGAACAGACTCGCGTGAGCTGAACAAGGCGAGTTTGCACTTGCTGAACGGTTCACCAAAAATTCTCACACAACCGGATGTACCGATCTGTTTTTTGCGTTCGCAAACGGTGCGCCGAACAGAGCTAAAAAGGAGGACGTTCGCGAACAGACTCACGTGAGCCGAAGAAGGCAAGTCCGCACTTGCTGAACGGTTCACAAAAAATTCTCACACAACAATTTTTTGTTGTAAATTACAACAATTCAATGAGAACTGAGCATGCTCAGTGGCTACAGAATGCTGACTGATTGTTGTGGCGGGAATGGAAAACTGGATGGGAGGGGAAATGGAATAGAGTATTATGGAGGCGGCATGGTCAACTGCTTGGAACAGTGAACAGGAGTACTCCATGCTGCAATGTTTTGTTGAAGTCCTACTTGTATTCTCTAACAGCACAATCCTATGAGGCTGTCCGTAACCCTCCAGAGGATAGGATATCCTCTGTGCTCCTTCCACCCTCAAAAACATCCAGACAGCAGACTTCGGCCAACTAAATATTTCTCCCTTCCTCCTAAGGAGGAGAGGCTGAGGAACCACCTGGATCCTTCAGAATCCGGTGGAGCCTTGCTCCTCCCTTCCCCGCCCCTGGGAATGCCCCCCAAGGGGGAACCGAGCACGGTCTTCTGTGCTCAGTTCCTTGCCAGCATGGAAAGAACTGCGCCAGCTACACGGTGGGATGGCTGGTGCTCCGCGGCACTGTAACCTCGGAAATCCTTTCTGAGGTCACAGTACCTTTCTATGGCAATTCCTATCTTCCCCCCCCCAGACACGGTCAAGGGGACATAGGATTGTGCCCTCTGTGTGATATCCACTTCCAAATCGGCACATTTTATTCTGGATAGATTACCCCGCCTTCGCAAAAGCAAATAAAATAGACAGTTCAATGAAATTTTGCCTTGTTTACTTCCTCTGGCTGCTGCTCCTTCTTGATGCCATTTTTCTCCTTCTCCTCTTTTTCCATGATCCTCAGACTTTTTCTTTTTTTGCATACAGTGCTGTTTAAACAGATTGTCTCTGCACCCTGAGTGACTTTGTTTACAAGCATCTTTTGACATCAGACTGTGATGGTATCAACAAAATCACACGGGGCCGTATAGGCAAGAGGATTAAATAGTGGCAAAATGAGGTTGGGGACTGGAAAAGGCAAGCAAGGAAGAAAAGCATACCACTCAGAAGATCGGCACTAAAACAGTGCCAAAGTGTTTGCAACAGGCAGCCCACCCGAGAAATACCAAAGGTGGGAGGTGCTTTTTGATATGTACACGGACAAAAAAAGGAACATGAAACAAAATAAGTCATTTAGGCTCAGTCAGTCCTATTATAAATAACAGCCATGAAAAACTAAATACTCAGGGATTGGTCATGATCTTTGTGAGATTTAGTTTCTGATAGCCAAAATGATGGGGTGGGGGGAAATTCTGCCCTTATATTTCCAATGTTCTGGCTGAGAGTGCTGTTACTTATGTAGCCAAAACGGCCCCACCCAAGCACAAGAGGGAGGTCTCAGCAGGCCTGTGGGAGCTCCCAAATTTGCAGGAATCCAAATATATATATTTTTAAAAGCTGTAGCGGGGGCTTCAAAACCAGCCAGCTAACTGAGGATGAGCATGCTCCTTGGCCATGGAATGTTAACCAACTGGCAGAGCCACGCCCACCCCACAGGAAACTCTGGGTGAGGGAGAATGGAATGGAGTATTGTGGAGGAGGTCTTGGCTGAGTGACTGAACACGGAAAGGCAGCACTCTGCCCTGCAACATTTTGCTGCCGTTCCCACACCTTATTCCAAGTATCCCTCCCCTACAAACCAATGCTCCTTCCTCCGTTCCTTCCTTCCTACTATCTCAGTCCCTGATTTGCAAAGGAACCTGTCATTTGTATGACGACACCGAACACAGAATAAGGCAGGTGTGTTCAGTACTTTTGGACTTGCTTTCAAAATCTGCAAAGGTAACTTGAGTAAAATTCTAATTCCCTGGACATTAAAACAACAACAACAACACACAGCCAATGAGTGCTTTTGTTTGAAAAGTGCGGGAAAGAGACAGGAAATTTCACAATTCATTAAATTGCCAGTATTGCACTTTGCTTCGCAATTCATTGCCACTAGTGCTGTTGATTACTAACAAATGCCCAACAGAAGCGTGCACATAAATGTTTGTTGCCTTTTCCATAGCTTCTTCTTTTTTAAAAAAAGGGGGGGGGGACTGATGGACAGAGATCTATAAGAAATGGCTGATTAGTCCTGTAAGACTGTAACCCTGCTGTAAGCCACTCATTTGCTTTCATTTGCATAAATGACACATACTGACTCCAGACCATCAGCTGGTGTCAACTGATGTGACTCCATTGACTTCAACAGCGCTATGCTAATTTACACAGCTGGAAATCTGAACTCAACCAATTCCATGTTGTTTCAACTTAGTGCTCAAATCCAGAATCCACTTTACTGTGAAGCAATGTGGGATTGCTCTGGAGTAAGGGTTGCCCTACATGCTGTAATATCTACAGGGAAGCATATATATATATATATATATATATATATATAGCGCCCCACGCACAAGGGGGAATGCAGACATTTGGCGCACATCAATATATAATGTGGCAGGGGTAGCAGCATTATGGCCACAGGCTCTATCTCAATGTCAGTGTGTTCAGCATTGATGTGAAAACAAGCATACATTCATGAAGCTGTGCACACACAGCAGTGAAATCCTGATCACCCCAGAGTCCCTGATCATTTGATTAATTGATTGTATTTCTACGCCACCTTTCTGAAGCCAAACAAAACGTTCAGAAAATAAAAAAAACCATCAACAAATAAAAACACAGGAAAACATTGAAAACAAGCTTTAAAAGTATAACTGTGGTTTTAAACGCCAAGTTAAAAAGATGTGTCTTGGCCCCCTTCCTGAATGCAGAGACAGTGAGGACCACTCCAGTGTTCCAGAGTTTGGGAGCAACAGAGGGGAAAGCCCTTTCCAGTGTGCCCAACAAGTGGGCTTCTGCTGCAAGTGAGGGTGTCTTCAAAAATCTCCTGCTGATCTTAATAATCAAGCAGCTTCATACTCAGATAGCCAGGCCCTAAGCCTAGGGGAAGGAACCTATACAACTAAAAATGCAAAGATTGGTCCATGAAAGAAGATTTTAAAAATCCAAAATCTATAGTTGGACAATATCTTTATTAGGACCAACCAACCAAATTATCACAAAAGATGTTATTATGGCCATGAGGCCTGCATTTTAGACACAGTCGCAAGATGGAGAATGGAGACTGAACAAGCCAGTCACTCACTGCTAGGTGCTGCAGGTACCAGGTTACACGTAAGGTTCTGGGATGAAGAAGCAACAGCGAGCCCCCATTTTTGACAACATAAAAGCCACCTGTTACCCAGATCTGTCTCTTGCTTTGGGCAGAACATCCAGGTTCCTGGGTAGTCAGAGAGCAGATGTAAAGAGAAACACAACCGTGGTGACTTTAAAAAGCATTACACATACTACGCTGGCTGGGGCATGCTGGGAGTTGTAGGCCAAAAACATCTGGGGACCCAAGGTTGGAGAACACTGTTCTAGATAGACAAAATGCATCGTTTTAGATGTTATTGCAGTGCTGTAGTTTTCTAACCCATTTCTTAACGGATGTTATTGTTTCTTCTTTCCAGGCTCGCTTAACCATACCAACTCCTGGCTGCCACACACTCACATATGCCACCCTTTCCCTGCAACCTATAATAATATTTCCCGCGTAGTTTAGCATATTTATTTACAGAATTTATTCCAGAATAAATTTTTTTGCCACAAGCGTCTTCAAGGTAGCTTACAACAACAGTAAAACCAAGAATTCCAATAAAATCACCTGACTGAACAGCAGTAAAGTCACAAAATAGAAGTGGCAGAGCTAGCACATGAAACAGCGGCTAAAAATGATCAAACTCCATCTGAAATGCCATTAAAAGCATGGGAGAACAGGATAGACTTTGGTCCCTTAAAGATGACAATGATGGCAACAGGTGAGCACGCCTAGGGGCGAGAGTTCCGTAATTCGGCTGCCACCACAGAAAAGGGTAGGAGCAGGGAATGATCCTGTGGGCCCTAGACATTGTCAGAGGGGGTCCACAGGATAATTTGGATCCCCAGCTCTTTCTGAGGCTGAAGGCAGTGCTCTCTGACCTCAGAGCCGGGATTCGGATGGAGCCCCGGTCCCACTCCCGCTTGCAACCTGCATGGAAAGAACTGCGCTGGCTGCCCTCTGAGGTCAGGAAAGTGACCTTGGAGAGAGGGAAAGGGGGGGCATCTCGGGAGTGGCGAGGGGAGGAGAGAGGAGTGGCCAGGGTACCAGGTATCCTGGAGCCGCTCCACCCTCCTTCCCTCCCGCTCCAAGGTGCCATGTCACAAGATGGCAAAAAACAGCCGTCTAGCGAAAATGTAGAGCGGGAGGGTAGGGGTGGGCGATCTGCTGAGCCCTGACCCTCCTCCGGCTCAGCCGCCGCCGCCGCTGCTCGCACCAAGCCAGGCTGAAAGCAGGCGCGCAGCACTCACCAAACGTCTGGCTTTCCAGGGGGCTGCCCTTTATGTAGAAAGTGCCTTAAGAAACACCAAAAGTGGCCGCAATTTGCACAGATTATTATGCAAATTGTGGCTGTTTGGGGAGTATCGTACGCCATTTTCTATGTAAACAGCGGCCTGCCGGGAAGTTGGAAGTCGCTTCCCCGGCTTGACTCGGGAGAACGCAAGTCGATGCTGGGGAAGAGGTAAGCAGGACAGAGTTTGGTCGGGGGGGTAGGTCAAGCCCGACTAGTCCACTGGATTTCCACCTCCTGAACGAAATCCTCATACATACCTAGCGGGAGGAGTGGGGAGGTGAAGATCACCTCCGCTGCTTCTCCCGCTCTGCATTGGATGAGCATGAGCCTCCAAGTTCGGAGGTTCACAATTATCTCGATAGGATCGTGCCCTTAATCTTGGAAGGCAGGAGCACGAGCACCAGGAAGAGCGTATCTGAAAAAGACTTTAATTGGTAGCAGGCTCATGTAGAAGAAGGCCCCCAACAACTTTTTCATTCCATCTTACTGCTGGTGTCCTGCATTTTAATCTGATTTTTAAAAATAGATTATATTGTATTGTATTAATTTGTAAGCTCCCTTGGGAGGGCCTGGCTTTAAAAGGTTGAATAAAAACATCTACAATGAATGAATGTATGAATGAATTCATAGAACTCCCCTGGCCATTAAAATGAATGTGGCTGACCACTGTTGGAAACAGGATGCCAAATTAGCTGGATCTTTGGTCTGAGCCAAAAGCTGGATGGATCTTTGGTCTGATTTTCTGTTATAAACAAGTGGACCCTGTTTGTATACACTGACTTGTATCATGTTTGCTGCAATATGAGCTGGTGTACTATACCCATTTAGAGAGCTACAAATCAGGAAGTCCCTGGTGCAAAAGTTGCCTCTGCCATGAACTCACTAGGTGACATAGGCAAGTGTCCCCCATAAAACCCCCACCGCTCTGTCTCCATCTCTGACTGGGTTCGCACAACACAGTAAGCGATGGTGGTTTATAAGCCATGTTTGTTTCAGAGTGCCGTGTTGTCTGAACCCAGCAGCATGGTTTGTTAACCACAAACAAGCCACTCCAGCCAGGTTCACACAACACGACAAGCCATGAAAAGCCACCATGGCATATCATGTCATGCAAACCCTCTCTCTCTCTCTCTCTCTCTCTCTCTCTTTCTCTTTCTCTACTTGCCTCAGTTTCCCCATCTGCAATATGGGGATAATCACACTGACTTACAGGATTGTTGTAAGGCTTGCAACTAGATAATGCATATGCAGTGGTTTGAAGACTTGCAAACTTTATGCAAATAGTAGTAATAATAATAATAATAATAATAATAATAATAATAATAATAGGAAAGGAGAAGAAGAATGAGGAGGAGGAGAAGGAGAAGGAAGAGGAAAGGAGTTGGAAGAAGATGTATTGTGTGTACATGACAACTGATGTGCCTGCCCACACATTTCCTGCTGAAATGATCTGCAATCACTGGCAACTGTACTGATTGCCTTGTGCATCCAGCTGACTCTTCTGCAGTGCGTGAGTGCGTGTGCGCGTTTCTGCAGTGCTGCACTTGCATTCTACGCAAGTCACTTTGATTGAGAAGAGGCGAAATAATGAAACATACCGGCAACTGTTGTTCTCCTGGCCTCTGGTACATTAAATGACTCATTCTAGAGGTTTATCCTGGAGAGCCAAATTAATGCATAAATAAGAAATAAATGTGTCAGTCTCCAATTACAGCGAGAATTGGGCATCTTGTCACGGGGTGGTAGACCTTGCGCTAAATAAGCTGGAGTCCTCAGGAGACTCGCCCAGACATTAAAAATAAAAAGGCCAGGCACTGTCAGGAGAGGGATAAATCCTCTGGTGGTACCTACCTGGCGTACCCTGTTTGTTGTTGCCATTGCTCTTGCCTCATCGGCGTCGGCATCGGCGTCGGTGTTTGGGTATTGAATTGCTTCTGGATATACATGGAGCACTCTGGACTTTCCCTGTTAATGACCCCCTCTCCCGAAACCATGAGTGCTAGGAAAGAAGGGCATACACTGTAGTCATACATCAACTTTCTTCCTATTATTCAGTTTATCAGTAATAATAATCACAAAGGGATTAAAAAAGGAGAAGAAGAAGAAGAAGAAGGAAAAGATCTGAGGCAGCACAACACCCGGCATGGAGTGAATACTGGTTTAAATGACTGGAAAAGGTTGGCTGATTTGATGAAAACCCAATCAGACTCTCTGGGGAGATATTACTTTCCTCATTATTCCACTGATTGGCCTTATTTCATCTGAAGAATGCAGCACATTCTTTACTGGCGCTGGCAAACCTCTTTAACAATATCCTAGGAAGGGAAGGGAGGGGTGGTGGTGAAATCTATCACCTCCTTAATCGAAACAACAAGGATATTAACAAGAGTCATCTTCTCAAAATCACTAGGTTGGTCGTGAGGGAACAGATTATATATATATATATATATATATATATATATATATTTGCCCTCTTCTCTTTCATCATTCCCACCACCCCACCCTTCCACCAAATGCTGAAGTCAAGCTTTCACCCCCAAACCCCCCAGAAAGGTGGGAACTGGTGAGATTCAGCCAACCGCTGTAAGCTTCTCATAAATGTAATGCAAAAAGGAACAAAGCAACAGCCTCTGGTCACAGCTCCTCCCTCCATGTTGGTTAAAAAGAAAGAAAGAAAGAAAGAAAGAAAGAAAGGGGGGAAATTGAGATAACACTGGTTTTGTCAGCTTGCAGCAACCTAATCTTAACCGATATTGACGTAATTTCGGAGGGGAGTTTGTTCTCCTGATATAAAAATTTGTTATGCCTACATAACTAAGCAGGGGTCTGGCAGAAAGCAAAGCAATTTGAAGTGCAGTACAAAACACACTTGTGAAATTCACTCTGCGAACAGTGTTATCAATGGCCTAAAGCTTGCAATAACTGTTAATTAAGTGTATTTTTCATTATTCCTCAGCAAAGAGGCAAGATTTAATGATGTAAGTTAACAATGGATGGTAATTTAGAGTAGTGACAATACTTTAATTATTCACACACAGGCAGGGGAAAAAAAGTTAACTTCATAACTTATTTCTTTGTAAGAACAAGTTCATTTAAAATATTTTGAGCAGTGCATACAATTACCTTCCGCAGCCTCTTGCCACAACTGTTTTTTTGTAGATACAAGAAGTCAATTTGCCACCGGAGCCTCCCTCCTGGCAGTACGAAAGATCTCAACTTGTAGTTTGAATGGGGAGGGAAGTATATATTCCCAAAGTGCCAAGAGTAGACTGATATTTTTGGTATGCTTTAGCATGTGTTCTATAGGCTTCAAGATGACAAGGGCTCTACAGTAGCTTTCTGCACTCTATTTTATACTCGTAGAATCATAGACTTGCAA
Organism: Shinisaurus crocodilurus; assembly: GCA_021292165.1. Taxonomy (NCBI): domain Eukaryota; kingdom Metazoa; phylum Chordata; class Lepidosauria; order Squamata; family Shinisauridae; genus Shinisaurus; species Shinisaurus crocodilurus. Next base: position 20,634,467 of record CM037887.1, on the reverse strand, counting down.
GGTGCAACACCAAAAGGAAGAGGATAAAAGAGGACACCGAATTTGCATAAAAATTTGCATTTGCTAATTCATATGCATAGATGCATATTTAGAAATAATGACTATAATTTTAATAGAAAGACAGTACAACTCGCCATAGCGGGGAAGGACTGTGACCGGGTGACTTGTGTTCCTTGTTCAGTCTGCTATCCAAGAGCTAAGTGTTGTGGCCAGCTGCAAGACATCTACGCTCTCTACTTCCTGTTCTGTGTCCTTAAACCAGACTTGGACTTGGCAGTCCTTCAAAGAGAGGAAGCGTTTAAATAAAGGATTGTCCTCTGTAAAATAGGACACTCTGAGTGCATATTGGTGCTGTTGGAGTGCTGGGGTGGGGGCAAGAATGTGAAGGAATGGAAAGCAATGGCAGATCATCAATTTGATTAATAGTCCATCCCATCTCCAGGGCTCCTTGGTAGCAATAAGTCAAGACCCCATGCTCAAGGCAACAGCAGGAAACTAAAAGGGTAGGAATAAACGGAAAGGGCTGGCAAAAGGAGGAAAGTTAGCGCTGGACTCCCCAAGGATCTGAATTGGTACTGCTGATGCGGTTTAAATGTAGTCAGGCATCATCTAGAGTTAAATGGCAAGGAAGCAAAGTTTGCAGAAATCTCCCCTCGCCCAACCACCCCTTCCCCCAATGATTTAGAGTGGCGAATTCCCAAAGCAATTGTGAAGAACTCCAAAAGGATCTCTCCTAAGTGGTTGAATGGGCATCAGCTCGGCAGATGAGATTCAGCACGAACAAGTGCAAAACCGTGTATTCTTGAGACCTATCTTCGTATATGCACTCTGGTGCTTTGACTTCACTGTGGCCTCATAGGAAGAAGACCTTGGGTGTCATAATGAAAGTACAATGATGCTCACATAAGCCTTATTCAAATGAACATTGGTAGAAGCACCTCGCAACCTCTCCACTCAAGACGGGGAGGTCGGGGGTGCCGTTGTGTGTGGCCTGAGCCATACACAACTATGCGATAAAAAGAACTGGGATAAACAAACTGGTGAAAGTAGAAAATATTTTCCAAAAAAGTCCCAAACAATACAACTTTATTGTGCTACTTGCAGGTTTACGAACATAAACAATGAACAGAAATATGAAAGTGCTGTGCTATAATTCCTATGTAACAAACATGTATCATGTTGGTTTGTTGTGCCCTACACAGCTCAGCACCATGGGGGTAAGGAACTTAGAGGGCAGGGCCAGTGTGAGCGAGGATTTTTGGTCATGGTCGATGCACATGGGCCTATGCCTTTTATGCAAGCTCCTATTCCCTATTTAGGCATGTGAACTTAATAGGGCTACGATGCACAATGAAAGCATCAAGTCAGTGGGTTGGAACCAGACTTAGCCCTACTTAGAGCAGAACCACTGAAATCAATGGGACTTGAATTAGTTATAACTACCTTGAGTCCCACGGATTTCAACAGGTCTAGTCCAGTATGAAAGTCAGGATCCAACCCAATGTATGGTGGGGTGGCAGAGAGAAAGGCAAGTGCAGTAAGAGGAACCTTTAGGAAAGGAATTGAACACTTCTGGAACCATATAGCTGACAAATTTTGTTTGTGTATTTGTCTGTCATGCCTGATCTTCAGAAGAATGGGCTCATGGTTAATTAAAAGTGGGTGTCTCTCCACTGTCATGTAAAGATGGCCACTACAGAAAATAAGAATAATCAAAAAGGACATGTGTCATAATGTTTCTGTTAATGAGATATCACGACAATTGCTCGCAGAACTCTGTCCTCCGAAGAAGGCGTTCTATTTGACGTGTGAGGTGGCTTTTGCATTCTTGATCTAAAGCAGGGGTGCACAAGCATTTAGGCCCTGGGGTGTTGGCCGGGGGGGGGGCTGGGGCTGCATAGGTGTGTATGTGCTTGCATGCGCATGCACGCGCATACATACATACACACATTACCACTCTACTTCCATCATCCCCTTCCTTTTCAACTTACTTTCTGAAGGGGGCACTCCTGCCTCCCCTGCAAGCAGCAAGCAGCAGCACTTACAAGAGCATGCAGAGGGTCATAGAGACCTCTGACAGCAGCTGCCAGAGCATCTGTGGCGTAACCCCACAATTCAGTTCCCTGGTGTATGTCTGCATTAGTATGTTTAGTGTGTCTAGAATGCAGGACCGGTGCAGGGCTGTTTGGCGCCCTAGGCCAAATTATATTTAGCGCCCCCCCTCTCGTGCAGTGGGGGGGCTCCGGAGCAAAGCAGCCCTGCTCTGCAACCCCCCCCCCCCGTGCCGCCGCCACCACCACCACCTACCTACCCCGCTGCTGGCTGCTGGCTGCTGCTTGCTGCTGCCGCCTCCTCCTCCGAGGAGAAAGTGACACAACGGGACCCCCGCGCTTTTTTTTTGCCGGGGAAACCAGGGCAACAGGGCGTGCGCGGGGGGGGGAGGTGCAGTGGCGGCAGCGGGGGGAGGTGCAGCGGCGGCAGCAACAGTGGGCGGGAAGGCGCGGCGGAGGCGGCAGGCGGGGCAGGAGCGCGCCGGTGGCAAGGAAGGAGCGCAGCGTTTCTGCGCCCTCTTCCGCCATGCGCCCTAGGCACCCACCTGGGTCTGCCTAGCGGTAGCGCCGGCCCTGCTAGAATGTTGAACTGAGTGGGTGTGGTTTGTGATGTCTTGGAAAGGGTGGGGGGAGGAGTATATAAGGAGTGTTTGAGTGATGTCAGGGTTAGTTAGGTTTTATGTCAGTGAGTCGAGTTAGTGAGTTGAGTTATGGGAGTGTGGAGTTGGGTTAGAGAGTTTTAGGTGGTTGGAGTTAGCGTGATATGGGAGAGTGTTTGTAGTGTGTGGGGAGAGTTGGGAGTTGGGAGTTAGGTTAGTTACAAAGTGTTTGGTGTAGGCAGGTTTATTTTCTGGAACTAAGATTTTGATAATTAAAATAAACTTATTTTTATTTTGTTAACTACCAAAATCCTACGTGTCAGCTTGGCATTATTACCTGCTTTACTTTTAAATCTACACACACACCTTTGTACCCACAGCATCATAAATTTAAGCTAGATCCTTAATAACCAGCATTAATCTTTTCCCTCATTAGTAGGGGAAAGGTTTCATTTGACCCTCCCCTCAGGTTTTCAAGTGTTGATGCTTGGCCTGAGAAGGGTTTATGCGCGTGGTCCTAAAATGAAAAGGGCCGTGTCGTCGCAGCATCTCCTAGAAGATGCTCTGGCTGGCCTCCAGGACTTAGAAGGCAGACCCTCTGAGACCAGAGCTTAGAGTCATCCCGGAAGGAGAAGCAACAATGCTGGACATCGAAAGGGATCAGCACTGGGGGATAGTGGGTGAGGGAAGTGAGCTTGTTCCTGCTTCCCTAGTCGCCTTGGGAGGGCTTCTACCCTGAAAGGTGACCTAGAAATATTTTAAATAAGTGAACTAAACAATTTGTGTTGATGGGGTGATAGAAGGCTGGAAGAAACTAAAACAAGGCTTGGCTTTCAGTGGAGGCTGGTGGCTTCAGTGTCAACTGGGCTGTGTATCCACTTTGGATATATGCAAAATAGGCTCAGCACCATGGATAGCTCCTTAAAAGTTCAGACTAAAATCCGGAGTGGATGTACAGCCCCACTGACATTGGAGCCCCCAGCCTCCGCTGATAATCCTGCACATCACTACTGTTACATACAGAAAACAAAGTAAGATGCCTGAAACGTGTAATCTATGAACAAAAAGGAAGTATATGTATATAGTATATAGCTACATTTTTCTCTGCTTTTAATAAAAAAGTAATAAAAATATGTAACTGCTGCTATAAATTGTGTGTGTGTGTGTGCACTCATCTCAAACACTCCACTATATACCAAGCTTTTCTTCATTTCAGGAAATATCTTGTAAACATCAAAGTTCTTCCTTTGTTTCCAATATAACCCCAATAAACCATATTGATCTGGCTCAAATCTCTGTATCAAAATATAAAACTTTCAGATAAGAAATCTCAATAGAGCACAGAGATGCTCTTGGCTCAGATTGAAGAAGTGGTGGTGGTGGTGGGGAGGTTTGACAAGTCTTATAAATGCACAAGCTTGAATTAGCTAAACAAAAAAGCTTGTTCAGCTCATCTCCAATCAGATTTCTGAATTTTAAATTAAAAGGAGCCAAAATATATCAGATTAGAGGACCTGGTGAAATTAGCCCTATATAATTTATTTGAAGTCCTCTTCCAAAAATTCATTAAAAATCAGGCAGGGGGAGGGATACACAGAAGACAAGAGTTATGGGGATTTGGGGAGGTGAGATTGTACCTATGGTTTATGCAGAGGATGGTTGTCCATACCTATGGGGCCCCGCAAGCGACTTTTCCCTGGTTTCTGCATCATTGTTGTTGTTTTAAAGATATGCAGTCCACTATTACTTGGAATTAATTGCCATTGAGTTCAGTGGGGCTTGCACCCAAGTAAGTGTGCATAGGAGTGTAGCCTTACAGCATGAGCCTTTGCATGTCTACTCAGAAGCAAGTCCCATTCAGTTCACGGAGGCTTGCTCCCCAGGTAAGTGTGCATAGGATTGCAGCATGACAATGCAATGCTATGCATATCTACCCAGGCCTAGGCTCCATTGAGTTAAACTGGACTTACTTCCAGGTACGCCCATAAGCAGGGATGGGAAGCTAGTTGTGCTCCAGATGCTGTCGGGCCCAACTCCCATCAGTCCCAAGCAACCTGCATGGCCAAGAGTCAAGGATGCTGTGAGTTGCAATCCAATCACCTCTGGATGGTCACAGCTTCCCCACCCCTGGTGAATAGAACTGCAGTGTTAATGTGTGTGTGTGTGTGTGTGTGTGTGTGTGTTGGTGTGTTTTAAGGATATATTTTTCTTTCGGTCACCCCCTAAAGTAACATATTTTCTCCCGCACTTTCAAAGCATGCCGGACAATTGACACAGTCAGAGGCAAAGGAGTTTCAGATTGCAGGTGTATTAACTCTCAAAGGGTGTGATCCTGTGTGTACCTGCGTCTTTCATTCTCTGTCTCTCCAACTATCCTCTGAACTAGGGTTGGGTCGATTTGTTCAGCTCAGTTTTGCTCAGGTTCTTTTTTTTCTTTTTTCCTGCTAAGTTCATTCCATCCCATTTCTACATTGGATTACATTTTCCACGCTTTTTTTCTTTTTTGGTCCGCATGAAAATTCATACATATTTTCATGTGCATTTTTCAAAAGGTATGCATTTTTGTACATATTTTTCAAATGTATCCATATTTTGCACACTTTTCAAAAATGTACTCATTTTGGCAAGCAATTTTTCCATTTAATAAAACACATAACACATTTTTCCCCCATGAAATAAAGCACATGTGCACATTTCCCCTCCAAACTTACATTTTTGTTGTTGTTGTCTGCACTGTTTCAAGCATATGCATTTTGGTGAATGCACTCTTTTTTTGTACTCAGTCCCCCCCCCCCCCAGTGTGTGAACTGTATCACAAACTTTGGGAAAGTACAGATTTCAACTATTCCAGTTTGTGTTTCAGTATCGGAAGTGCAAATTTTGTAAATTTGCATTGGAATCGAACTGAATGAATCTCACACAATACTATTTGTAAAGCCCGCTGTGAGATACATGTATGGGGTGGGGTACACCCCATACATGTATCTCACAGCGGGCTTTATCTTAAAGCAACTGAAATAGGCTGCCTAGAAAGATACACCCCAAGAAAGGTGCATCAGTCATACCTATGACTATGAGCTATCATAATTCATTTAGTAGGGAACACTGAGAGCCACTTGGCCATGAAGGCTGAAGCTCACTGAGCCAGTCACTGACTCTCAGCCTAACCTACTCCACAGGGTTGTTGTGAGGATAAGATAGAGAGGAGGAGGAAGATTCTGTAAGCTGCCTTGGGTACCTTGCAGGAAAAATGGTGGGATATAAATATAATAAATAAATCATTTTAAAATAAATAAACGAGCGAAACAGCAAGCAGCGTGGGTGTGTGGCTAAAGCAAGGGTGTTGAACCTAAGGCCCGGGGGCCAAATCTGGCCCATCTGGGGTCCTAAACTGACCCACTCAGGTTCCCCATTTGTCCACACCCCCTCCATGGCCCCTCCTGACCGCCAATTGTTTGGTGGTTTCCTGGCTTTTGCATGTTTCCCCCCCCCCTCATTTTAAAAGGTTGAAATGCATAAGGCAGTAAGTTTTAAGCGAAAATATGCTGGTATGCTTGGTATTTTAGCCCCATGCCTTTAGCCCTTGTCCCCACTCACCACTTGAATGTGGCCTCCAAGAGCTTCACCAAAATGAAATTCAGCCCTTGGGCTAAAAGAGGTTTAACACCTCTGGGCTAAAGGAAGGAGGGAGAACTGAGTGACATTCAAACTTCATTTGACATTTGATTGCACACAGCTCTGACTGAGAATGTTTGAAGAAAGGCAAATGATGAGCCTGGGACCACATTTCCCTCTGGCCTGTGTGAGAAGCTCCATCCGCTGGAGAGACATCTACATCCAGTTCTGCTTGGCAAAACACTTCCCCTAGGCCCACCACATAACATGTAAGGAGAGGTATCAGGGAACTCTTGAAGCAAAAAAGAGAGGAAAGGAAAGGAAAAGAAAAAGAAAAGGAAAAGAAAAGAAAAAGAAAAGAGGAATAGGCATCTACAACATCAGCTCCTCCTGCCTCTGGAACAAGTAGGTCCAAGTCTGGTAAACAAAATAATACTAGAAGTTGTGTTTCAAGGTTGTTTGGTGAGCATAGCAGTGCTCGCAGCATTTTAGATTTGGCTCCCTGCTGCTCAAATACAAATTCTCCAGGTCTACCTTTGGGTATGGCCATTCGCATCCTCAGCTTGGAGATGGGCAACATGTGGCCCTTGAGCTGCATGCACCCCCTGCCCATAAGTCTGTGTGCTGCCCCCCAGCCACCCCTGAATTTCTTGATGCACATGCCTTGTTTCAAAGCTAAAGTTGGCCCTTTTAGGCCGCAGTTGTGGTTTGCTGCCAAAATTTGAAATTCAGTGGTAGGTGGCACTGGTGGCCCCTGGGGGGGGGTGTTTCCGGAGGTTCAAATTGGCCCCAAAGTTGCCCACCCCAGCCTTAGATCTTTTAAAACAGAGATGCCAAGGATTGTATCTTGGAACCTTATTAATACATAATATGTCTTTGGCTTCTTCCAGTGTGTATGTGTGCATGCAAAAATACACATGCAAAGCAAAAGGCCTGATTTCTAAGGCTGATCCTTGCTTGTTATTTTCCTAGGCTGCTGCCAGGACATCATAGTCCACTCCACCCATTCAGGAGAAAGAAGTCAGCAACGTGCATGTCAAAGATCCATACTCATATCTGTTCTGAATCCAGGACCTGCTCTCTGTTGGGGGCCATCTCTCTCTCTGTGTGTGTGTGTGTGTGTGTGTTTTAAATCCTTTTAAAGTCATCTTTAGCAGGGCGGTTTCCTCAAATGGAAACAAACTTAATTCCACCAAAAAACATTTTTTTTAAAAAAAAATGCAGCCTTTGAAACCACAATGCAACGTGAATTCTGCCTGTGTCAGCAGGAAATCGAAATGAAAGGCATTTCCTATCCCTCCCTAAATGTTTTGGGAAGATAAATCATCTTTAAAATGAGAAATGAAACCATGGGCTTTGATTCCAGTTGGTTGTGGCTGACAATAAGGACTAGAGATTTCAGCATATTGTTAGCATCCACTGTCCAAGGCTGCAAGTTATGCAGGGTGGGATCCAGAGTGCCTCCTCACCACACACACACACACACACACACACACTCATGAAGGTCCCAGGAATGGCAGTGGCAGATGGAGTGACAATCCCCTCCATGCTATTCCAAGCTCCTAACTAAATGCCTTGGCATAGAGGGTAGTCTTAACCTGGCGCCATAGAGTTGGAAGAAGAGGCCGTTTAGGCTATTGAGTTCAACCCCCTGCTCAGTGCAGGAATTTTAAAGCATCCCTGATAAATGGCTGTCTAGTCTCTGCTTGAATATCTCCAGCGATGGAGAGCCCACCAACTCCCTGAGCAGTTGGTCCCATTGTCTGACCATTAGGAAGTTTCTCCTGATGTTCAGCTGAAACCTGCCTTCCTGTAACTTAAGCTCCTTACTGTGTCCTACAGTCTTTCATGAGAGAGACGTGTTGAGGTTCTCTTCTGTCCGACAACCCTGTGGTTCCTTGAAAAAATGCTATCATACTGACTCCTATTTCGGTGGGGCCCCTAATCCATTTCAGGTTTTATTTGGAGCTTTATTGGGGCTATCCATGGTGCTTCGTGATGGTGAACCTATTTGGGGATGGAGTTCAGCACCATGGATAGCTCCTCTAAAAATCCAAATAAAGCCTGCAATGGATTAGGAGCCCCGCCGAAATAGGAGTCACCATCCTTCCCTGATCATATCCCCCCTCAGTCTTCTCTTCTCAAGGCTAAACATACCCAGTTCCTTCGATCATTCTTCATAGGACTTAGTTTCTAGTCCTCTGATCATCTTTGCTCTGCTGCCCTTCTCTGAACTTGTTCCAGTGGTGTCCAAGACTGACACAGTATTTGAGGTGAGGTCTGACCAGCATAGAGTAGAGTGGAACTATTACTTCCCATGATTTCAAAACTATATTTGTACTGATGCTACCTGAAATTGCATTTGCCTTTCTTCCAGTCACGTCACGCTGCTGACTCATATTCAGCATTGATCTACTACAACTCCAAAGATCCTTTTCACGTGCACTATTGCCAAACCAGGTAAACCCCATCTTATACCTGTGCATTTGATTTCTTTTTCCTAAATGAAGCACTTTGCACTTGTCTCTCTTAACAATGTAATTTTGTTATTTTCTTCCCAGTACTCTTCCCTTGAATTTTGTTTCCATCTTCTTCTAAAATATTAGCTGTCTCACCCAATTTTGTGTCATCTACAAATCTGATAAGCATTTCCCCAACCTTTTCCTCAAGAGTACAGGGCCCAGGACTGAGCCTGGTGGCACCCCACATAATACCTCCCTCCAGTTTGATGAGGAATGGACTCATGGGGTCAGGACCATCTCCAGGTTTGGTGGGACCTTCGTTGGGACCCTGGCATGGGTGATCTGCCTCCCTCCCCTTACCTTGAGAGCGACAGAGAAGTTTGAAGCAGCAAGAAAGCTGGTCTAGCTAGCAAGAGCTGATGCTAGGATCTCTCATTTTAATTCCCACACAATGCCTCTGGAGACTAAATAATGCAGAATTGATCCATCAGGACCCCAGAACACTTTGGGAGAGTTAAAATGGCAGGCATCAGCCACAGCCTCCCAGACCCCAGCACTGGGCAAAGTAAAAACAGCGTCTGCCTGTGCTGAGAGGACCACTAGGTCCGAGTGATTGTAGGGATAGACAGATTTGTCAATTTTGCTTTCTCTCAGTGTCTACTTTTTCCAATCTTAAGTTTGGCTCATCTCAAACTTGTTCAGAGAAGTGGTTCTCCCTCCCTCCCTCCTTTTCTACAGGAGAGCAATCAGTTCGGCCAGCCTTCCCCAACATTCAACTACTGCAGCCAGCATGGCCAATGGTCAGGAATGATAGGAGCTGTAGTCCAAAACTTCAGGAAGGCACCAGGTTGTGGAAGGCTGAGTTAACCAGTATCCTAGTTGTACTCTGAAATATTGCAGTAATTTTTGGTTTCAAAAAACATGACAACTGGCACCAGAACAAATGGTTGCAGCATGGATTGCTCCCTGTCCAGGATTCCAGCTATTCTCTTCCACTTCCCACCCAGTTTTCTTTTTCCACCCCACCCCACACAAACAGTAAGTCATCATTCTGTGGCCAGTGAGCGTGCTCAATTCTCACTGGGCTACTTTGGGGGTTCTCCCCCTCCTTAGGCTCCCCCCCCCCCAAATATTTTTGTACTTCTGCAAAGATTCCCTCACACCTACTGATACCTCCCTCTTGTGCATAGGCGGTTCTGTTTTGGCTGTGGTGTAGTGGTTAGAGTATTGGACCGGGACTCAGGAAATCTGGGTTCTAGTCCCCACTTGGCCATGAAGCTCACTGGATGACTCACAGAGATGTTGTGAGGATAAAATGGAGAGGAGGAGGATTGATTATGTAGGCTGCCTTGGGTTCCTTGCAAGGGAAAAAAAAGCAGGATATAAACGTAATAATAAATATACATACATACATACATAAATGCAAGGACACTAATAAAAAACTGAGATCACTGTTAGCATATATCAGCCTTTCCTGGCCAGGCACCCTCCAGATTGGACTACAACTCCCATCATGTCTACACTGCACATGCTCTCTAGGGCTGATGGAAGTTGTAGTCCAAAGCTTCTGGAGAGCTCCCAATTAGGGAAGGCTAGTTTACTTATTATTTATTTATTTATTTATTATTTACATTTATTTATTGCCCATCTGGCCGGCAATCATATATAGGATATTTCATTTCATTTCATTTATTTCATTTATATACCGCCCCACAGCCGAAGCTCTCTGGGCGGTTCACAACACTCTATACATAAAAACAACAATAAAACATACAAAATAGTTTAAAAAATTAAAAACCAAATTTAAAAACACAGTTTAAAATAACAATACAAAAGCCAATAAAACTGAGCCTACAGGTGACAATCCCCTCCATGCTATTCCAAGCTCCTAACTAAATGCCTTGGCATAGAGGGTAGTCTTAACCTGGCGCCGAAAAGATAGTAAGGTTGGCGCCAGGCGGGTCTCAGTGGGGAGCTGATTCCGTAACTGGGGGGCTACCACCGAGAAGGCCCTCCTCCTCGTTGCCACCAACCGAGCCTCTCTTGGAGGTGGCAGTCGGAGGAGGGCCCCAGATGTTGAGCGTAGTGTCCGGGTAGATAGCGGTTGGGAGAGACGTTCCGTCAGGTATTGTGGTCCTAAGCCATGTAGGGCTTTATAGGTTAAAACCAGCACCTCGAATTCGGCTCGGAAGCATATTGGCAGCCAGTGCAAGCGGACCAGAACTGGTGTAATATGCTCAGACCTTCCGGTCCCTGCAATAAGCCTGGCTGCCGCATTTTGCACAAGCTGCAGCTTCCGAACAGTTTTCAAAGGCAGCCCCACGTAGAGTGCATTGCAGTAGTCTAGTTTAGAGATCACCAGAGCGTAAATTACTGAGATATATGGTCCTATATGGTCCTGTTGTCACTACATTTACATGATCACCTCTGTAGCCATTTTCTGGGAAGGCAGCCTCTTTGCAGATTTTTTTCGCAGAGTGGCTTCTTTTGGAGAATCTACAAGTTCATCTATCTCTCTATCTCTCTCTCTCTCTCTCCCTCTCCATATATATATATATATATATATATATATCTGTATCAGTCTTAAGAAATATCTGCAGAGCCCCTTTCTTTGTTTTGAAGGGAAAGCGGTGAAGGTTGCCTTATCTATGATTTATTTATTAAAAGTGTTTTACCAGGAAAACACAACAGAGACTGGTCTTTTCCTATACACTGGGGCCCCAGAGAGCAGTAAATTTACATACACAAAAGACAGGCATCCACCCTTGAGCCCTGCATGTTTATCTTGATCGCCCACCCCGCTGCTTAGGCCTTTTTGTTACAAAGCTAGGTGCGAGGAGGCAAGGACAACAGTGGTGGCTTTGTCAACCCAGGTCAGAGGACGGCTCTGCCCTTAAAAAAGCATACCCCTTCGTCTCTCTTCCTTTGCCCCTGGAAAACGGAGCGAGTCAGAATCCCAGTAGCGTACTTAGCATTTCCTTTCAGTGTCTGCCAATCTATCAAAATTCAGCTACCGCTGTGAACCCATCAACTCGGTGCAAAAAAGGACAAGGCGTACCACGGACCCCCTTAAAGTAGCAATCATTTATCCTTCCTTGAACTTTAGCTGACCTTTGCGGGCATACTGGAAGTTGAAGTATGTAGTGTCTTGTTGTGTACAAAATCTTCCCTTAAAAAAAAAAAAACTAAAAAAAAAAAACAAGGACAAGAAACCCACTTCTTCTTTAAAAAAAAAAAAAAAGTCCTCTTTTGTTACATTTTAATAGGAAAATATGCTATGTTGACCGGCCAGATGTGCGATTAATAAATATAATAAATAAATAAATAAATATGTCTAAAGACATAAAGCAAGTCTGAAAGTGTGTGTCTATGATTGGGGTGGAGAAGGGAGCGTGAAGAATAACCTTCCAAATCAGGACGGAGTCTCTCTCTCTCTCTCCCTCTTCCCTCTCCCTCTCTCTCTCAATCTCTCATGCCGTGTGAAAGAATACAAGCAAATGTGAATATTCTGCATATATTGATCCAGTTAAAGCCTCTTTGTAGAGGAAAGAAACACAAAACAAGTGCATTCCATTCATGACGATTTATTGACAAGGGAGCAAGAAGATGTCTTTATACACAAATAACTGTAGCAAGGAAAGAAGCATAGGCAACATCTTTACCCAACCATGCTACGGGCTTTACAGCTATCACAATATCCACCATTTGTTTTTCAAAGATACTTGTTTCAGTTTCGTTTTTGTTTTTTGGTTTTTTTTGTAAAGGGGGGAACTTTAAAAAATCCACAGTGTAGCAAAGGTTACGCAGGGCGTGTAGATTTAAACTGACCTAAGGGACATAATTACATACATCTTATCAGAAAACAATATACTGTTTATTTGCTTGAATTTTATTTGTATTGGTAAAACTGACCTGGAACTGACACAAGTTTATTAGAAAAAGGACTCTCTCAAACAGAGTGGGCTGGTCTTCTTACTTAAGATAGATGTGTTAACTTCTAGGATGATTAGAGAAATGGATAACTCACTAACATCTGTGCAAACTACAATAAAAAGGGATTTAGTGTTACCCCAAGGAAGGTAAAAGAGGCTGTCTGTCCATTAAACGCTTTATTACAGTGCCAGCAGCTTTTTTCTAACTCAGTTATTCCTGCACAGTGCTCAGTGGTGTGACTGCCTGTCATCCTTACCAGACACCGCTTGAGGCTTCATGGTGTGCCCCCACCCACCCACCGCTCCTTCCTTCCTTCCTTCTGCTCTGTGTGTGTGTGTGTGTGTGTGTGTGTGTACAAGGTAGATGACAATCAAATGAGTCATTGAGCAGAGAAGGCACCTGACCCCTGGTGAAGAATTAACTACTAAAAGTGAGTGTGATCATGTCACAGCATTACTTATGATTTTTCACAGCCAGTCTTTTTAATAAAAAGAGAGAGAGAGAGAGAGAGAGAGAACTCCTTAAAAACATGATTGTTCCAAGGAAATGGTAGGATGATGGAATATGCTCCTTTCCTCCTAAGTACTTTATCTGGAAACTAGAACTTAGAGGGGTGTGTGTGTGTGTGTGTCATCTCATGAAACCGATTGACAGTAAGGTTTAGCGGATGGACAAGAGGAAGTACTTCTTTGCACAACATGGATATCTATGTATTTAATTTTTTAGTCCAAGCATTTCTCCCCCCCCCCCGCCTCTGCTCTTTAGCCAAAAAGGCTCCCAGAGTGACATACAAAGACAATCTCTACCCGCAGGCTTCCAATCTAAAGGGGAGGGGGGAAGGGTCAGGGAGGGAGAAGGAAAATGGCAAGCTCAAGGAGGGAGAACTGGCCATTTTCGAGCTTGTTTAAATTCTCCAAAAAATCAGTTCGAAGCTTGTTTTGGCTTGCTCCCATTTTAGCTCTCAATCTGTTTTTCAGCTCACTTGAATGGGAACAGAGAGCACATTTCAAATGGGAAAGGGATGCATTTCTTTGCACCTTTTCCCCAAATTGTGCACTTTCCACTAATAGACTAAAGCATGAAAATGTGTATATGTATGTACGTGTGTGTGTGTGTGTGTGCGCGCGCGTGTGAGTGTGTGTGTATATGTGTATACTGACTGACTGACTGACTGACTGACTGATTGACTGACTCATCAACGCCCAGCTCAAACGGTTTAATCTAGGAATGTGAAATTTTGAAGGAACATAGTTTTTATGACGTAGACACCCACTAAGGAAGGATTTTGGGAAATTCCATCCCTAAGGGGGTGAAAAAGGGGGGCAAAATCACTCCACTCTCATATCTCCTATGGGCAAAACAACAGGGGAGCAGTTATGCAAATCGGCCTCACCTCAGAATTGCTACAGGAGCCAATAGGAGCAGTTATGCAAATAGCCCATACGACACTTAAGAATGTTTGTATGAATTCCTGCAGGGGCCAATAGGGATGGGTATGCAAATCTCCCCTAGGCCATTTAGAATGTTCTCTGAGGGGGTGAAAAGGGAGGGAAACTTTTTAAATGACTGACTGTTGTGTGTGGGGCGTCGTCGCATAGGTTCCATCACGTTTTGACGGATCTACCCCAAACTTGGCACGGTCACTCTTCATCACCTGTAGACTCTCAGGATTAACCTGATTTTTCTTTAAGATCAGATATTTCTGTCAGAAAGGTTTTCTGCTGCCAGCACCCAGCCTAAACGTTACACTTTCAGTCAGAGACATTGTATCTTTTCCATTGTACCAAATCCTAAAATCCACGCGAGTGCAGCCACAGGCAACAGCTAGTGTGTGTGTGTGTGTGTGTGTGTTTGTTGTGTGTGTGTGTGTGTATATATATATATATAAAACATTCCAAAGTGTGCATTAAAAAAAAAAAACCCTTTTACAAACACAATTGCAAATTCAAGAATTTGCAAATGTCACCCAAAAAAGCACACCTGCTCACGTTTGTGTTCAGGATTGCAAATGGCACATGTTCACATGATTTGTGAACAGAAACAAAATTATCATACACCCCTATCAGTTCTTAAAGTTACAGTTCTTTCATGGCCAGCTGACATATTAACAGTTTGGATAACCTGATGGAATGGCTGCTGCTAGGAGACAGCTGAGGGAGGAAGAGAAGTGATGGAATAAACCTTCTTCTCTTCTCTCCCTCTGCTCCCTCTTCTCTCCCTTTGCTCTGCTGCCTGATGGAAGAGGAGGTAGGGATGGACAATCTGTCAGTTTCACTTTCTCCTGCATTGGAATTGTTAAAAATATCCAGTTCTTTCCATCCCGGTTATGAAAAAATGTGCAAATTTTGGTAAATTCTCATGAAAAAATGAAATGAAATGAAATGCTTAACCGTCTGCACTGGCCAAATTGAATAGGTGTCATTCCCAGCATGGAGAAGACCATGATGTACCTGCCTGCCAAGTCGCTGTTAAAGATGAAGATCCTGTCAGAAAGAAGTGGTAGCGAACCCTAATTCAGCACTAAAATGGCTGAATACACAGGGATCTAAACCCAGACTTAAGCGTAAAGTACTCAGCCTTGGGCTTGGGCGGTCAAATCTGTCAGCTTCGGTTTCCCCTCCATTCAATTTTTAAAAAATGGCATGGAGAAATTGGCAAATTTTGGTAAATTCTGATAAAAATGAACTGAAATGAAATGATTACCCATCCCTACCGCGAGGTGACAAAATTGAAAAATTGCTGAGCTCGAAGGGATTTTGAAGGTCTTATAGAAATTGCTACCAGAAGCTGAAGGGAGGGCCACTTGTTTGAGAGTTTGTAAATGATAGGGCAAATTCACAGAGGATAGGCCTACAAATGGCTGTTCACTATTAGAGCTAAACAGAAACTCCTTGGTCTGAGGCAGTCTACCTCAATGTCTCAGACAAGCAATGGATCAGTTGTTGCCTTTCCACCTTGCTTCTGGGCTTTCAAGAGACATCTGGTTGCCTACTGTGGGAAGCAGGATGCTGCTGGATTTATGGATGCAGGGCCGGCATCCAGGGTAGCCATGGTTGGGCACCTGCCAAAATACTCCAGCAGAGGCCCACTGACAAGAATGTTTTACAGTCGCAGCTCCTCTTCAACAGTGCAACCTGCTTGTTCACCTCCTTCTTGCTCTGGCCTAGATAACAGTGGTGGTGAGGAGGAGGAGCAGTAGATGCCATTGCCTTCTTGCTTGCTGGCTCTCTGCCTGTCAAACAAGTAATTAGTAGCGAGGAGGAGGAGGAGGAGGAGGAGGAGGAGGAGCAATAGCAGCTGGTGACAACAGTGATGAGAAGGTAGTTTTAATGAGGGAGGAGGCCTATTGATGGTGTCTTGCCCAGGGGCCCTCAAAAATCTGAAGCTGGGACTGGGTGGATTGAACTATTCCTCCCATCTAGCAGGACTCTTCTTATGTTCTTATGGTCAACAATACAGGTGGCCATTCATTAAGTGGAACTATTGCCCTATTGCTAGAATTACTACTTGGTAAAGCCATTGTGGTGGAATGGCCAGACTCGCCACCCAGCATGCCATTCCCTCCATGGGGTGCTGAAAGCTGTCGTCAGTGGAACTGAAGCAGGAGGAGGGTCCACCCGAGCCCCAAGGTCAGAACAACACACTAGGTTGGTCTGATATAGCTGGTCCACCCTCCATCCACCCTAAGAGGGCTGCTGCTAGCTTGCATGTAGGGATGGTTGAATTGGGCCATTTTGATCTCTCTCATTATTCCAATCTTAAGTTTGCTTGTCCTGAACAATGAGAATTTCGCCAGTCTTAAGTTTGGAGTGTCCTGAACTTCAGCAGCACTATACCCCCACCCACATGGGCATGTGAAAAGGATAAAGAAAAGAGTAGGAACTGGATCAGGAAGCAACAAACGGGAGTTACATTAAAGCACTCTGATGGATGGGGATGTATGAGTGTCAAGTTGGACTGTTGTCCATGGACTGGTGCCCCCTACTGTTGGGCTAGTATACTGTGATATTGACCTGCATCTTGGTAGTGGTCCACACCAAATCTTCAGGTAGGGTAGGCAGGCTCGTTTTGTCATCCTTTGGTGCTGTTTGTGATGCTTAAATGCTTGGACATGTTTTCTAGAATGGGGAAGGAAAATAATCACTTCAGAGTACCACCCACCAAGCACTGCTACTGCTTAATTCCTCTTGGGGGGGGGGCTTACAGGTGCACTACTTACATTTCATATTTATTTGGGGGATGGCTGATGACATTTTCCCACTCATCTTTACACAGACCCCTTTTAAAACTTGCCTTTGAAGATTAAAAAAAAAAATCAACGTAAGAATATAGTGTGTGTTGGGTCCGTGACCACACAATAAAGACTGATTGATTGATATAGTGTGTGTGTGTGGTTGTTGTTGTTGTTATTTAAGTACTCTGATTTTCTAGCAATCAAGTCTTCAGCAAGTAAATTGTACACCACATAGAGATCTCACACGCACACGCACACGCACACACACACACACACACTTGATTCTGCACTGTATTTGAAAAGAAAGCTCTTTATTGTGTGCTTGCAAGAGGAAGGGGGGGCAAATAAGGATGTGAATAATTAGATCAGAAATAGATGCTACCCTTTCTCAGTGCTGAAACTGTATGTGTGTGTAGAAGGGGGGAGTGCTCCCATATAATTGACATAATTGATCTATTCCCCCCCCTTTTTTTTGCTGCAGTAATTTTTTATGCATGCTATTGTTGCTATTATCCAAGATGTGATCTTGTGTGGTTGATAATACCGACTAGATAGGAATACTGGTAGTACCAGCCAATCACAAATCTATAGTGTCTATTTCTGCATCACCAGGTGCTATCTCATGGGAAATATCCTCCTTTTTGGCAGGCACACAGATCCCTGCATTATCTGTCATTTTCATTAGATCCAAGCTACAGCTGAGCCAAAAAAGAGAGAGAGAGAGAGGCAGTTCTAACATATGTGCTCAAAATGGCCAGGATGAGAGAATAGTCCAAACTCACCCTTTTAGAATTAGATTGTTATTTTAATACACACACACGAAATATTAAATGTTAAAACTAGTCAAAGATTTCATATGCATTTGGGAAGTGTGATGCAAGAGAACAGCTACCAGGGCTCGCAAAAAAACCTAAACGCTTTTGTTATCCTGGAGTGCCCATTCCGTTATGTCTCTGTATGATTAACTGCTCTGCTTTGCCCCCTTCCAAGCAGCGTCCACTGGGAGTGGGCGATGTAAGAAGCTTGGAAGAGCCCTGATTAATTCAACCAATGATCCATCTGATCCAGCATCCTGTGGCCAACTGGATACCTCTGATAGGCCTACAAGCAGGAGATGCGGGCAGACAGGGATGCACGAGAATTTTGTTTCTGCTTGCAAAACATGCGAGCATGTCCTGTTCGCAATGCTGAACACGAGCACTAGAATGTGTCCTCCAAAAACGTTTGCAAATTACCGAGCAAGCGCTCACGTTCGATTTGCAGAACTTTCCCCATTCAATTTGTACAAATGTCCAAATTGGTGCTTTGTTAAAATCGGCCCCGCTTTAGTCTGCGGGGTAAATGTGTGCAAATTTAGAAATGTGTGCAAATCTGGGGATTTTTCTGCAGTGTTCATGTTTGATAACTGTTTGTTTTGTGTCTCATTTGTGGCAAATTTTCCCATGATCACAAACACGAATGTAAATTGAGTGTGAGACGTGCAGCGAGCTGATGTCCTGAGAATCCGGGTGAGCTCGAACATTGCTCCTTTGCCCATCTCCACTTCTTTGTTGTTGCCTCCCAGCAGCAACTAGTAAAGAGAGGGATTTGACTTAGCTATTCATTGATAGCTATGGACTATGGATAGACCTCTCCTCCTCCATGGCTTTTGGAAGCATCTTAGCCAGTGACTATCCCCATATCTCGTGGCAAGGGATTGCCAGGGATGTTGAAGAGTCCTTGGTCTCGAGTCCGAGTCCTTGGTCCAAAATGGTGACTCACGAGTCACGAGTCACGAGTCACTCCCAAAGCTGACTCCACGAGTCCCTATTAAAATCAATGGGGGGTTTTCCCCCAACAAAATAAGGCTACTTCAGATGTGTGGCTTAAATAAATTCTAGGTACAAGTGTGCCTTTTTATTTCAAAACTCTGCCACTGATTTTGGCAAGAACAGACCAGGCAGACAAACCCAAAATAACCAGGCAGGCAGAGGAGGCAGGGAACCCCAAAGCAGGCAGGCAGGCAGAGAGGCGTTTGTCTTGGACAATTCAAACTGTGGAACTGGTTAAGAAGAGACCAGGCAGGCAGAGGAGGCTGGGAACCCCAAACAGGCAGGCAGAGGCAGCCAAACCCAAAATGTCTGAAAAGTTGCATTTTAGGAAAATGATTTTAAAAAATAAACTTGCTGTACTTCCTAAAACTTATCCATGTTGCATTTGAGGAACATGATTTTTTCTAAATGTTTGCCCCCCCATTCTGGAACGGTGAGGTCTCATCACAATTCCACCCTCACTCTTCCCTGGCGATCGCGCTCCTGCCCACTCCTTCTGGCACAGCCCAGGGATTTTGAAGAGTCCTTGGTCTCGAGTCCCGAATTGAGTCTCGAGTCCCATTAAAAATATTGGGACTCGAGTCCGAGTCGAGTCAGAGGGGGGACTCAGTCCGACTCACGAGTCGGGTCCCCGAGTCCGAGTCCCCATCCCTGGGGATTGCAGAAATTATTCATGGCACTTTGGCCACACCTCTGAATCAGCATGATTGGCTCATCCAGTCACTTCCAGTGCTTGAAGGATCACCTGTCCTGAAAGGCGGCAGGCCCAGCAAAGTGGGTCACATGGAAACACAGACTGTTTCCCCTTCTGAGTCCAGGTTCTTCTTATTCGTACAGGTGGTCCCATTTTAAATTCAAAAACAAAGTGAGATGCTTGAGAAAAGGGATGGGTGAGAAATTTACTCAGTTGGTTTAAACAACAACAACAAAAGATTTACCCAGTTCACAGATCTGGAGCCTTTCGGAGAGCCAAGCCAGAATTGCATTCTGAAAATCGCATTTTTGTGAGCTTTCTCAGGCAGCTCATCTAAGGAAAAATGCGCACAAAAAATGTTCATATTAGGGGAAAGTGCACACAAAATGCATATAATTGAGAATGGTGCACACACACTGCATTTCAGCAATGTAAAATATTTGGGGAAAAAGCATATATTTAAAAATGTACACAAAAATGCATGTGTTAATGCATAAAATGCACACCAAAATGTACACATTTCCGAATGGATGTTGTTGTTGTTTTTAAAAATTAAAAACTCATGTAGAAAAATGGGACAGAATTAAATGGACACATCCATCCCTTATGAAAGACAGCAATTTCACTGGTTGGTTTTTGTTTTGTTTTTTAAACGCTTCTGCTATGGAATCCTAATGTGTCGACGACAACAGAGTAAAGCAACACCATCAAAAGAAGGCAAAATTAAATTACACTGTATTCCTCAAGCTCCAGAAAAGTAATCATGAGTGCCTCCAAAGATGAACCAAGCGCTATCAAAGGCAACGGGCCACTGTCACCATTTACTGGGGTCAGCAAGAAATACGTTAGCTGGGAATTCTGTTTATGTTGCATCTTAATAATTCCATAGCTCAGAGTGGGACTACTTTGCAGATGGCAATAAAATGGTAATATTGTATACTTCATCTAATGAGGATGAACTTAATTGGGATGGCTGTATTATTAAGGAACCTCCCAAGAAGCCAATTGAGCTGAATGTTTGTGAGTGACAATGACTATTACTTAATTGGGACAGCATTAACAGAAATGCTATCTCATGGGAATACAGTGGGCCAGAGCCCAGTGGTTAAATGGTGTCTAACCAGGTGCTAAATGGGTGAGAAATTCTAAGTTCTCTACTTTCTATCAGAGAATTCCCAACAAGCAATTACTTAAAAGAATGTGGAGATTCTTATTAGGTTAGCTGGATAGAAAGTTTTAGAGACCTACAATGCAAATTCACTTCCACAAGATGTAGTGATTGTCACTAATTTGGAAGGCTTTAAAAGGGGATTGGACAAATTCATGGAGGACAAGGCTATTGATGGTTACTAGTCCTGATGGGTATATGCTACCTCCAGTATCAGAGGCAGTATGTACACCAGCTGCTGGGGAACATGGGCGGGAGGGTGCTGTTTCACTCATGTCCTCCTTGTGGGTTTCCCACTGGCTGGCCACTGTGTGAACAGAATGCTGGACTAGATGGGCCCTTGGTCTGATCCCTCATGGCTCTTCTCATGTTCTTAAGAATCTGGAAGCAACTTACTTCTTCAGTATCACACTGGGTTGGATCCAGATTTATGCTGGATCAACTGCACTGATGGAAGTGGACTTCCCCACTTCCTCCTTACCACAGCAGCCCCCCTGAAAATGCTACACAGAGAGTCAGGAGACCCTGCTGAATGAGGTGAGCTGTGGGGGGGGGGATCTCCAAAAATGAGGTGGAGGTCCCTTCCTCTCACAGAAGGCAGACCTTGGATGCAACCCACTGATTTCAGTGATGTGCCTTTACACTTCGGTAGTTGTGGGTTGCATCTCCAAAGGACTAAGATTACTGTTGAATGTTGAAGTTCTGTCATAGTGGAATATTGCTCTGAAACGTCAGGTCAGTTTAACTAATGCTTCTATTAAATCCTTATCCAATGTATACCCAGAAAGTTTTCCAACTTCTGAGTATTTCAAATCCCATATGAGCCATATGCCCTCTGATCTCAGTCATGACATAACCTTATTATGAGAAGAAGATTGACACGGTGATGGTGACCAGCCCTAAGCCTTTGTAGATAGAGTGGATGAGCCATCACAAAGCAATGCAGCACAGGATTGTTCACATTCAGTGGCAGACTGCCAGGATTCGGCAGTGTGTAGCAGTCTGAAGTAAGCCAGGAGCCAAGAACCAGGAGCCGTGGGACAAAGCCAGGAGTCAAGACTGAAGAATAACCAATGGGCAAACCAGGAGGCAGGGTTAGAAGCAAGACAGAAGTCAGGACCAAGGAACAACTAGGATACAGGAAACACACATTGCTCAGGAAGACCTCATTGCTCAAGCAAAGATCAACTGCAACAGGAAGTCCTCTTATTATCCTTCCTATCCAGGAGGATCCAATAGCTAGCCTGAGTGGGCCATAGGGTACTTCACTGAGAAGCTGCCTGCTGCACTTCAGTAGATCACCACAAGGGTCAGGTGTCCACAGATCCCAGCAGACCTTGACACAGTCCACCACTGGGCTCTCCAACATGGTGCCCATTGATACCTCTCTGGGTGCCTGCTAGAATCCTTGCTCCCCAGCCCGATTTTTATTTTATTTCTTAATTTTTAAAAAAATGTTTTTTTTTAACTGGGAGGCTGGCATACTGCAAAGTGAAGGGCTGCCCTCAAGTGCCATCTTTATTTGGGTTCAAAAGAGTGGTTTTGTGTCTTGAGGCTCAGACCCCACCTCTATCTTGTACCTGGAAGAGTTACTTTCTTTTAGTGCTGTTAGTTTGCCTTCTGAAAAATGTGTGCTTTGTGACCAGCCATGCCCATCATGGCAGCCATTTTATTAATGCCCCCCCCATGGCATCCATGTTGTAAGAGTGGCCATCACACTCTCTCAACATTCCAAATGTGCCCACTGAACCGAAAAGGTTGGGGATATGTGCTACAGGTTGCTCCAGAACAGTGAACAGATTAATGCATAGTTTTGAGAACTATGAGAGTTTTGAGAACTTTGAGAAAAGAGAGCCAGTGTGGCGTAGTGGTGAGAGTGTTGGACTGGGAGTCGGGAGATCCGGGTTCTAGTCCCCGCTCGGCCATGAAACTCACTGGGTGACTTTGGGCCAGTCACTGACTCTCAGCCTAACCTACCTCACAGGGTTGTTGTGAGGATAAAATGGTGAGGAGGAGGAGGAGGAGGATTATGTAAGCCACCTTGGGTTCCTTACAGGAAAAAAGGTGGGGTACAAATATAAGAAATAAATAAACTTTGTCCAGCTTTAATGTAAACTGTTTAATAATGTAAAGTGGTCTTGCCATGGGAGGAGTTAGACATTTATTCAGTGCTTCAGTCAGGTAGGCAGCCAGGCCCAAGGCCAATTTATGGTTAGCAGGGATGGGGACTCGGACTCGAGGACTCAACTCGTGAGTCGGACTGAGTCCCCCCTCTGACTCGACTCGGACTTGAGTCCCAATATTTTCAATGGGACTCGAGACTCGACTCGGGACTCGAGACCAAGGACTCGTGTTCCAAATCGTGTTCCTCAAATGCAACATGGATAGGTTTTAGGAAGTACAGCAAGTTTATTTTTTAAAATCATTTTCCTAAAATGCAACCTTTCAGACATTTTGGGTTTGTCTGCCTGGTCTGTTCTTGCCAAAATCAGTTGCAGAGTTTTGAAATAAAAAGGCACACTTGTGCCTAGAATTTATTTAAGCCACACATCTGAAGTAGCCTTATTTTGTTGGGGAAAAAATGCATTGATTTTAATAGGGACTCGTGGAGTCAGCTTTGGGAGGGACTCGTGACTCGTGACTCGTGAGTCACCATTTTGGACCAAGGACTCGGACTCGGACTCGAGACTCGGGTCCAAAGACTCGTGACTCGACTCGTGACTCGAGACCAAGGACTCTTCAACATCCCTGATGGTTAGGGGGTGATAGCAGAGTGGGCAGGAATCAATGCACAACAGCCCGTACCTACAGACAGACAGCCTTATAAGTTTTAAGTTATGTTATTGTTTTGTATGACCTACTAAATAAAATAACTATTAATTTTACAGAATTTAAACATAAAGGTCATGTTCTTTTTGTTATCTCAAGGCCTCTGCACTCATTGCCAAAACTCTGGAAGGCAGGAGGATGTTGGCCTCTGATTGAGTAATTGGGGATAAAATTTACCGGTGGCTGCACACATATTCACAGATAAAGGGGCTAGAGAAGAATTCTTTGTTTTTAATGAAAGCTAAACATTCAAGGAAGGGGTCTAGAATATTCCTGAGAGGACAGCCCTCCACAGCATTATCCCCTGCCCCCCCCCCTACACACATAGTTACAGTTGGGGATATAATTGAATGGCACAGCAGTATAAAAACGTATCACCACCACCCACCACAAGAACAAGAACAATACATCATTATCATCATTATCTAATGTCTAGGAGAGGAGGAGTTACTGTCCAGTTATTTTTGCAGCTGAGGCAGAACATCCCACAGATCCTTCTCCTCCTCTTCCCTGACGGTAACAAATACAATACAACAATAATAAATTAAATAGAGAATAATTTGCTTGCCTTTCATGACACTCCAAAGCCTCTGCCTCAGATGGCTGCTTCACGGCACCTAATGGTCGGGCTGGCCTTGCTCATTTCCTATATGAAATGGGAATACATCCCCTTTTACCCTTTCCATTGATTGAGGGGTGAGCGGTTTTCTCCTTTTCTGATAGATGGATAGATAGACAGACAGATATACTCTGATTCAAAAAATAGCCTCAGTGCCACCATATATACAATCACATGGAAGTTCTCATGGTTTCATCAGTGCATACATGTACATCGGTACTGTAAACGAGGGGGGAAAGCACGAACAAACTGAAGGAGCTGAGCTAAGTGTGCATATGTATACCACTCCGTACAAAAATATTCAGAATAAGAAATGGTAAAATGGAGAATTCCTAATGTGTAGGTTTAATTTTGGGAACAAGATCATATAATTTGGAGCTCTGGAATCCTGGGGGCATTTCAGATGCATTCATCCACACCCTAAATTGGCTTGTCAGAACCCGGGTTCAGAGGAGACATCCGGCTTCCCAGGACTCAGTAGCTGCCCATCCCTGCTCCACAGTATCAGAGGCACTGCTGGATTTTAGTGGGTCTGGGCAAGGAGCCTTCTGGGGGCCACCTCCACCTTGGCCACCCCCTCAACCTTTGCTGCCCCTGTGATGTCATGTTATTTGGGGTTAAATATAAAGTGTATATATGGTAAGTACAGGTATGTATTCCTGCTGTACCTGGGTGAGTGAGAAATGATGGGCAGGAAGAATGGTATATTTGCATATTGTGACATGATTGGCTGAGAGAGTGAGAAGGGGAGTGGAGCCTGTGTTATATAAACAGTAGGCGGTGCTTTTTAAGGAGGTTTTGTGCGGGTTTTGCGAAGAGAGTGCGGGAGCGTGTGGGGAAGAGAGAGGTGTGTGTGGAGTGCTGGGATGTTGTTTGGGAGTCTGTGAAGCTGACAGGAGAGAGCTGGGCCATTATATTAGGACTGTTAAGAGTCTAGCTAGTGAGTGCAGGGATTGATATATTGGGAACAGTTGCTGAGTGAGGATTGGCACTAGGATAAGATAGTACATTACTTAGGATTAACTGAAACTTACACATGAAACTTATTTCCAGAACGTGTTGTATTTTAAAATAAACTTTTCTTTGTTATTTGAAACAGCTTGTGTGGGAAGCTGTGCTGATCGTACTGGTCAAAGAAGTATAAGGAAGGGATTAGACATCCCAAAGGCAGTGTGAGAGGCATAACGGTAAGGGTTTGAGGGAAGAAACCCCCAACCTTACATAAGCACACCCCGAGATCCCAATAAGGAAGGAAGGCTTGAGGCCCTATGAGGGGTGGGGTGTGAAAGCGCCCCCCTTTTCAACCTTGCTTTGTTGAGCACCACCACTTTTCCCCCACCAGTGTTTGACCTGGCAGCTTTGGGCCTAGCAGCCTAGGTGACTGCCCAGTTGCCTGGCTGGAGTGAGTGGGCAAACCGATGACACCCTTGGGGTTGCAGACCAATGAAGGCTCCGGTGCAGTGATGGGTCTGGCCAAGTGGACTCAGCCCACCCACTCACTGCTTTAGGGCCTTCATTGACCCTGCAGCCAGAAGGGGACACCAGATTGGCTGAGTTACCTGCCACTCTTGTCACTTTGTTCAGTAAATAAAAAAAACTCTTGTCACTTGGTTCAATTATATCCCCAACTGTTGTGATATGCATCACTTTACCAGCTGCAGCACATTGTTTACACATGGAAGGGACAGAATGGCTGTAAACAGGTTTGTTGTGTCTTGCTGGGATCTTGTGTTTTCGCATGGGAACCTAGACTGTGAGAACAATATGAGCTGGTCACATGGTTTGTATGTTCTGATGACGTGCTAACTTGTTTTTTCTGTCTGAAGCCATCTGAGAGAGAAGCTGGACAGCTTTCTCTCTTCTTCTTGTTCTTCTTGCTAGACTTTGTTCCTGCAACAATGTAACATCTTTGCTGAGGTGGAGTTAAGCTCAACTTACTCCACTGGATGTAATGCTTGCTATGCATTTATACTCTGCACATGGACTGTAACTAGGAAATGTATACTCTGTAGAACTTTACTTGCTAAGTAAATAAACAGGTAGAATTAGACCTGTGGTGTTACAGAGTGTTTCCTGACTGCATGGATTAATCTGCAACGGGGAAGCTGGAAGCAAGTCTGATTACAGGCAGACTGGACTGGCCAAAACTGGCACCGACACAGCACGCTGCACGCTGCGTAGGGAGGTGAGATCTGGAAGATCTGTGTGTGGAATTTCAGGCGTCTGTTAGCACACAGATAGGATTATAAATCTCCCAACTCTGCTCACACGCCAACAGAGGGCAGCTACTGACTTGGCTACGAAAGCAGTGGTAGTGCACCACACCATGACTTTCTGCTGTCACTGCATGTCTGGTGGTCATTCGGGCACCCTCCAGGCTGTGAGGGATAGGGACATAGGGAGCTGAGCCAGACCACTTGTCCATCTTGCCCACTGTTGTCACCAGTGACTGTCATTTGCTTTCCAGGCTTTGAGGAAGGGTTCTTTACTAGCTCTGTCTGGAGATGTTCAGGACTGAATCAGAGACCTTCCATGTGCGACGCATGTGCTCTAACACTGAGTTACAGACACTCTGTGCCCCATGGTCTGACCCTTGTGGCACCACTGGACAGTATTGTATTGGGTTGACAATTTTCAATTGGCCTCCATATTTGTAGGGCTGCTTTCCAGGCTTTGAGGAAGGGTTCTTTACTAGCTCTGCCTGGAGATGTTCAGGACTGAATCAGAGACCTTCCGTGTGCAACGCATGTGCTCTAACACTGAGTTACAGACACTCTGTGCCCCATGGTCTGACCCTTGTGGCACCACTGGACAGTATTGTATTGGGTTGACAATTTTCAATTGGCCTCCATATTTGTACGGGTGAATTTTTTTTTGTTCCTGTTGTTAGCCAATGAGAGTAACTCCCAAAGAGAAACTGTCACTTTCTATTTTTATTTCATTTATCACCATGTTAATGGAAAACACGCTAAGAGAATCAGAAAGTGGAAGAACATACAAATAAACTTCCAAACTGTCTTTCAGCAAGGGAGATTCAAGTTATTGAATATGCAAATTGCCTTATTAAAAGAAGAATGATGTCTTTTTCAGCAATCAGGATTAATTACGGGCAAATCATTCAATGGAGAAATCAACTTGTTTCATAAAGACAAAGGCCAAAAAAAAACAAAAACTACCCAACCCCCGCCCAACACCCTTTTTGGGAACAGACCAAAATTAGAAAATGTCCACAGTTTTGAAACATATCACAAAGATATCTTTCAAAAATGACAACTAATTCAAAAATGATGACTAGTTCATAGTTGTGTAGTTCTCATCAATGGAGAGCTTTTCATGAGTAATTGAGCAACTAGCATTTCAGCTAGTTGTATACAAACACACACACACACACACACACACACTATTCTTGAGTATAATATCTCAATGTATGTGTGCAGCAACTGCTTGTAAAAGGAAGCAAGAACCCACAGAGGGAAGTGGACAGGGTGCCTCTGTGTACCATAGACAGAGATTAGGGGTATATGAGAATTTTGTTTTTGTTGCCAAACATTCGAGCATGCCCCATTTGAAGCTCTGAACATGAGCAGAAAAGGGCGGGGGGGATCTCCATTGGATTCCACCTCCCCATAGTAGGGTGTGTGTGTGTGTGGAATTTCAGCACAAAAATGGGAAGGGGAAGCTTAGATTCCCCCCTCCTGAATTGCCATGATCCTGATCCAAATCAGTTCTGCATGTGAAGTTACACTAAAGTACATAGGAACTTAGGAACATAGGAAGCTGCCTTATACTGAGTCAGACCATTGGTCCATTTAGCCCAGTATTGTCGACACTGACTGGCAGCGGCTCTCCAGGGTTTCAGGCAGGATTCTTTCCAAGCCCTACCGGGAGATGCCAGGGATTGAACCTGGGACCTTCTGCATGCAAAGAAGGTGCTCTATCCCACTGAGCCCTGGTCCCTCCCTGCAGCGCCTGGTATTCCAAGGCATTCACCCATCCAAGTACTAACCAGGCCCGACCCTGCTTAGCTTCCGAGATCAGACGAGATCGGGCTGTTCAGGGTTGTTCAGATGTTCTTTAAGTATGCCAAGCATGCATAGCTCTGCTGATCGTTTAGTTCAGCCCTGAAACGCACCCCCACCCCAATGGCATTTTCGGAGAAAAAGATCACCGAGAAACGTTCTGCCCTCGCAACACTACGTGGGAAGAAAAACTAAATCTCTTTCTTGACTATTCAGAATCAGGCACACTCTGATCTGTATTAGTCACATCCCTGATTTTTTGGCTCCCCCCCCCCGCCGTTTCCTCCCCCAAAAAGTAAGTCTCTGGTGTCCAGAAATAATGTAGAATGGCTTCCCCAGGCAAGTGAAGGAGGCACCTACATTAGCTATAGTTAGGTTAGCCTGAAGACATGTGAGGCAACCACCTGACTGAAGCTCAGCAAGTCTGGGTCTATTCGTGCTTGGATGGGGACCACATGAGAACTCCATTCAAGCCACAAGGAGTACTGTGGAAGAAAATCTGGGATATAAATAAATAATAGTGAGACTTGTAATAGCTGCTTCATGATCTGCTGTTTCCATCAGCTCTGCCCTTTGACTGCTCCTGACTAAACAAAAATACTTTTTGTTTCTTTATGTGTTATCAAGTGTATAATTGTTTTTTTTTTCTTTGTTTGCTCCTCTGTTTTCTGTTTCTCTGTATTAATAGTGTGTGTGGGGGGTTCATAGTGAGTTTCATGCTTTTATTTGTGTGTGCGTTTTTAATGCATTATGTGGTTGTGGAATCTTTCAATAAGTAAATAAATACAAGATCTATTACTTGCATATCCCCCCCACACACACACACACACAACTTTATGGAGCATGCCAACTTTCCACCCAGTCTTCTGTGTTTAAATAAACCACACACACATACAAACACAGAGACACACACAAATACAGAGAGAGAGACACACAATACTGGTCAATTAGGAACTTATTTCTCCTTCAGAAACAAGTTCTGTTTGGAAACAACAACAAAAACCAAGAAGGTTGGTGGCCTGCTTCATTGTCTGTAGTGGATATTTGTCGACGTCGCTTAAACAACTCTGCTATTGCATACTGTTCATTGTGATTGGCAGGCCTGGCCCAAGAGACCCCTAAGGCTGAAAAGTTATAGAAAACCTCCATTACCAAAGAGACACAACACAAGGTCAGTTCCATGCAGAGAGTAACAAGTAGAATCCCAAGTCCCTGATGCCTTTGTCATACCACGTGTAGACTTTCAGATTCCATTGATATGGTTTGATAATGCTGAGGCAGATTTCCACTGGTAACTGATAAATACAGAAGGGTTATCAAAACTGCGGGAGAGAAGAAAAAAAAGTCCCATGTCTGAGTTCAAAACAACTAAGCTTACCCTTGGTATTCTCAATAATCTGTCTAGCGCTATCGTAGATGTTTTCGGCAATGTTTTAGACAGACGGATCAGCTTAAGAGAAATTGTTTAGATTATGTCTCTCAGGAAAGTGACCCGTACAGCAGGAGCTAAGAATAACAGTTGTATACAAAAGAGTTATGCCTAAGACTTCAGAGGCCCACCTGCAAAATGTCTCCAGCTCTCCGCTAACCCACATGAAGGAGCAGAATTCTTCAGAAATGGGCAGGCATCTTTTTTCTTCTTCTTATGAAAAATGAAATTGCCAAGAAGCAATGAGAAAAAAGTCTAAAGGAGTTTAAAAAAAAGAAATAAGTCCTGATGTTAACGTCCGTGGAGGGCTATAGTAACAGAACATTATTATTCTTATAATGCTCAGGTAACTTAAAACAGGGGTGGGCAGACCTCGGGCTTTCTGGATATCCTTGTTTTTTGGCTAGAATCCTGAGGTCCACCAGTTGGAGACAGATGCAAAATATGGACCCAGGCAGGTGGTTGAAGGTGAAGAATCACAGAATCATGGAATCAAAGAGTTGGATGAGATCTCAGAGATCATCTAATCCAACCCCCTGCTCAATGCAGGCTCGGCACTGCAGGGTACAGCTACAGCATCCCTGACAGATGGCCATCCAGTCTTTGCTTAAGTACCTCCAGTGAAGGAGATTCCACCATCTCCCAAGGCAATCTGTTCCACTGCTGAACAGCTCTCACTGTTAGGGAGTTTCTCCTAATGGTTAGCCAAATTCTGCTTGCCTACAATTTCCACTCGTTGTTTCTGGTCCTGCCCTCTGGAGCAAGTCTACTCCATCTTCTGCACACCAGCCTTTCAGATATTTGAAGATAGCTATATTGTCTCCCCTTACTCTTTTTCTTCTCCAGGCTAAACATGATAAACTCTTTCAATGGGTCCTCTTAGGACATGGTTTCCAGACCCCTCACCAACCTGGTTGCTCTTTTCTGGAAGCACTCCAACTTCTTAATATCCTTCTTAAAATGGGGAGTGCCCAGAATTAAAGAACAGGATGCCTCTGTGCACATGTTCAGCCCAGGAATTTATGATCAGTACTGGAACCAAGCTCAAAAGTCCTTTCACACAAAACCAACACATGGTTTTCCCCCAGGCATTCTTTTTCAGAAACCTTCGCTTCCCTCCCCCCCCCACACACAGACAGAATGGTTCCTACCCCAGAGTGTTCTTGTGCACTGCACAATGTTTCTTAAAAAATCAAGGCTAGTTCCAGGACACTGGACATGCACATGGACCAAGGATTTGCTAACCCTCACTCACCCTAATCTGAACCACAACCCTAACCCTAACACGAAGGTATAATCCCTACACATTCAGACAGCATGCTGAAGAGAATTAGTGAAGGTGTCCTTGTTAATGCTTGCTTGTCTGCCCAATAAACGCTAGTTCCAGCCCCCTGGACATGCACACGGACGCATGTTTTCTCAACCCTAACCCTAACCTCAACCTTAATATGCATGTTGTTTTCCCTGCCCAATCTAGCCTGGTTCCAGACTAGCATGCCCAAAGGCATGCTGGACTGGTTCCAGAGTAGATTTCATAGATCAGAGTTGGAAGGAGCCTACAAGGCCGTCGAGTCCAACCCCCTGCTCAATGCAGGAAACTAGAGGAGGGGTCTCCCATCCAAGTAATAACCAGGCCTAACCCGGCTTAGCTTTCCACACTCAGACAAGCTGAGCCAGCGTGAGCCACAGGCCCGAAGGCATGCTAGTCCAGACTAGCATGCCCATAGGCAGCACTCAGGGTGTTCTTGTTGACTACTTGCTTTTTCTGGCCAATCAAGGCTAGTTCCAGCCCCCTGGACATTTAGAAGGATTCCGGTTTTCCTAACCCTAACCTTAGCCTTCACCCTAACCCTGACACACAGTATCATCCCTCCATATTCACACAGCATGCCCCAAGACATCACCGAGGGTGTTCTTGTGGACCACTCGCTTTGTCTGCCCAATCTATGCTAGTCACAGCAGGCCCCCGGACATGCACAGCCACCCAGGTTTTCCTAACTGCAACCCTAACCTGAACCTGAACCCTAACCCTAAACCGCATGCATAATCACGCTTTTTCATGACATCATGCCCAAAGGCCGCACAGAGTTTACAATCTAAAATGTTGCAGCGGAGGGAAAATGAAGAAGAGATGGAATGGGAGATGGGATGCTAAAAAGAAAGTGTGGCGTAGTGGTGAGAGTGTTGGACTGGGACTCGGGAGATCCGGGTTCTATTCCCCGCTCGGCCATGAAACTCACTGGGTGACTTTGGGCCAGTCATTGATTCTCAGCCTAACCTACCTCACAGGGTTGTTGTGAGGATAAAATGGAGGAAAGGAGGAGGATTATGTAAGCCGCCTTTGGTTCCTTTCAGGAAAAAAGGCGGGGTATAAATATAATCAATAAAATAAATAAATAAAGACTGTCAATTGATTAAATACTTAAAACTGATTAGTAATCTGGCCTTAACTCAGTGCTGATATTTAAATAAATATGCAGATTACCAAAGCCTCAATGAATGCTCCTTTTTGAACGAAGCATAGGATAACTTACAACTGAATAAATAAATGCCCAATCAGCAGGAAAGGCCCGTTTGTTTTTCTCTCTCATTCCCTACCCACCAGAACCAGAAAGAAAGACAGGCTGGCAGACAGACAGACACTCAGGACTACTGATTAAAATGTCCTCTCGCCAACTTAAATTGTACCCCATGAATTAATCAACTAAAGTAGTTGATTAATCTTCCAGTTAACACTTCCTTCCTAGTAACAAGGGTTGTCATTGGCCATGAGGTTTAAGGTGCAGAACATGGGCTTCACGGAACAGAAGGTTTTTGCAGAATCTATTTTATTTATAGCCCATGCAAATTTATATTTCATAGATTTCATATCATGAACAGTGTATAATGAATGCAACCTTATTTAAAAGGGCTAGATAGATCTGCCCTGTTCAGTAGAGGCCACCTTGTTGTATGTTGAAGTGGGCAATGCTTTTGCAACAGTAAACAGTGGGAAAATAACCTTCTCTTCCTAGCATCTAAGCTGGTATCTGTCTTATATTTACACACCTTTATGAAGTTGATCCAATTTCCACTGAAGAGCTATGCGTGGTCTGTACTGCTTCAGACAGCTTGTAGGGTCTCACATGATTGAATGCTTCTCCATATATCTATCTATATCTATCTATCTATCTATCTCCCTGCATATATTAGAAATCTAGATGTCAGGTAAAAGGGTTCTAGTGTAGCCTTCCTGACATGCTAGTTTTCTGCATGCATGGATGTTGTTTTTACTTTTGGTATGGAAGTGCCTCTACCTACATTTGAACCCTGACATCCAGTGGACTGACGTGGTACAGTCCACTGACAGGTTTACCCTTTATGTATTCCCCCCGCCCAAGCCTCCCTCAATTTGGCTGAAAATTCTCCTTTGCCCCAAGGTTAGGTGGCACTACTGATGTCAACCCTTCTTGATGTCATCCCAGTGCATGCTTGGACTTTGCCCCCCCATGGGCCCAACCAAGGAATATTTGCTCTGCTTTGGAGGGACTTCCAAGTGACAGAAAACTTTAAAAAAATTAAAAAGCATTTTAAGGTGAACTGTTCAAGTGTGGTTAAACAGAATTCATGGAAGGCCTCGGGCTTCACTCATCATCCTGATAAGGACATGTCAGATTGTGATGCTGACTTGTCAAGTTTAAGAAGTCTGGACAGCCACAGTTAAATCATCTGACAGCATTGAACTTCTCCCCCAAACATCTTCCCTCGCCCCTCTTATCATTCCATTGGAGGGGTCATGGCAGGCGTGCTCTGTAGGACAGGACAATCCATTTGTTACATCCACCACAACGCTGAGAGAGGGAAGAAGCAATCGACATATTCTTTAGACAAGCCTTTCCCCAGTCTGGTGCACTCCAGACCAGATGTTTTGGACTTCCACTCCCATCAGCCCCAGTTAACATGGCCAATTGTCAGGAATGCTGGGACTTTGGGTCCCAGATATCTGGAGGGCACCGGGTTGGGGAAGGCTGCCTCAGACTCATTAGAAGAAAATATATGTGAGGAAGAGTGTTGAACCTCTTTGAGCCTGGGGCTGCATTCCATTTTGGAGACACTCTCGGGGGCCACGGACAAAAGAAGCTGGGGGAAATACCAGCATATTTTAGCTTGAAGCTCTTACTGCCAAGTAACCAAGTCTTAGGAGAGGCATTGCAACCTTTCAGAGTGGGGATAAGGCTGCCCAAAAGCTGGGAAACCACCAAGCCATCAGTGATCCAGGTAAAGGGGCCCCGGGAATGGCGTGTGGCAACCTAAGGGCCCCAAGAGCCCTGGCATCCCAAATTTCAAATCCCAGGCATCCCAGATTTGGCGTACGAGCTGGAGGTCCAGCACCTCTGACATAGGCAAATGGCATGGCTATCAATCCAGTTAATAGATATGAGAGCCAGTTGGTGTAGTGGTTAGCGTTTCAAACTAGGACCAGGAAGAGCTGGCTACAAATCCCTACTCAGCCATTAAGATCCTTGGGTAATCTTGGGCCAGTCACCATTTCTGAGCCGTAACCTAGCAGCAATCTTCTCTTCAAAGTGGGGTGATGGCAAAATTAGGGTTGAGAGAGAATATTATTAGCGCTCACAAAAACCCACTGGGTTTTGTGTATTCTTGAAGGGACACTCACAAAAACCTGAAGTGACATTCACCCATCCTTGTGTACATTTCTTTCTTGCCATCAATACAAAAAGGAACTCCAAGCCACCAAGGAATGTCTCACTGGCTGTCAAGGTTCCACCTGTGCCAGGACACCTTGATCAGCTCCTTAAAGATATCTGCCTCTTTAAGAGCCCCTCCTGTCTCAGGATGCCAATTCTCTGCCTTTTTACCTCCTGTTCCCAGTAACGTGGGATTAGGCCTTAGGCGTGGTGTAAAAGACACCCCCAACAACTGAATTTTAACAATAACTGTTTACTGTAGTAAATATTAGTAAAGTAGAATCACATTAACTTAGGGTAATTACACAAATAGAGCTGTAAGATTACAAAAAACAAGTATAATGGAAATAAAAGGAAAAAAACGCAAGGTTCTCTAACCTAGCTACACTGTTGCCTGTACGCTTAGTAGAGATTCCTTCTCCAGCCTAGCCCTGGCTGTTCTGCTGCATTCTTCAGTGACATCCAGACCCTGCTTCTCTGTCTGCGTCACTCTCTGCACCTTCTGTCCCACCCTGCAGCTCCTTATATACACCCTCACCAGGACTGGACAGTTACAATCATGTGACCTAAAACTGGGGAAATGAAACTTAACTCCCTGAGGGGAAAATGAAACTCACAAATGTCCCCCTCCCATCAGGAGATGTTTGGGCCTACAGGCTTCAACTAACTCAGGCCTGTGTAGGCCTCAATCCTTCCCACTGGCAGAATTAGCACACCTCTTTCCACCCCAGGCTTGTGGACTGGGGATATACACATTTGCTTTTAATCTTTTTAGCCTAAGCTTCATTGATATTTGAAAGAGGGCCATGCAAGCATCAGGGTTTGTTAGTTAAAGCTCAGGATCCAGGTTTTATCTCCCCACCCCACTTCCTTCCCTCTTGCTTGCTTACCCTCTCGAGTTTGGCATCTCAGGCTGTCACAGTCCACTAGACTCACAGACTGTTTGTTTCATCGATGGAGACAGTTCCCATGGCAGGATAAATCCAACTTCAAACCACCAATGCAGTGTGCAGGCATGCTGACCAGATCAAATTTGAAGTTTCACTGCATGGCAGGCACCAGCTGACTCAATTAAGGCGAGCTGTTAAGTTAAATTTGGCATGCCACCTCTGCGCGATCAGGTGGGGAGAAATGGATCCCCTACCAAAACAACAACGATGCACACACAGACACACAGACACACACGCACACACACACACACTCCAAAGCCCTGTAAACAAGAAACCTAAGGCCAAAGCTGTGTGTATTTTGTATTCCATGATTCCATGCAAGCCAGATGATTTGATGCTGTGTGCTGAATGTAGCATCCTGAGAGACTCAGCTTTCATTTTAAAATAACACAAGTTTCTAGCCCCTGTGACAGCGAAGAGCGGATAAGGCTTGAAGATGGCCTGAGCAGGATATCCAGTGGTGATGGCGGTGGGTTCTTCAGCGCTCTGTCTAGCTCATTGCTCTTCTTCAATGAAGTTGAGCATATATTATGAAAACTACCAAAATAGATAAAAATTTGCATACATTTTACAGCATGTAAAATTCAACTTTCCACGGCACAGGATTTTGACAAGCACTTTTTATACACATGACCCTGCCTAAGGACTTTCGTTCTGCCTTGTCCATAGAAGGTTCAGCAGCCCGACCACCGCATTGTTATGCCACTGAATTTCACCAAAAGTGAAGTTTGTGGTCGCTTTGGTGACTCCTGCTTACTTGAGGAAGCATGAGGGAAGCGAAACGAAAAAATATTAGGAACGTTTCTTGGAGAAGTGGGTGGGTTGCACATCCATAGGCTGCTACTGAAAATTCTGCTGAAGCTAGATTACGGGTGCATATGGGATTTTTAGTTTAGTTTATGCAAAACATTTGCTAAAAGCTACTGAAAGAGAATCCCCACCTTTTTCTTTTCTTTTCTTTTCAGGCTGGGTTTCTCCTGTGTCTACAAAATAGCAATCTGTTCCGGATGGATTCAATTTGCCTTGTTGCAGGGTGGGGGGAGGGGGAGGGAAGCCATTTTTTGAAAGAATGCAACTGGGACATCAGCGTTTTGATATGTAACTCTTCTCTGTGGAAAGATGAGGAAAAGCCAGATGGTGCTGGTGTTTTGTTTTGTGTTAATCCCTCTACCAAAACCTCTGCCTCCTAGAACTCCAGCATTGTCATATTGACTTTCATATCTCTGTCTTCGAAATGCCCCCCAAACCGAAGGCTTTCAGTACGCTAGTCAATTCTGTTTCCCTAGCCAAACCAGTTAAGTCAAAATATTGTGATATTAATGTTCAGTTAAATCATTTTGCATAATTAAATAGCCCTGCCTCTTTCCGCTCAGCCGACATGAGCTTTCCACTGGCAAGCCCTGTCGAAATATGTTGATCCACCCGGGTTTCTGAAATGGCTTCCACTAAAAACCAGTGAACCTTAAATAAAGTGAAATCCCTAGCCACGTAGATATATCCTGTCAGGGAGAAGGAGAACCAAAACTCAGCTGGATAATAAACCTACCCAACTTATCCTGTAGTTCAAGCAGGACCATGAAGACTTCACTTTTCCTATTCCAAACCATGCAGTTTAACTTATACAGAGATTTTCTGTTTACGGACTATCCACAACAGCTTCAGGAATCTCTCTCCTAGGGTTGCCACCATTAACAGTGGCTCTGCTCCTGTGCCATTAACAGCAGCTTAGCATGTGGGTGAAGCTTTCCCCGAATGCTGTCTCCAGGGATGGGTCCAACAGAGGCAGGGTAGTGAGGGCACTCCCCAAAAAAATATTTCCAGCTCCCCTCCATTTGCTCTCCTAGCTTTCATATATATTTCAAGTACATAAGCACATCCGTGCTCCCTTAATAATGGCCCATGCCACCCCTTTGCCCACCCTCAACCTGCTTTTTCTGGAGCTCCCCCCCCCCCCGATTGTCAACCACACATGGACAAGATCAGTAGAAGGATGGTAACCTTGCAGCTTGCCCATCAGAGCTGACAAACTCAGGTCTCTTCCCTCATCCTGCTGCCCTGCTTTTCACATTTTATTTATTATTACATTTATATCCTGCCTTTCCTCCAAGGAGCCCAAGGTGGGTTACACAGTGTTCCTCCTTTCCATTTTATCCATTTTATCCTCACAACAACCCTGTGAGGTGAGTTAGGCTGTGAGAGTCAGTGACTGGCCCAAAGTCACCCAGTGAGCTTCATGGGCCAGTGGGGACCAGAACCTGGATCTCCTGAGCCCCAGCCCAGCACTCTAACCACTACACCACAATTGCTTATTTGATGGTGTCCTCCATTTGAAGGGCTGTCGTGTCCAGTTGAAGTCCAGTTTCAAGATCGGGAGCCATAAC
The DNA here is from genome assembly GCA_021292165.1 of Shinisaurus crocodilurus. Taxonomy (NCBI): domain Eukaryota; kingdom Metazoa; phylum Chordata; class Lepidosauria; order Squamata; family Shinisauridae; genus Shinisaurus; species Shinisaurus crocodilurus. The sequence continues at coordinate 20,596,985 of CM037887.1, read as the reverse complement.
TAGGGAGCAATCACCCCAGTCTCTCTCTGGACAGCGATTTTCTCCAGACAGAGAAAGGCAGGAGCAATCGCTCCTGTCTCTCGCTGCATGAAGCAAATAAGTTTCTCCGTGCAGAGGGAGTGGCACTGTCTGCATGGAGAAACACTCCAGTGACATCAGGGAACAACACCCTGATGTTTGTATTAGGTTAATCTACCAGCCAGCTGACAGATGCCCTTGAGGCAGTTTAAAGTCATAGAATCTCCTGCCTGTCTCTGCAGAGAGATGTTAAACTACTTCAGCCCTCCCTTGCATTCCCTGTGTGGGGAATGTAGGGGACGGGTGAAGCTGGACCAGCTCAGTCCCCTTCCCTCCTCTGTTGCCTTCTGGCAGAGCAGCAAAGCAGACTGAGAAACAGCCGAGTCACTCTCCCATCCACTCCTCCTTCTGAGGGGGGGTGGAGCTTGGGGGAGGGGGAGGAGCCTCACCGGAGGCCACACGGGCTGGAAGTTCCCCATTCCTGCCCTGCACACCTCCATGCCCGTTCCCGTGATGATCATAAAGAGCAGAATAACTTATGATCATTAAGCAAATGTCCATAACTGAGAGCAGCGGCAGAATTCAGCTTTTGTTTCTGCTTAATTTGAGTGAAATTGTCACTGGTTTTTTTCAATTATTATTACTTGGGGTCAGGTTTGACTTTTTCTTCTTGTTGTCCTTGGGTGCCTAGTTCTAATTCATATATTTTATTTTATTTTCCAAGAAACCTATACATAATACTATCCCAGAGAGTCTCGTCTGGCAGCTATGTTGTGCTGTTTCTGGCACCAGGTGAAGGCCTTCTTATTTTCCCAGGAATTTTAGTCTTTTAGTCTCTGTTGTTTCAAATCCATTACTGCATTTTAAATCTTGGCATTGCTGCTAGGTTTTACTTTGGCTTTTACTTCTATTTTATATGGTAGTTTTTAAACTACAGGGCTTTTTTAAGATGAAAAAAGTAATATGTAACAAAACCTTAAAATTAGCCATGAGAATGTGTATTGTACGGTGTTATGTATTTTCAGTTCTACTCAATGGCATGGATGGAATTGTGGACTGTAACACAGACTACCATAAAAAAAGACAGAAGCATTTGAAATGTGGATTTATTGCAGGATTTTATGAATTTCATGGAGTGGGAGGGTGGCGAACAAAGAAGTATTAAAGAGAATAATAAAGATCAAGAAATTATAAAACACACAGAACGCAGAAAACTAGGATATTTTTGTCATATAATAAGAAATGAAAAAATATAGACTGTTGTAGCTGATTATACAAGGGAAAATAAATGGGAAAAGAAGTGTAAGAAGAAGAACATCTTGGCTGGAAAACCTTAAAGAATGGTTTGAGCTTTGAGGGTAACACAGCATCATTGTGTAGAGTGGCCATATCTAAAGACTGTTTAGCCATGATGGTTTTAATTGTTGTGGACCACCCAGAGAGCTTCGCCTATTGGTATAGAAATGTAATAAATACATACATACATACATACATACATACAAAATAAATACTAGGCCTGAGTTCCTGGGATAGAGCAGGCTACAAGCTCAGTTGCATAACTCATCTTCACCACGCACCTGGAGGATGGCACATTTATTCCATAAATACCCAGACAATTGGCTCAATATAACGATAAAGTTAAGCAATTTTAAAAATAAGTTAAGCTGTGTCACTGTCTTGTCAGCCATGCTGCTAATTTAACTATATGCAGGATTTTATATAATGAACTGCTAGGCAGGATGATCCGAAGTGAAATATCTAGTTACTGCGAGTGCCTTCGGTGCTCATTAAGGTGTGAGATGACAGGGCTGACCAGCTAGCTCTCTGCAGCCTGATATCACCAAGCCGATCACTAACCCGAACAGAATAGAATTAAATACATTTATCAGCACTTAAAGAACGGAAGGGGAGCAGCAGCAGGCTAGTCCACTCTGTCCTAGATTTCACTGTGTGCTGTTCCTGTCAAGAGGATACCCAGGTCTCAATTTCCTGTCATTAAGGTCAACACAAACTACTGCTGCTCAAACGTTCTCCCTCTCTGGCTGCCCGGGTCATTTCTCTCCACATCCCCTATGACAAGTTCTCCTTAAGTTTAGTCACGATTAGCATTACCACCGAAGTTTGGATAACAACCGATTTAGTGCATCTTTATCCGGACATTCCCACCCACATTTCATGCTGCATTTATTCAGAGATGTCCTGCTCAGGCAAAACATCAGAGGAATTTCATGGGAAGGATACAGGGTTTTGATGGGAGTTTTGTGAAATTTCTCACTATTATTCTTCCATACTGATCGTAGGGATGGGGGTGGGGAAGTCATTCAGTTTGCATTTTAATGCAAACCTACCGAATTTTGCACTTTTGAGCCACCATGCAAACCGAAACTCAGTTATCTCTAAAATTTCACACTTCTCTGAATTTTTTAATGGAGTTCTCCAATCAAAAATGTGTACAAAAGTATCTATATTATGGGAAAGACAACAAACTTCCTGCCTGCTTCTGATCCAATGATGGTAATGAATGTTCATGCAAACTGTTTAAAAAAAAAAAATTCAAAGTCCAGGGCAAACCAAACTTAAGACTGGAGAAATTCTCAAAGTCTGAGAGGGCTGAATTTAAGATTGGAAAAATGAGAAACTAAGGGAAACCAAAATTGAAAGATTCATCCATCCCTACCATAAGCATCTTAATATCAAGGTGCATCTGGAGAGCTTTAGTTTGGAATTGTGTCATTTGGCATGATGTCATGTCGCACTTTGGTGTGACCCCTTCCTGATTGGTTGTTTTCATGTAGCCTGCCTGTGTGATGATGTCATCTGATGTTTATGTATTGTCTCCAATCTTTGGTATGAAGATGGACACACACACACACACACACACACACGAATCTGAATCCTCCTTCCGGAGCTGCAGCAAGAATGAGGAAAGCAGCTAAGGAGACTGCTTCAAGTAAGTTTTTGGTGGCCTAGGTGGTTTGATGACTGATTCTTTTTTTGGGTGTGTGTGTGTCTGTGTACTACTTTAATGTGCATGCTCCAAAGCTTGCAATCAATTCCAAATTTAATAGAGAATTCGTAATACATTGATCCAGGTTTACCACAAAGGTGAGCATTACAAGTGGACGAGTTTCAACCAACGAGGTGAATAATTACAAAATTTGGCAGCATCGCAAGCTGCTTCACCACTTGAAAAAGGTGCTCTGCTCCACCTCAGTGGTGATGGAGAAGTGAAATTGCTTCAGTGCCATCTCCGGCACAAAGTAGGCACAATCACGTGCTCTTCCTTGTGTCCATTTTTAGTCACTATGAGACTTGTACCATACCATCTGCATTCCAGCCACTGTCCTGCTTGCTTCGTTGTCCCTACCCGCCCCCCAAATACTCTAGTAAACCAGGAAGCAGGTTGGGCTCTACCAGTGCAGGAAAGGCTGCTTGGGTGTGAACATGTGAACTACCACCATTTCCATCTCACTATTCCAGAGGAGGATCAGGGCTCTGATCAAAATAGAGATAACCTTGTCAGAGGATATTCAGAGGATATTCTTCAAACTGGCCCTCTTTTTGGGAGGGCCCCCCTAAAAGAAAATTTCTGATTTCCTCAGAAATGTTGATTTTCTCTCAGATATATTCAGATAAATTTGGGCTCAGCTCTAGCAAAAACATATTATGTTTCCCAAAGTTTGTTGGAAAAGTAGAAATCTTTGCTTCTTGCCTTCCTGCTTACACCAACTCCTGTCCTATTCAGGGTAGCCACTGAGGTGCAGAGGTGGGTTGACTAAAGAGCCTATAGCATATCCCCATTCTAATAATGACACTTTATATAAGTGCCTAACAGACAGTTTTTCTAGAAGCACTGAAGTAATTCTGCAATGCCCACACTGCTATAGAAACTGCTGAGCAAAACCCTTGCTCAATGTGTCTCTTTGGCATGCTCCACCATATTGATAAAGCTGTATACATCTAGGCAAACCTTTAATTATACCTTAGGAACGCAATGATATTGTTGTGGTAATACAGTCATAACAATCACATTTAAAATTAGCTACCTTAGGTCTTTATTGACTGGGGGATGTGGGCTGCTCGGGGTAAACTTAAAACAACGTAAGTTTAAAACCGTGCTTCTTATTTAAAAAAATACCTCAAAAATGTATTTATAATGCAATCGTTTTGGAAATCGATTTTAATCTTGTTCTAAATCGTTGTGTGCAAATGTTCCCATATACTGGAGAGCCAGTATATGAGCCACTGGAGAGCCAGTGTTGTGTACTGGTTAGAGTGTTGGACTGGGACTCGGGAGATCCAGGTTCTAGACCCCCACTCACCCCTAAAGCTCACTGGGTGACTTGGGGCCAGTCACCAACTCTCAGCCTAACCTACCTCACAGGACTGTTGTGCGGATAAAATGGAGAAGATGAGAAGGATTATTAAGCGGCCTTTGGTTCCTTGCAAGAGGAGAAAGGGTGGGATATAAATGTTATAAATACATAAATAAATAAATAAATATAACATGGCAACCTCTCCCACACCTCCCAAACTGGAGTATTTACTTTAGTATGCAAGGGCTTTCATTGGATTTAGGTTGCATGATAGTGACCATGGTTAAGATAACTGCTATTGCTAAAGCCTTGTTGAGGCATTTGCCTCCACATATTCTCTGAATGTGTTGATGGAGGAACAGGGCCATGCAATATATATATATATATATATATATATATATAATATACACACACACACATAAATAATGGTTCTAGTTCAGGATCTAGTAAGCATAGCCAGATGTTGGATTCCAGTAGGGCAAGTCCAAATCATATTATAATGTGCAGGTCAATTCAATCAGAGGTCAGGATCCAGTCATACTGGTCAAACAAAGTGGAGGGCAGGTCCAGATAAGTGAGTCAGATAAGCAAAGGATGAGTTCCAATAAGACAGGGGTGGGCACAGGGTAGATCTGGATCACCAAGTGATCTGCAGTGTTTAAGAATAGCAAACAAAATTATTTTTCTCTCCCCCCCCCCACTGCATGTACATGGCACACACACAACGTCTATTGCTGAAATGAAGAAAACTTGATATAACAAGGAGTGGATTTTTTGCATGGAAAGATTGTGAACTCTGTTCAGCTCTGATACCCGGGTTTCTAGTAAAAATAATAATAAGCAAACCAAATCCTGCAAGCTTGAAGTCTGCCCACACCTGCAATGAGCAACAAGCAAGCAGTAGCATACCGGATAGCTCCCAGTGAGTCTAGGCTGAAAAGCGAGTTGAATGTTACTCCACAACCAGCAAACCAAGACTGAGCCTTAAGTAGACTGCTGCTTCCTCTTGGCCACTAGCTCCACCCCTGATGAGTGGAGCTTCTTGTCGTAAGGAGCCCAGTCTGTTTTAGGGAGACATTGACTCCAGCACTGTGGCAGAGACTTGGTTAGGTATGGCCTCTGACTGGAGTTCTCAAAATCAGAGGAGGGCAATGCAACCTTTTCAAGTCAGGTAATGCTGGTGTGATTGGATCTGTAACTCCAGAGGAGGCAGGAAATGTCTTAAATGTTGATTCTGAGAGCAAATCCTCCCAGTCTGAGATGTCCTCTGTATCCACTTCCTGAGTAGATGGGAATGGGAGCCCTGGGCCATGACAGGTCCCCACTCTGCCCCTCACACAGTTTCTAATATGGGTGGGAGAACTTCTGAATAGAGCTTGGCTTTTTATAGGGATGGGTGAGGATTTTGTTTCAGTTCATTTTTGATAAGGCTTTACCCACATTCACAAATGTCTTCATATTTGGGATGGAAAGAACTTGTTTTTGTTTGATTGATTTTTTTTGTTTTAAATCAAATGTAGGAGAAACTGAAAATGACAGATTTGTCCATCTGGGCCCAGAGGTTTGAGTGCTTAGCTCTTATAAGTCTGGGTTTAAATCCCTGTGTATTCAGCTATGTTAGTGCTATATGGCAAGTAGGCAGTGGAGGCAGGTGACTCCAATGTCAGTGGGGCAATGTATCTACTCTGGGTTGGAGTCTGAACTTTTAAGGAGCTATCCATGGTGCTGAATCTATTTTGAGGATAGGGTTCAGAACCATTGATAGCTCCTTTAAAGTTCAGACTACAACCCTGAGTGGATACACCACCCCACCGACATTGGAGCCACCTACCTCTACTGCAGGTAGGTCCAATATGGTCCTCTATGTGATGGGACTAGCTAGCTGGACCTATTAAATTTGGCCAATGCAGGTGAGAAATTTATTTCAGCTCATTTGTGATAAGAATTTACCAAAATTCACAAATGTCTTCATATTCAGGATGGAAAAAAATTGAGATTAGAAGAAGAAGAAGGAGGAGGAGGAGGAGGAGGAGGAGGAGGAGGAGGAATGAAACTAACAGATCCGTCCATCCCTACTTATACATGTTGCTTTTTCATTGTGCATCCTAATCCATGTAAATAATTCCTGTCATGATCCAAGTGCCTGTTTATTAAAACAGCAATTATGAATGATTCTACGAGAAGATCTTCTTTTACTTTGGTTAATGAAATTGCAACTTCATCCCCAAAATCTAGAAAGGTAGGAAGTGATTAGATTAACAAGTGCACTCTACAGGGTTTCGATTGTCTTGATTAGTTCTGGGATATTTTATATTGGAGAAGAAACTGATGAAGCGGTTTTTGTGCTGTGAATGAATGCAAGACCCTAGTTTATCTCAGGATCTTCATAAAGAAGCCATCCTAACTGTCAGCAAAGCCCAACCAAGAGTGAAAATGACATTAGCAAAAAGCTAAGCAAAAGGTCAGTAGAGCAGAATGGGAAAAATGTTCTTCTCTCTCTCTCTCTCTTCTCTCTC